>NW_026847660.1:29339068-29373709 GCF_025583915.1 Anolis sagrei ordinatus | reverse complement strand
TTTTTAATCAGATCCACAGATGTGGAAGGAAAGCTATATTTGGTTGGAAGTAGAGAAACAAAACCACAAATTCAAGTGGGTACAGGGGCCATATTGAGCATATTTTTTAATTGTTGTTACTTCTAAACTGTTTTTAATGGTTGCCATGGCTAATATGACTTTGGGGGTTGCGAAACTATAAACTGGACTTACGCCCACAGAGCAAAGTGGGGATTCATGTTTATGACGATGATTAATGTGGAGCAAAAACTCCCTTGTTGCAACACTTCCATTGGCTGCCAGTTCATTTCTGGACACATTTCATAGTGCTGGTTATGAGTTATATGGTTCAATGCAATGGACTCCTGGGAGTTGTGGTTTTACAAGGGTTTTTAGCTTTCTCTGCCAAAGTGTCTTGGTGCCTCGCCAAACAACAAATTCAAGGAATCCTTAGCATCGAGCCATTGCAGTTAAAGTGGTGCAAAACTGCATTCATTCTACAGTGTAGATCAAGTATTTATTTATTTATTTCGGACATTTATATCCCGTCCTATCTCGACCTCCGCAGAGGGACTCAGGGCGGCTAACAACAAAAGCATAAATATACAACTTAAGTAAAACCGTATAAAACATCATAAAAACTTCATAAATACATTAAACATTAGAATAATCGCCAGTTTAAATCGTCGTCCTACAAATAGTCCATCAGAGTCCATTAAACCATCGTTCTACCATCACATCAGTCTAGTCCACAAAGGCCTGATACCACAGCCAGGATTTCACCTTTTTCTGGAAGGTCAGGAGGGAAGGAGCAGATCTGATTTCACTTGGGAGGGAATTCCATAGCCAAGGGGCCACCACAGAGAAGGCCCTTTCTCTTGTCCCCACCAACCACGACTGCGATGGTGGGGGGACAGTGAGCAGGACCTCCCCGGACAATCTTAAGGTCCTAGGTGGTTTGTAGTGGGAAATACGTTCGGACTGGGCCGGAACCGTTAAGGAGTTTATAGGCCAACGCCAGCACTTTGAATTGTGCTCAGAAGCTAATAGGCAGCCGGTGGAGCTGGCGTAGCAAGGGCGTTGTGCGCTCTCGATATCCCGCTCCCATGAGCAACCTGGCTGCTGAGTGTTGGACTAGCTGAAGCTACTGAACAGTCTTCAACCCTACGTACAGTCCGTTGCAGTAATCTATTCGGGATGTAACCAGAGCGTGGACTACCGTGGCCAAGTCCGACCTCCCAAGGTACGGACGCAGTTGGCGCACAAGTTTTAAATGTGCGAAAGCTCCCCTGGCCACCACTGAGACCCGAGTCCAGGATCACTTCCAAACTATGAACCTGTGCAAACTCAGTATGGGCAAACTCAGGTCCATGGCCGGATGTGGCCCTTGGAGCTCTTTTCTCAGGCCCTCCTCTCTCACACCATCCTATCCTTCCTTCTCTCTTTCCTTCCTCCTTCTCTTCATCCCCCCCTTCCTTTCCTCCCTCTTCCTCCCTCACTCCTCTCTTCTTCTCACCCTTTTGTCATTCCTTCCCTCTTTCCTCCCCTTCTCTCCTTTCTCCTATCCTATCCTATCCTATCCTATCCTATCCTATCCTATCCTATCCTATCCTTCCTTCCTTCCTTCCTTCCTTCCTTCTCTCTTTCATTCCTTCCTTCTTTCCCTCTCTTCTCTTCTACCCTTTCATCCTTCCTTCCTTACCTCTTCCCTCCCTCCTTTCCTCTCTTTCTCCTTTTGTCTTCCCTCCCTCCATTCCCTTCCTACTTCCCTACCTACATTCCTTTCCACCCTTCCTTCCTTCCATCCATCCATCCTTCTCTTCCTTTCTTCCTTCTCTTTTTCCTTCCTCCTTTCCTCCTGGGAGATGTTTAGTTGGAAGGGTGTCCCATTGAGGGGGAGGGAGGGAGAAAACTGACTTTCTGCTGCTCTAGAGACCAGGGCACAAGGGAGCAATGGGTTCAAATGGCAGGGAAAGAGATTTGACTGAAAAGATTAGGAAGAAATTCCTGAAAGTAAGAGCTGTTGGAGAGTGGCATAGGCTGCCTGGGAGTGTGGTGGAGTCTCCTTCTCTGGAGGCTTTTCTGCAGAGGCAGTCTATTGGAAGTGTTTTGATTGTGCCTTCTTGCATGGCAGGGGTTGGACTGGATGGCCCTTCCAGCTCTAGGATTATCTATCAGGAGTAGGACATACGGGGTCTAATGGATACACTTTTTCTCTCCCCTCCACCATCTCATCCTGACGAAGGCCAACCCATTTGGGATCCAAACGTTTTCCGAAAGAGAAGAGGAAGGGGCGGAAAGGGCGGGGAGAAGCTTGGGGAGAACCCCCCTCCCTCCCGACCCACCATACACCCCCAATTTAAAAAGTTTGCCCATGCTTGCCCTAAGGTATCCTAGAGGTAGTTTCTTTTGGGGCAAAATTCAAAACAAGGAGTATTGTGACAGGAAAGACAGATTTATGAAAAGTAGATCATACTTTATTTTT
The DNA here is from genome assembly GCF_025583915.1 of Anolis sagrei ordinatus. Lineage (NCBI taxonomy): Eukaryota > Metazoa > Chordata > Lepidosauria > Squamata > Anolidae > Anolis > Anolis sagrei. The sequence continues at coordinate 29,371,245 of NW_026847660.1, read as the reverse complement.
AACACAAACCATGATCAAAACTTCACAGACAACACAATTATTTGGGTACATTCCTGTTCATCTGAATAGTGCCCTTGCTTCCCCTTCTCCAGAGCTATGCAGCGGCTGCTGTTCCGCATTCAGTGACAAACAAGCAATATTTCAGGACAGGCAAGTGGAAATGAAGGACAGATACAATGTTTAACATATGTTCAGGCACACACATTTTGCTTAATTCATTGTACAGTTATGCTCATTCCCTGTCACACAGTTTTGTGCACTACAGTTGTTGAGAGTATATGTATGTATTTATTTATTTACAGTATTTATACCCTGCCCTTCTCCCCCCAAAGGGGACTCAGAGCGGTTTACAGATCACACAGCAAACATTCAATTCCACTTACACAATTAACAAGGACAGTCAACATAAGCAGAGGCAAAGGCAGTTTTTTCCATCTTATTTCTGGCATCTTGAAGGCTGTGCTCAACTCTGGCCACGGGACTATCTCTGATCGATGTCCTTAAGGGCGCCTTTATTATCTCCCCACTAAAAGCAGTTCCTATTTATCAACCTGCATTTCTGCTTTCGACCTACTAGTTGGGCAGGTGAGCTGGGGCTAACTGCGGGTGCTAAATTCCGACCCGGGCTCAAACTACTGACCTTTCGATCAGTAGGATTTTTCTGCAGCACAGCGGTTTAGCCTGCTGTGCTAAGCCTGGCTCCACAGAAGACACATTTTGGTTCTGCTCTTGCACAATTACATCATTGCAGCAGTGTCCATATTTCCTATAACTGATTTATAAATTTTACATACATCCTCCTGCTGTATTTCCAAAACTCACTCACATAATTGTTTGCATGTTCACTATTTTTTGTACTTCACTAAAAATACGGGGATAAGGTCAAGGGTATAATTAGGGGGGATATTTCCCCTAATAAGAATTTCTCCTATGTAAATTATTCTAGAAAACATATTTGCTGTGTTTGCAAAGCTCTGTTGGTGACTTTGCCCTTTTATTTGGCTACTTAAACTGTATTTCTAACTGTTCAGCTGAAACTTCAATTTTACAAACTTTTTGCAATTCCAAAAATGTGGAAACTGAAGGAAAACGAGGGGCTTCTTATTTAGGAGGATATGATCTAAACTGAGTTGGGTTTGAGCTCCCAACTGTTAATAGCTCAGCTTACTGTTCACCTAAGCAGTTCGAAAATAGCTGAGCACTGGGTAGAGAAATTAGGGACCACTTGAAATGGGGAAGTTAATTTATGACACCATAAAAAATGCTGGAGATCAAATAGAAAGGAGGAAATACTATGATCAAAGGCTCGGCGTCATACTGGATAAAGCAACATCTCCCCCCTGTGGCCGGCAACGAGCAACCTCCAGGAGCCGAAGTTGGAAAAAATGCTGAATTACCTCTATCTATCTATCTTGTACATCTAAAAATGGCATTGAATGTTTGCTGTGTATGTGTGCATTGCGATTCATCCTGAGTCCCCTTCGGGGTGAGAAAAGCAGAATATAAATACTGTAAATAAATAAATAAACTCCTCCCATAATTACAACTCAAAATAATAGAAGAACAACTCAGACTTTATAAGTGGAGAGGGGTCACAGCTCAGTGGAAAAGGACATACTTTGTACGCAATTGCTCCCAGGTCTAGTTACTTCCAGGTTTTTATTTTAAGGATTAGATAACTACCATGTAAAAAAAACCCCTCTTCCTATCTGAGAGCCTGAAAAAGAACTGCCAGACTAGATCAAACAATACCATGCTTGGTGGACAGATATTCTGTCTTCCTACATTTTTAAGCATGGAAGGGCATCTCTCCAGATTAGGAATCAAAGATCAGTATCCATTGTAGGCAAGCACTGCTTTTGAAGAGACCAGGAGTAGAAACTCAAGTTACAGAATGAATGTCAGACGCAGCCATTTAAAAAGCTTCAAATTGCAAGCTGATCGCAGGGGCAAATCTTTCACATCTAGACTTGAATGGAACACTAAATGGACATAGCAGCTTACACAGTCTTGGGCCATAAGGTTCACAGTTTAGGCTCCAAAGTGTCTGCTCATTTCTCAAGCTTAATTGTTTATCCTCCCCACACTCTGTCCAGTTAAAACCAAGACAGAGATCGAGACTGTATATACCAAACCTTGTTCAATATGAAGAGGCTAGTGATAAAGGATTTTGGGATACAAACCTGTACAGATTGGTGATTAATTTTCATGCCAATGTAGTGAATACGCATTGTAATATTCACATTTGACAATTTCACATTTTTATCTTTCAGGCGACATAAGGTAAAATTCTGCAGCACACTTGACATATTTACACCCAGTCTCTATTGAGTGCATATGCATATCCGATAAATATTGGTCAGCATCGCATGTTTTCACATGTGTGCCTATTCATCCACCAGCTTTGTTGCAACGTGCACGTGTAGTGTCTTTTAGGAATGTGCAACCAGGTGGAGCAAGTCTCTCGGGAAGGTTCCCCCTGCTGTCAGCAACTCAGGTCGGAGGGGCCAAGTTGGTACTGTTCCTGGAAAAAGAGGAAAGCAAACCAGAGTGTCATATTACCGAGAAAGAAGCCACACACTGATGGTGGTTGGTGAAGAGGAGGAGCAAAGATTTTTCAAAGATGACAGACAACAGCTTTAAAACAACCACATGCTTTTTCCACACAGTGAAATGCACGTCGTCTAAGCCCTGGAGACTTGAATTTAGTTTTATGTCACTCCTTCCATTTTCTGTACATGTCCTTTCAAAGTTTCAGCTCCTCGGAGACCTTTAGAAACCACAATGGCTTTTTTGGATGTCTCCCAATCCAGTTTGAGAAGACATTTATTTGAAAGCTTGTTCTCTATTTGTGATATTTTAATTGGTCTTAACGCAGTGTTTCTCAACCTTTCTAATGCTGCGACCCCTTAATACAGTTCCTCATGTTGTGGTGACCCTCACAACCATAAAATTATTTTTGTTGCTACTTCACATTTATAATTTTGCTACTGTTTGCGATCAAATTGTAAATATCTAATGTGTAGGATGTATTTTCATTCATAGGGCCAAATTTGGCACAAATACCTGATATGCCCAAATTTGAATGCTGGTGGGTTTGGGGGGGGATTGATTTTGCCATTCGGGAGTTGTAGTTGCTGGGATTTATAGAGCATTCAAAGAGTGTTCTGAACGTTACCAACGATGGAATTGAACCAAACTTGGTACACAGAACTCCAATGACCAACTGAAAATACAGTGTTTCCTCACTTATCACAGGGGTTCCATTCCGTGAAGTAGGGGCGCCATATTAAATAAATAAATATATATATATATATATATATATATATATATATATATATATATAATTTTCTTACCCGCACTTCCTTACCCATCTCCCGGTCCACCTGCCTGCCTCCCTGGCCTCCGCAGACCCTTGCAGAGCCTTTGGAGCCATGCAGGCAGCAGCAGGCCAGGGAGGTAGGCCTTCCCCGCTGTGCCTCAAGCCACTGGACTTCCAAGGTCCCTGGCCTCCACTGAACATAAATATTTTGTATTTTATCTTTTTAATTAATATTTTCAAAAACCCGCAAAACAGCAAGTCCACTAAAAGCAAACCGCGAAGTAGCGAGGGAACACTGTACTGGGAGAGTTTGGTGGGCTTTAATTGACTTTGAATATTGGAGTTGTAGTTCACCTACATCCAGGGAGCACTGTGGACCCAAAGAATGATAGATCTGGACCAAACTTGGCACAAATACTCAATATGCCAAAATGTGAACACTGGTGGAGATTGGGGAAAATAGAGCAACAACAGAATTGGGCCAAACTTCAACTCAACACAGAACCCCCATGCTTTGAAGGGACTTGCTGGCACAAGCCTCCCTCCAGCCTCGCATGCTTTCCTGTGCCCCGCACATGCACGGTTGTCCTCCCCTTCTCACTTGGAGTTTCAGAAACAGCCCTCTCCTTGTTGGAGAGGCCATCCAATCACAGCAGAGGAGGGCTTTTGGTGGGAGGATTCGCCGCCTGCTTCCAAAAAGGAAGAGGAGGACAGGCCGGAGAGATCTTCAGCCTTCTCTGTCAAAGGGGTTCCTAAGAAATATAAGTTTTCTGGTGGTCTTTGGCGACCCCTCTGATACTCTCTCGTGACCCTCAGGTTGAGAAATGCTGTTTTAACATATTAAACCTATTGTTGCTTTTGGAAAATTTATTCTTCTGATATTGGGGTGGGTGCTGGGGCTGTGGCCACTTTATATTTTTAGAATGCAGTTCCCCCAAATCTCTCAGGATTGATTATGTTGGCTATCACTAGTTGGAGTTGAAGGCCAAAAGAAAGGACTTCAGTTGCCCATTTCTGTTCAGATAGAACAACACTTCTCCTTGCAGTTTTTTTTTCTGGTCGCTGTATTTATTTTGTACAAAAATTTACTTTTTTATGAGGTATTAACACTGTCAGTTTTCACAGCAACAATATCAGGGAGAAAAATAAAAAGAAATCACGCAATTCTGATGTTTTAGCCAAATATGGAGCAGAAAGTTGAGTTCAATGCTGCTTTTCCCTGCTGTATTACCTGCCTAGCAATCTGTCAGTTTATATCACATCACATTTGCTTTTCCACTTTTCTTGCCAGGGGTCTCGGGTGGTAAATACAGATTCTATGAATGTCATAGAGCTAGCCCCCCCCCCCCCCAAGTTCTTTCACGAACACTGGAAGATACATCATGGCATTTAAATAGCAAACTGAGATGGGAAATCTTCTGCTATACTATATACCCCTGCCCCCTTTCCTCTTTTCACTATGGATAGTTGGTTTTGGTCACCACCCTAAACTGAGCTCTTCAGCCATTTTTGGATCTCAGCTTCTGTATGATGCTTGGAACAAGAGACCTGGGGTGAAATCCCAGTAATTTTTGTACCTGTTGTAAGGCGGAGGTGGTGCATCATGCACTCCCGAAGATGCCATTGCTTGATCATAGGATGGAAGCCCTGGTGCAGTCTCAGGCTTTGGCTCTTCATCCAAGCTGGTGAGGGGATGCAAGTTGTCTTGAGTCCTGCCCAAAGGACACAAAGAGAAGCTCAGAGTGATCAACAAACTATTCCCATAGTGTCTAGTTATAGTTTGAATGTGGGCAAAGTAGGCCTCCAAAACCTTATTTGCTAAAAATAAGTTGACCACTGAAATTCAGAAAATTGTTATATGTCAATGTGAAAGCGAACTAAATGCAATTCAGTAAATATCATAGTCAGTTTAGTTATTTTGGAGTCCCTGGGGGCTCAGCAGTTTGAGCTACTGAGTTGCTGAACTTGCTGATCAAAAGGTCGACGGTTTGAATTGAGGAAGTGGGGTGAGCTCCCACTATTAGCCCCAGCTTCTGCCAACCTAGCAGTTAGAAAACATGCAAATGTGAGAAGATCAATAGGTACCGCTCCAGCGGGAAGGTAGCAGCACTCCATGCAATCATGCTGGCCACATGACCTCTACGGGCAACGCTAGCTCTTTGGCTTAGAAATGGAGATGAACACCACTCCATAGAGTCAGGCACGACTAGACTTAATGTCAGGGGAAACCTTTAGTTCTTTTGAGTTTTGTATCAACGATATCATAATTAGCCAAATTCAACAATTTAAGGATTCGCTATATATACATATAATTTAATATTATTCAAGCAACTATGCATGGGGAAATTTCATTTGTTAATAATTAGTGTGGGGAAATTGATTTCATAATATTTAATGAAGACATTATAATTATGGCAAAGTGGGTTAAACCGCTGAGCTGATGAACTTGCTGACCAAAAGGAAGGAATGTGTAACTTCTAAGCAAACCATCTGAAATGGCAGGGGAATCAAACTGCAGAAATGTTGATCTTATCAAAGAAGATTCTAAAAGATCTTCTATAACATACCAAAGGCTTCCAGCAATTATTTTGAACTGAGCTTGGAAATCAACTGGCAATAGAGTACCGGTTCAGGACTATCCCAGGCCTTAGGATTTCAAGGTTTCAGCCTTGGATTGAGGGGCAAACCCTAGTGATGTCAGAGGAGATGGCTCCTGATGATGCCATTAAGCAACTTATATGTATTACTTCACATCACCCTGAAAACTGGAGATTAGAGGCCAGGCCCCAAGACCTAACTGGAACCAGCACTGATTTTTCAGTGGTGGAATGATGCAATCAGTGAACCAATCGGCAGCTGAGGCTTCTTGATGATCTTCAAAGATAGTCCTGGGTACTGCATTGAATTAGTTTTAACTGCAATTTAATCAAGCATACATAAGATGAAACTGGATTGGGAATGATTGCAGTTGACTAACATGCTCAACGTAACTGGAAATGCACACTTGCAAGTCCAGAGGCGGTGACAGAATCAAGGAGTGATCCCAATCTTATCAATCTGAACTTTTGGTTGGGTCATGACCTCTCCAGAACTGGTTGAATCAATTCCGTAAGTAAGGCTTTCTACTATCTCAGATTTATCTACATTTAATATCACCTCGTTCACCCACATCCAGGCTATTATCAAACTCAAGCAATGTTGAAGGATGTCAACCACTTTCTTGGAATAAGGTAACAAAGAGCAACAGAACATCGTGTCATGAGCATGTTCATGGTATCTCAGTCCAAAGGTCTGGTTGTCTTCTTGCAATAGTTTTATGTAGATGGTAATGCAGCACAAGAAAAAGCAGAATTAGAAGTACAAGGCCCACATATGATTTCAAAGAGTCACTCCATCCCATGAGACCCCAAAGATTAAAATGTTGGATGTAAAAAGTCCCTCTGAGGCCATAGAAGAAATTCTGCCACTCTTGGTGCACCAGTGTTTTTTGTTTTTTTAAATCTTTGGGAACTTTATGTCAAAAGTGCAAGGGATTGGAAGTCACTTGCCGTTTGTGAGAAGAGCTTCACCACAGCTACCAAATATAATAAAAATGTGGCATGATCTCCTCCATCTAGCCGAGATAGCATGAGGGCCCCTATGAACCTAAACATGGGGGTTTCTAGGTGTCCAGAGAGGACTAGGAAAGTTGCATGTGATCCAAGGGCTACACTTTTGTCAACCCTATAGTGCCAAACAATAGTGCCACCACCTCCTGGACATAACCAATCAAGAAGGACTAAGACTATAGCAATATAGAGACCCCCCACTCCTAGGCCCAGCCATGTCTAAATATTCAGAAGGATAGAACTGAGTAACTTCCTCAATCCAGCTTCCAATATTAATCATCTAGTAAAGAAGCCCCGGTGGCGCAGTGGGTTAAACTGCTGAGCTGCTGAACTTGCTGACCAAAAAGTTGGCATTTCAAATCCGGCGAGTGGGATGAGCTCCGCTGTTAGGCCCAGCTCCTGCAAACCTAGCATGGAAATGTGAGTAGATCAGTAGGCACCACTTGTGCAGGAAGGTATCGATGCTCTATGCAGTCATGTCAGCCACATAAGCTTGCAGGTGTCTACAGACAATTCTGGCTCTTTGGCTTAGAAATGGAGATGAGCACCATCCCCAGAGTCAGACACAACTATACATAATGTCAAGGGAAACCTTTACCTTTATTAAAGAAGCCAAAGTAGTCTTACTCCAATGTCCTTCTGAATGTCCAGCTAAAATTAGCTTCAAAGTAGGTGATGAAGATATTGAAATAGTTCAAAATTTTCCAATCATTAATCAAAGCAAAGACCTCAATCAGGGAATTCAAAGAAAAATAGGCCTTGGAAGGACAGCTATGACTGAACTAAGCAAGGTCCCAAAGTATAAAAATATATAATTGCCTACTAAAGTTAGGATTGTCCATGCAGTTGTATTTCTCATTTATATACCGTATATATAAATGCTGTTTGTTTTGAGTGATAACATCATTCAAAAACCACTGGACTAATTGCCACCAAATTTGGCCACAAGACACCTTCTAACCCAAGGAGTGACCATCACTAAAAAAATATTGATTTTGTCATTTGGGAGTTGTAGTTGCTGGGATTTATAGTTAACCTACAATCAAAGAGCATTCTGAACTCCACCAATGATGGAATTGAACCAAACTTGGCACACAGTACTCCCATAACCAACAGAAAACACTAGAAAGGTTTGGTAGACATTGACTTGAGTTTTGGAGTTGTAGTTCACCTACATCCAGAGAGCACTATGAACTCAAACAAGGATCTATACCAAACTTGACACAAATACTCCATATGCCCAAAATTGAACAAAGATGGAGTTTGGGGGGAAATAGACCTGGACATTTGGGAGTTGTAGTTACTGGGATTTATAGTTCACCTACAATCAAAGAGCATTCTGAACTCCACCAATGATAGAATTGGGCCAAACTTCCCACACAGAACCCCCATTACCAACAGAAAATACTGTGTTTTCTGGTGGTCTTTCATGACCCCTCTGACACCCCCTCATGAATCCTCCAGAGGTCCCAACCCCCATCCAGTCCAACTCCCTTCACTAATCATAATCAAAGCCCTCCTGACAAAGAACCATTTAGCCATAGATATAGATTGATATATATGATTCACACACACACACACACACACACACACACACACACACAGATATGGTATCATAGATTTGAAAGGGACCCCTAAAGAAGGGCAATTATATGTTGCATGTTCCAGAGTAAGCAAACCAGACAATCTCTACAACAACACTAACAAAGAAACAACAAGAAATACTGCTTACCCACAAAAATAAAGCAATTACATATATTAGAAACCAACACTTTCTCGTTACTTTATTTTCCAGATCACCAGACTGGGCCACAGCAACACGTGGCAAGGAATGGCTAGTATATATATATATAGAGAGAGAGAGAGAGTTGTGAGCTGGATAATGAAGAAAGCTGAGAGGAAGAAAACCAACTAATTTGAAATATGATGCTGGAGAAAAGGTCTACAGATATCATGGACAAATAAATGAGTCCTAGAGCAAAAGAAGCCTGTTCTCTCCCTAGAAGCCAAGATGATTAAACTGAGATTGCTGTATTTTGGTCATATCATGAGAAGATATGACTCATTAGAAATGACAATAATGTTTGGTAAGTAAGAAGATAGTAGGAAAACGAAGAAACACATTATAGGTAGACTCAATCATGGCCTGAGTTTGCAAGAGCTGGGTAGGACAGGTGATGACAGGTGATCCTTACTTGTAGGATCATCATAAATCAAGGCTGACTTGGTACTAGTACCAGTCAATCATGATTGATTCTGCAAAGCCATCACTGTCTTCATTGCCTCGGGAAAGAACGGTACTTTTTGCAATTCATACCTTTTACAATTCTTCATTCCTGTCTCCCTCCACGACATATTCTTGCCAAATGTGGATAAAGTTTCACATATCTGATGCAATTTTTTAAATGTCATTTTAGTCTTAAAGGTGCCATAAGACTCCCTGTTGTTTGTGCTGAACAGACCAACACTGGTTATTCCTCCAGGAACTGAAACTGTGCACAGCAAGTTATACTGCCTGGAAAAAGCTACATGTATTCTCTTCTGAAACATAACTTTCAACTTATATAGAGATGGTAACTCGTAGTGGTGACAATTGACTATCATGAGAACCTCACATTCACTACCTTTGCCCAGCAGATGTGCCATTGATCATTATACCTTGAACAAAAATGCATTGTAGTTTTACAGTGGTTTTTTCCCCTCTTATTACTTTTTAAGGAAACTGCATACATTAAGCATTTATAGTCGGCTCTCTGCATTGACTGGGATTAGGAACACAGGGCCCCCATGAAAGAGAAAAAATGTCAATTAATAATATTGGGTTGTTGTAGGTTTTTCGGGCTGTATGGCCATGTTTTAGAAGCATTCTCTCCTGACGTTTCACCTGCATCTACGGCAGGCATCCTCAAAGGTTGTGAGAGACCTCTGATGCCTTCAATAGATGCAGGCAAAATGTCAGGAGAGAAAGCTTCTAGAACATGGCCATTCAGACCAAAAACCCTACAACAACCCAGTGATTCTGGCCATGAAAGACTTCGAGTATACATCAAATAATAAGATTGTTATTTTTTTTTGTACCTGAGATAACCTGAGATAATATCTCTAGGAATTTTTCAGGTCCTCCACTATGACTCTATGTTCAAGTCTGCACTGGAGAACCTAGAGATTCCTAAAGAGGTGCTTTCTCTAATAATCTCTAGGTTCCCCAACAGAGGAAACAGACCACAGAGTTACACTGGAGGACCTACAGATTCATTTTACAGAGAGTATTTTAATCAAAACTGTAAATGATCAAATCTATAAAAGTTAAAAACTCAAATGTGGAGTGGTCACTATACAGTTATTCCATTTGGACACAATGGAAACAGTTGTGTATTCTGTAATGTATTGTCAAAGGCTTTCATGGCCATAATCACTGGGTTGCTGTAGGGTTTTTGGTCTGTATGGCCATGTTCTAGAAGCATTCTCTCCTGACGTTTCACCTGCATCTATGGCAGGCATCCTGAGAGGTAGGGAGACCTCACAACCTCTGAGGATGCCTGCCATAGATGCAGGCGAAACGTCAGGAGAGAATGCTTCTAGAACATGGCCATACAGACCGAAAAACCTACAACAACCCTATTATGTAATGACATTTGAAAGAAATCAAATCTTAGAAAGGATTATAAGACAATCTTTCCCAACTTGGGGAACTTCAGACAATTTTCTTCATCTAAATTTCCTATCCCTAAGAAGAAATGTATAAGCCCGTTCCAGTTTTGGGAAGATCCAATCAAGCAACCCCTGGTGACCCACCTAACATGGGCGTAATTTGTGAAGAGCATTTATCTTTCTTTTTATTTCTTATACACACAGAACTGTCCCATGGACCTTGACTCGTACCTGGACCGGCTCCTCTCTTTCGCCCGGTATTTGACACAATACATGGCCACAACCACAAACATGATGGTAGACACCAATGCTGCTACGAGGCCAGCCACCAAACCAGCCACGTCCAAACCTGGGGTTTCTGAGTAAGCAGGAAAATGGATTAGTAAATACAGTACCTGTGAGGAACAGCTTAGAAAAGACTTTTTTCTTTTTATTTTTGGATTATGCCTCCAGAATCTCCTAGCCAGCATGACCTTTGGCTATGCTAACTGGAGGATTCTAAGAGCCCCTGCTCTTGGTCCCACCCCCATCACAGGGACAATTGGTGGGGACGAGAGAGAGGGCCTTCTCAGTGGTGGCCCCGCAGCTGTGGAACTCCCTCCCCAGTGACATCAGAACAACCCCCTTACTCTTAAGCTTCAGGAAAAATCTTAAGACTTGAATATATATGCAGACCATTAGGGATTAATATGACCCATACATATGGTGGAGCCTGTATAAGAACAGCGAAAGCAATTAATTTAATGTTTATAAAGTTAAGTTGGTGCTAGACCTTTGATAAGTTGATTTATTGACCTCTTGAGCATCTGCTCAAAGGCACAAAAAGAAAATAATGAAGCGTGCTACCTCAGTCAGCTCCAAAGCCTGGAGCGGCTCTTATCTTTTATTGTAATCTACACTGTTTACAGGAGCAGAGTAAAAAAATATGTCCAATCACTTTCGTTGGAAGCACATGTTCCTGACTTATCAGTTCTCAGCCTCCGTCTTTGTCACAGGTATTTTCCAAAGTTACACTCTAGCAATACATCACAGCTCTATGCATTTAACTCTTGCATTACATTGCTAACTCTTACATTCCATTGTTTTTAATAATCTGAAAGATTATTTATAGTTGATATGTATATGTTTTCGTATTTTTATAATATTGTGCTTTTCTGTTATTGTTGTTGTCTGGCATTGAATTATTGCCATAGTTTGTAAGCTGTCCTGAGTCCCCCTTTGGAGGTGAGAAGGGTGGGTTATAAGTACAGTAAATAAATAATAATAAATAAATAAGAACTGTAATCCAGAGAAGTAATGCCGCCCAAGTCTTGGGGAAACAAAACAAGAGTCTCCCAGTTCTAGTATTGTGGGTTCATGCTGCAAAGTGGAGCATTGGAGAGACAGAGATAAGTGCTTTCCCCACTGGCATTTTGTCCCCATACTCACTTGCTCCTCCTTTCCCATTGTGTGCGTAAGTCTCCCAAAATTGTTTCTGCAGGAGAGAACGACAAAAGAAGGCAAGGTTAATGCAGCACTGATATGAAACAACGATTCTAAATGGCTTGGGTCTAAGAGACCTGCTTCTTTATATTAGCCACCTTGTACTCTAAGATGCCTTAACCACAATAAATGCCAATCATATTGCATGCATAAATTGTGAAAGCCCCCGGTGGCACAGTGGGTTAAACCCCTGTGCCAGCAGGACTGAAGACTGTCAGGTCGCAGGTTCGAATCCGAGGAGAGGCGGATGAGCTCCCTCTATCAGCTCCAGCTCCTCATGCGGGGACATGAGAGAAGCCTCCCACAAGGATGATAAAAACATCAAATCATCCTGGCGTCCCCTGGGCAACGTCCTTGCAGACGGCCAATTCTCTCACACCAGAAGCGACTTGCAATTTATCAAGTTGCTCCTGACACGACCAAAAAAAAAATAATTGTGAAATTATTTGCCTTGAGAGGGAAACTGTTTTTATTATATTGTTGATTGTAACAATACTGTCTTTTATTTGTTTTAATTTTTGTTAGCCACCATGAATGATGGATAAACATCTAATGGACACATATGTCCATATACGGCAGTGATTCTCAACTTCTGGGTCCCCAGGTGTTTTGGCCTACAATTCCCAGAATTCCCAACCCGTTGACCAGGTGTTAGGATTTTTGGGAGTTGAAGGCCAAAACATCTGAGGACCCACAGGTTGAGAATTTATTTATTTATTTATTTAAGGCATTTATACCCCGTCCTTCTCAACCTCCGAGGAGGGACTCAGAACAGCTTCCAAACAGGCAACAATTCAGTGCCATACATGATATGAAACACATAATAAATACATCCATATACATTAAAATAGTTTAAAAATAGAACTAGTTTGTCAGATTAAAATTGCCATATTAAAATCACCCAAAACAGTCCAAGTACAGTCCATTAAAATCCCTAAAACAACTATTGTGTGAACCCATGATCCAATGACTAGGATTTAAGTTTCTTCCAGAAGGTCAGAAGGGAGTGGGCGGATATGATCTCATTAGGGAGGAAGTTCCACAGCCAAGGGGCCACCACAGAGAAGGCCCTGTCTCTCGTCTGTGGTGGCCCCTTGCGACTGTGATGGCGGTGGGACCGAGAGCAGGGCCTCCCCGGATAATCTTAAAGTCCTAGATGGTTCGTAGATGGAGATACGTTCGGACAGGTAAACAGAGAACCGCTGATATACAGTATACAGTAGTCTGAATTCTGCAATTTTGGTGGCAACCACTCAATTTGTGTTCCAATTATCCATCAACAATGAAGGTCTCGTCCTAACAGCTATTCTAATCATCAAAATAATTATAATCCTTCAATCAGGGCTGGAAATAAAATTTGAATTAAAATTTGTGAAAATGGAAGGAGATACCTACAGAACGGGGAGCCCCGCACTGAGCTGCTGAACTTGCTACCTGAAAGGTCGCAGGTTCGAATCCGAGGAGCGGCATGAGCTCCCACTGTTTGCCCCAGCTTCTGCCAACCGAGCAGTTTGAAAACATGCAAATGTGAGTAGATCATTAGGTACCACTCAGGCAGGAACAGAGCTCCATGCAGTCGTGCTGGCCACGTGACCTTGGAGGTGTCTATGGACAATGCCAGCTCTTCAGCTTAGAAATGGAGGTGACTGGACTTAATGTCAGGGGGAAATCTTTACCTTTACCTACCTATAGAACACTGCTCTGTACAAGTTCTGACCAAATTCCACAGTTGTCACAGATGGCTATACTGGCATCAGAATAAAATAGTCCATTTATAAAAAGGGTATATTTATAGCAGTCACCTAAGATGTTGAAGGACCAATGGCAACCACCCCCTAACTGTGATCCTCTTGTTTGTAAGGATAACATTGGCAGCCTGTTCTATGTCTTCTGGACTAACTGCCCTCAAATACAGTGGCTTATTATCAGCAACCATTCATCTGTTATTACTTTTGGATTCTGATTGTGGGATTATGAGAAGCACCATCCTATCATTTGCCCCAAGCAGCAGGCTGTCTTTGGAAAACCCCTCCGTCCACAGCCTTCTGGCAATGTTCCCTCCTCAGCCTGATCAGAGAGGCTCCCAATTTTCTTTTCACATATTAACCTTTTTCACACTTACTTTCTAAAGCCAAATGTTATGGAGTAAAAAAAAAATTGGGAGAAAACACCCCATTTGCAGAAAGCAGCAGTTTCTTAGCACAGAAAGGTAAGGTTAAATGAGATGTCTCCGAAGTTGACACTGTCAAAACCCATTTCAACAACTCATTTCAAGAGCTATTCCCCATGCCTTCAGCATTTGTGACTGTTCTACAATCTGATATGACAAAAGAAAAGGGATAATCTTCTAGTTGCTGGAAACACTTTAACCTACTAAGAGGTTGTACCCATTCAAATGCAGGAGTATAGAACCTCCGGCTTCTTTAAAAAGCTAAAGGTTTCCCCTTGAAATCAACTGTTTATGCAAAACTCAAAAGAACTAAAGGTAAAGGTAAAGATTTCCCCTGACATTAAATCTAGTCGTATCGGACTCTGGGGGTTGGTGCTCATCTCCATTTCTAAGTCGAAGAGCCGGCGTTGTCCATGGGCACCTCCACAGTCATGTGAGCAGCATGACTGCATGGAATGCCGTTAACTTCCAGCCAAAGCAGTACTTATTGACCTACTCACATGTGCATATTTTCAAACTGCTAGGTTGGCAGAAGCTCGACCTAACAGCAGGACTCCCTGGATTCGAACTGTTGACATTTCAGTCAGCAAGTTCAGCAGATCAGTAGTTTAACCCACTGTGCCATCAGGGCTCCAGAACAAGAATATCCAAGGCAAAGAATGCAAGGAGTTGCAACCCAGGAAGGCATTACTCAATACTGAAATGATCATGGTTTGCTTTATTTTTGATGTTGGTCAGATATTAATTACAGCTGGCGTTGTCCGTAGACACTTCCTAGGTCATGTGACCTGCATGACTGCATGGATCGCCGCCACGTTCCTGCCAAAATGGTACCTATTGATCTATTCATATTTGCATGTTTTCAAACTGCTAGCCTTGGCAGAGGCTGGGGCTAACAGTGGGACCTCATTCCACTCCCTGGATTCAAACCGTTGACCTTTCTGTTAGCAAGTTCAGCAACTCAGTGGATTAACTTGCTGCACCACTGGGGTCTCCAAGGCTCCTTACATAGCTCTAAAATGTCATTGCCACATCCCTGAATAATGCAAATAGCTTCTGATGCAAGTCACTTCTGGTGTGGAGAAGAGCAAACCACTGATCACCTACTACAATGCAACCTGAACCCTGCAACTTGCACAATGGAGGACCTTCTCACAGCGATACCAGAGGCACTCCCAAGTGGCCAACTTCTGGTCAAAGGACATTTAGGATAATGCCAAGTTTTTAACTTTATTGGTGTTCTTTTAAATACATTATAACTGTACCCTCAATTTGTTCTGACATGATAAATAAAGTATTTTTATGTGTGTTCTTCACTGATGAGGAAACTCTCCTACCATGGAGAAGAGTCTGACCATTGCCTCAGGAGGCAGAACCTGGGATACGGGAGTAAGACATTAGAATCCCTCTTTGCCACTTGCTGCTCTGGTAGTTATAGAGAAGAGAAAAAAAGCCACTGCAAAATATTTCCAGAACCTGCTAGATCCCAAATACGTTGCTCTGAGCTACACCACGTTTCTCTACCTGGGGGTCGGGACAACTGGGGGGAGTCATGATGAGGTGTCAGCGGGGTCACCAAAGACCACCAGAAAACACATTATTTTCTGCTAGTCATGGGGATTCTCTGTGGGAAGTCTGGCCCAATTCTATCGTTGGTGGGGTTCAGAAAGCTATTTGATTGTAGGTGAACTATAAATCCCAACAACTACTCCTAAATGTCAAGGTCTATTTTCCCCAAACTCCACCAGTATTCACATTTCGGCATATTGAGTATTCGTGCCAAGTTTGGTCCAGATCCATCATTGTTTGAGTCCACAGTGCTCTCTGGATGTAGGTGAACTACAACTCCAACACTCAAGATCAATGACCATCAAACCTCTCCACAAAAGTCAACACTGACACTGAAATACAACACCGCCTGAGCTCTGCGAGTGCAGCATTTTTCCGAATGAAGCAGAGAGTGTTTGAGGACCGGGACATCCGTAGGGATACCAAGGTGTTTGTTTATAAAGTTATAGTCCTCCCAACCCTGGTATATGCCTGCAAGACGTGGACTATCTATAGATGTCACATACAACTCTTAGAATGATTGCATCCAAAAAATCCTGCAAATCTCTTGGGAAGATAGGAGAACAATTGTCAACGTGCTGGAAGAAGCAAAGACCACTAGCATTGAAGCGATGGTCCTCCGCCATCAACTTCGCTGGACCAGCCATGTTGTCCGAATGCCCAATCACCATCTCCCAAATCAGTTGCTCTACTCCAAATTTAAGAATGGAAA
This sequence comes from Anolis sagrei ordinatus, assembly GCF_025583915.1. Taxonomy (NCBI): domain Eukaryota; kingdom Metazoa; phylum Chordata; class Lepidosauria; order Squamata; family Anolidae; genus Anolis; species Anolis sagrei. The sequence goes on along the minus strand of NW_026847660.1, from coordinate 29,354,731 downwards.
ACGCACTGTTAGAGGACAGGAAAAGATATTTAAAGATGGGCTCAAAGCCAACCTTAAAAACTGTGGCATAGACACTGAGAACTGGGAAGCCCTGGCCCTTCAGCGCTCTAGCTGGAGGTCAGCTGTGACCAGCAGTGCTGTAGAATTTGAAGAGGCACAAATGGAGGGCGAAAGAAAGAAACGTGCCAAGAGGAAGATGCCTCAAGCCAACTCTGACTGGTTGCGTTCTGCATCCGTATGGTGCAGGACACAATGCTAGGGTTAAAGGCATAGATATGATTCATTGCCTAGAGTGTGAACTGTGAACAGTTCCTGTATATGTCACACATTCCAATGACGTGGATTTGAGATAACGGACTGCTGGGGAGCAAGACGCGTGTGTGATTTCTCTTGTACATAGTTATGTTTGTTGTTTTTGTTGCTGTTAGAAAGCAACTAAATAAATGTGTTGCTTCAAGGCTTTGAAGCTGATGGAAGACTGCGCACTTTGTTTTCATTGCGTGTTGCTCTGAGGCCGAATTTTACTATCATGCCTTCCACCTGGAAACCGATGCCCTCACTGCGGGAGAACATGCAGGTCAAGAATAGGGCTCCACAGTCACCAACATACCCATTGCCAGGATACCGAACTTGGAGGACAATCTCACTCGGACAACGAGGGATCGCCTAAGTATAAATCCCAGAAACTACAACTCCTAAATGGCAAACAACTCCTCAATGCCCAAATTTAGTCCAGCTAATGAAAATACATTCTGCATATCAGATATTTACTTTACGATTCATAACAGTAGCAAAATTACAGTTATGAAGGAGCAACAAAAATAATTTTATGGTTGGGGCTGTCACCGCAGCATGAAAAACTGTATTAAGAGGTCACAGTATTAGAAAGGTTATGAAACACTGGGCTAGAAAAATAATAAATTTGGGGGAGCTGGTAGTATCAGAACCAGACTAACAAAGCAGCATGCTGTCTCCTCCATCAAACCTTGAGGAAGCCTATGGTCTGGATACAGGTTATTGCAGCTTGCCTTGTATTTTCTACGTGGCAATTCAGAACATGCCCAGCAGAGGGCAGTAGCCTCTAGGAAAAGACAGGCCTCAACCTCAACAACAGACATTACTTCCACGTGTTTGCCTTGTTAAATCATAATAAATCGTTTGTCTCTGTATGAAATTAAAGCAACAGGCATTCATTCTCTCTTTCATTCTGAGCTGAAGCTAAACAGGATTCTGGATTGGCTCTAACAATATATGAATTGTACCATGCAGTCATGTCATATTTCACAGCACTGGATTATCCCTTTAATTACAGCCGCATAGCAATTAATCATATTTAATAAGAAATATGGTGACTGTGCCCTAAATGGTGGATCAGAAAGCACTCTGGCAAGAAAACATAATGCCTATTGTTGCAGTGGTGGCACACACCCCAACATTTCAGATGAAAACTGTCTGGCCAAGCAACCCCAGAGCATTGTAAAGTTGACAAAAGTTGTCAAAGGCTTTCATGGCCAGAATAATTGGGTTGCTGTGAGTTTTCCTGGCCATATGGCCATGTTCCAGAAGCATTCTCTCCTGACGTTTCACCCACATCTATGGCAGGCCTCACAACTTCTGAGGATTCCTGCCATAGATGTGGGCGAAACATCAGGAGAGAATGCTTCTGGAACATGACCATACAGCCCGGAAAACTCACAGCAACCTAATGACAGAAGTTATTAATGAAGGAAAACAGAGGCCTCTTCCATACTGCCCCTATATCCCAGGATCTGATCCCAGATTATCTCATTGTTCCAGATTATCTGGCAGTGAAGACTCAAATAATCCAGTTTAAAGCAGATAATCTGATATCAGATCCTGGGAGATAGGATAGTGTAGAAGGGGCCGGAGAGACTGCAGTAGATTGAGAATTTTGCCTGAGAATGAGAAGGGCAAGACTCAATCTCCTTTCTTATGTTTTGTACATTTAATTTGTGACAATGGAATTAAACAAAGTGCAAAGGGAGAAAGTGGGAGGGGAAGAGAGAAAGCAGCTAAAATGTGGAACAACAGAGGACTAATCAGCATTGTGTTGTGGTACAACACACAGCTGAGTAAGTGGGACCTTGGTATCTGTTGGGTTTGGTCCCATGCCCACCAATGAATGCCAGAAACGATGCTCAGATCCCATTAAATACAATAGCATAGTCAAATGTTTTGGTTTTTTTCAGTGTCAGAAGTGACTTGAGAAACTGCAAGTCGCTTCTAGTGTGAGAGAATTAGCTGTCTGCAAGGAAGTTGCCTAAGGGATGCCTGGATGTTTTGATGTTTCACCATCCTTGTGGGAGGCTTCCCTCATGTACCCGCATGGGGAGCTAGAGCTGACAGAGGGAGCTCAACCTGCTCTGCCTGGATTCGAATTGCTTAAGCAGCTGAGGGGGAAAAGAAAGGGGCCTGGGGCTGTTAGGAATTGTGGGAGCTGAAGTCCAAAACACCTGGATGGGGGGGCAAAGTTCGCCCATGCCTGCTTTAGAGGAATTTTTACTCTAACTACACAGATATCTATAAGTACAATGTAAATACACAAATGTCCTGTGGCTATAAACTTCAGCAAAAGTATCATGAGAATACTCAATTAATTCGTATAGTAAACAAGAGTGGGGAACAAATACGATGGGACTATTTACAATGGTGTAACAAACATAATATTGTCAAAGGCTTTCATGGCTGGAATCACTAGGTTCTTGTGGGTTTTTTTCGGGCTATATGGCCATGTTCTAGAGGCATTTTCTCCTGAAACCAGGCACATCTTAATACCTCTCAACAAAAGATTCCCCCAGGCTCAGCCAGGCCTTCAAATGCTAATGAAGGTGGGCAGTTGAAACATTCACACCTAGCTCCAGCAGAGAAGAGCTCTTTGCTCCACCCCAGTCATTCCACAGATATATAAACCCATTGTCCTAATTCCAGCAGACCACACTACCTCTGAGGATGCTTGCCATAGATGCAGGCGAAACGTCAGGAGAAAATGCCTCTAGAACATGGCCATATAGCCCGAAAAAACCCACAAGAACCTAAACATAATATTCATGTTTTCTAAATAATTAGTTGGATTTATCAGGACATTTGTGTATTCACATTAGAGGAACTTTAACCATGTTCCTGGGTGCTAAGTTACATGCATAATACTAGAAACCTATTGAAATAAATCGAGGTGAAGGAAAAACTGAATACATTAGATACAAACAGATAATATTCCAACCCCCCCCCCCCCCAAAAAAAAAAAAAACCCCACTCAAATTTGCAGTTAGAATTGCCGTCATGGTCCAGAACAGAACTATGTGAAAACTGGTTTCGGATCATCTTTTGAGTATAAGTGAAGTAAAATTGCTTTTTAAAAAAACAACACCCAAGATGCTAAACAAGCCTTGACCTAGCCACAAATTTCTCTCTGACGGTCATCACAAGCTGCTGTGGCTACTGGTTTCAATCCCCGCCCTCCCTCCCAACTCTGAAATGCCAATGCGTAGTTCTGTAATAAGAAGCCTGAGGTCTTATTTGCGGCTGTTGACTATGCTAGGAATCTCTCTGTACTGAACTTCCTAGACTAGTCATGACAAGGAGGAACTGCACCGAGACAGCAGTGTTCTTTGCTCGCTGGTTCAGAAACCAGCGCTGCTTTATTTATTGCTTTCCTGGAATGATATGGAAACTTTGCTCCTTTTACTGCCACGGGATTCAAAACACGTAGGCTAGTTCAAACACTGTGATGGACCAGCATAGCATTATGAAAATGAAAACAAAACACTACTCTCTTCCACACTGTCATGTATCATGTTCCGTGGTTGGTGGTGGCAGGCTTAGAAGTTGGTGATGGAAGGGGTTAATGTATGTCTTAGTTCTAAAGCGCTGAGTAATCTGTAAGTAAGAGTTTACAGGTGAAAGCAGTTAAGGGTGGATGAATGCAAGATATAGGTTGCAGCTGGTTTTTACTGGTTATAAGGAGCTAGCCCTGAGATTGATCTTGGGAGAAAAGTATATTTTGTGGATGCTGGTGGTTTTGGCGATTGGTGGGGACGAGAGACAGGGCCTTCTCGGTGATTGCCCCCGGCTATGGAACTCCCTTCCTGGTGAGATCAGATTGACCCCCTCCCTCCTGTCCTTCAGAAGGATGGTAAAAACTTGTCTGTGGGACCAAGCTTTCAGGACAGGGCAATAAAGCAGCAATAGGAAAGATTACCAGGCCAATTAGATTTGACGTAGATGGCCAAGACAGTTTTAAATGGTGTATTTTAATATTGAGATAAATGTTTTTAATGTTTACGTATGTGTATATGAATTTTTGTCCCGGCATTGAATGTTTGCCGTATATATGCTGTGCTCCGCCCTGAGTCCCCTTCGGGGTGAGAAGGGCAGAATATAAATGTTTTAAATAAATAAATAAACAAATTTCTCCCCAGGTTTGTGGATTTTCGGTATCCTGACCTGTCACCTGAACTCTTGGAATTCTGGAACCTTGAATCTCTGGACAGGCTTTTGGCTAAGATATAGATAGACTCTTGGTAATAATAATAATAATAATAATAATAATAATAATAATAATAATACTTTATTTAATACCCCGCCACCATCTCCCCAATGGGGACTTGGGGCGGTTTATAGGAGGCTAAGCCCAACAGCATATTACTATAAAGTAATATGGACTTTGAAGTCGAACATGACCCCCCCCCCCCCCCATTAGAGATAGTAACTTATAGTTTTGCTAAGGGCAAGGACACCAGGCTGGATAATAAGGGTTAAGCCTTGGTCAATTTGGTGTGTATCATTTAATCAAGGCTTTATGCCCTATTTTCATATGTTTCTAGCAGAAGGTAACCAATTTATTACTGAAAATCATGCCACAAAAGTATTTTACTTTTTCCATCTGAGACACACCTGGGCTCCTGATGGTCCCCCATCTCACAAACAAGGGACTCTCTTTCCCCCTCATGGATATATTTCCCTTTATGGACCTTCCTATGAATAATATGAACTATGGACACTGGGGGAGGGTAGTTGGGTTTACTCTCTGTATTATGATTTCTATATTTTCATATTTTCTCCTGTATTCCCTTCATGAATCTGACCTTGCCCTGACCCTTTTGCCCCCTTCCTCTCTCCTTGAGGAAAATGATAAGGAAGTTGCCCTGCCTCTGAAAAAAAACAATTAGCGATTGTGAAGACCCTTATCTTAAAACTTTACTTGCATGGAAAATAACAAAGAAATGTCTTTCTTGACTTCGGAGTCGGGCCATCAAGAGGATATTCACTTGGCAGACTTTTTAATCATATAACAATGGGGGAAAGATGACCTTTGGAAAGCCCTTTTTCCTCCAAACCCGTTTTTCTTTCAAGCCTGTCCACTGAAAACAATCATTAAAGTCTCCCCCTTTGTGCCCTATCTGATCGCAAGAGGAAAACTCGGATTAAGTGATCAATGCTTATCTCAGACCAATCTCAAGACAATAAGATTGGCTTTTCTGGCAGGCCGATTCCGGACTCGTTAAGCCTCCTGGACATTAAACTCCATAATCCATTCAAGAATGCATTGTATTCCTTCGTTCCGCCCCCCTCTCTTCTGATTCGCTGGAGCGCAGAGGTGGCAGGAGCCTCCTGATTGGCTCTGGTGCACCGCGGAAGCCCTGTGATTGGCCCTGATGCATGGGGGATGGCCAAGCCTCCTCCCAGCTGTTTGTGCATCAGCCAATCCCCTTCAAGCTGGGCAAGAGGGGGGTGGGAGCGGGAGATTTGAACCACACAACTCTGTATTTTCTATAAAAATGGCATTTATTTGTGTAACTTCATGCTTAGCTTGGTGAATGATTGCCGCTTTGCATCCTTTTCAGTTGAATCGCTAATAAACCTTGGTGGCACTTTCTTCAACTTTGGTGAGATTCTTTTTGGGAACTTAGGGAAAATAAATTGCTTAAAATTAGGCTTCTCTTTGCTCACCAATGTAGCGATCCCTCTTTGGTGGGGCCGCAGGTCTCTCCTCCTGGGGTTGACCCTTCTAAAGTTCCTATTGACTTCAACTTTACTCATTGAATTCTTGGCATTTGACTACTGGACTGGACCCTTTGACTACAGTGTAGTGTTTGCTTTCAGTTTTTGTTTTATATTCTGTGGCTGAGTGCTATCTTTATGTTTTACATTTGGACTACGAAAGCAGCAGAAATAAGTGCTGCTTTAATTAAATGGTTTGACACAAGCTGGGTGTTTGTTTTGGTTCATTTCTGCCTGCGTACTGGCAGAGCCCTGGCGACGTGATACACACTCATAAACACACATCTATACCTCTATCTTGATCAAGCTGCAAGAAAATGTTTCAAAGTTTGTTATCCCACCTTGGACATTCCACAGATATGTAAACCTCACTTGTCTAGTTTCTGACAGACCTCACAACCTCTGAGGATGGCTGTCACAAATATGGGTGAGCAAATTGGTCAGCAAGTTCAGCAGACTAGCAGTTTAACCCGCTGTGCCATCGGGAGCTCCAGAACAAGAATAGCCAATGGCATAGAATGCAAGGAATTGGCAACCCTGGAAAATCTACGGGGCAGCATGACTCTCAAAACTGAAATGGATCATTGTTTGCTTTATTTTTTAGATTGGTCAGATATTAATTACTGTTGCTTGTCTCTCTGAGCTTCAATTTCCAGCATTTAGTCTCATAAGGCCACAGTCACTTCCATCGTGGAACCCCCAGTGGCGCAATGGGTTAAACCCTTGTGCCAGCAGGACTAATGACTGACAAGTCAGAGGTTCGAATCTGGGGAGAGCGCGGATGAGCTCCCTCTGTCAGCTCTAGCTCCCCATGGGGGGACATGAGAGAAGCCTCCCACAGGATCGTAAAACATCAAATCATCCGGTTGTCCCCTGGGCAACATCCTTGCAGATGGTCAATTCTCTCACACCAGAAGCGACTTGCAGTTTCTCAAGTTGCTCCTGATACGAAAAAACCCTCCATCATGCAACAACCATAGAGAGATAGAGTAGCAGCCATAACCATAGCATGTCTATTTAGTGTTACATCAAATCAAAGTAGTGCAAACTATAGTTTGCATAAAGATTATACTATCAACTTATTTATTTCAGATTGTCTCAAAGGTGAAGTAAGATTTATTGGCATGCTGATCCAGTCTTTGGCTTCGGCTTCAGTTTAATGTTTTTTGGTTTACATTTCCTGGATTATAACAAGCTGTGGTTTGCTAATTCAGACATCACCCAAAACCAGTTGAGCTTCCTTAACCATGAGTTGGTTTAAATTGAGCTGTAGTGGCCAGTTTTTACCCAAAAGATTGCAACTTAATTATTTTTAAAAAGAAATATATTGCACACAGGAAGCTGATCCGTGTTAATTAGATTAATTTATTCGGAAACCAAAAAGTACAAAAATTTCCATTGGCACAAAGTGCAGAATGGCTGGCATGGAGGTAAAATTGACCTCTACTTTGGTATTATGTTGACTTGGTATGGTAGGAGGTCCATGGGGTGACATCATGAAAAAACAAAGACATAGTTAATTGTACCTATCTTACCCTTTTATGTCTTCTCTCTACATGTGGCTGTAGATATGGGTCACACTTTTACACATACCCAAAATACAGATAAATGAAATAGATCACTTGAACTTTTAACCGTTAAGCATGAAAATGAATACTCTAATAGAGAAGACTTAACAAAACTAATAGCGAAGCCATTGAAATCCACAAGCATGCGGGCAATTTCAATAGAAAGGAGGAAAACAATAAAAAATGAACAAAATCTGGCTACCAGAATTTAAAAATAAAACTCTAAAAGCAGGAAAGGAAATAAAGTAGGGGAATTCAAGACAAGAATCAATCAGGGCCAGCTAACACCTCCCAACAAAGGATTCCCCCAGGCAGCAGCTGGCCAGGCTTTGATGCTGCAAGGCCATTCAATGATAATCAAGGTGGCCGATTGCAACATTCACACATTCCACAGATATATAAATCTCACTCACTTAGTTTCCAACAGACCCCTCAGCCTCTGAGGATGCCTGCCATAGATGTGGGCAAAACGTCAAGAGAGAATGCTTCTGGAACATGGCCATACAGCCTGGAAAACGAACAGCAACCCAATGATTCTGGCCATGAAAGCCTTCGACAACACACAAACAATCTTTATTATAGGTTATTGAAACAAGCCAACTTCAGGCCATTGTTTACAAAGATGGCTTGTTTACAAAAATGGCTATATAAATAAAAATGTAATGTTCGTTTGTGGGATTAACATAACTCGAAAACCACTGGACGAATTGACACCAAATTTGGACACAATACACCTATCAAGCCAACAAGTGACCATCACTCATACAAAAACTGAAAAACACATCAACAGACTTAAAAAGCCAAAAAAAAAAACCGCAACAAAAAATACATTACAACGCATGCACAAAACCACATATGTACACATATACACAAATACACACACACATATAAACACAAAACACATATACACAGACTGGGCCACAGCAACACGTGGCAGGGGATGGCATATACATATACATACATATATATATACACATACACATATGTATATATATAGCTTTGGTTAGCATAGGGATCCCTTTTCCCCAAGATTACTCTTTCAGCCATGAATTGCCCTTTCTAGGGATAGATTTCCTCTCACTTCATGTTGTCTTACCCCTGTTCTTAACTATGAGTCATTTACAAGTCAGAAGTGTGTAACTCTGGGACTGCCTATATAACAAGACTGGACAACTTGTGGCTTTCTTGTCATCCTGTTTACAGCTGTTTTAAAATGTACCAGGTTCCTTCTTCTCCTTCCACCCTCTTTTCAACTACTATTAAGTAAATTGCACTCAGTTAGCTCAGTGGAAGAAGAGGAAGAGTGTGTGTCAAATCTTGCCCTTCCCAGTAGGCTCAGGCAAAAGCAAACTTCTGCAACCACTCCTAGCTTTTGTGTTTTTCCTTATTAATAACTTTTTCCATCTTGACCAAACTTTGATGTTGCTCAGCCACATATGTCCCAGCTTTCATCTGTGTAAACATAGAATCATAGAGTTGGAAGAGACCTCATGGGCCATCCAGTCCAATACCCTGCCAAGAAGCAGGAAAATTGCATTCAAAGCACCCCTGACAGATGGCCATCCAGCCTCTGTTTAAAAGCCTCCAAAGAAGGAGCCTCCACCACACTCCAGGGCAGAGAGTTCCACTGCTGAACAGCTCTCCCAGTCAGGAAGTTATTTCTAATGTTCAGATGGAATCTCCTTTCTTGTAGTTTGAAGCCACTGTTCCGCGTCTTAGTCTCCAGGACAGCAGAAAACAAGCTAATGTTGAGAAGCAAATTCTAAATTTGTATCTAAATTGGCACGTACAGATTTTATGTATATTTCATGAAAATCTCAACCCACATTTTTGACCATGAATGAGTGGCCAACTTCACCAAATCCCGGTCTAAGACCTGCTCCATTTCCCAATACTCAACTGTTTTAAAGTCGTTCTCAAAGACTTCTCGGGCTTCCTCATAGTTGCAAATTTCCTCGATGCACTCACGCTCCAGATTGTCTGGGACGATCAGCTCAAAATCCCAGTGGTTATAAAGAAGCTTACGGCCCAGGAATCTGTGTGCAGTTATGTCGTCCAGGAACACTGAGAAGAGAAAACAACAAGGCATTTTTCTTATGTTCAAAGCACAGCTTGGGAAAAGTTACTTTTTTAACAATAGCTTCCAGAGTCCTCAGGCCAGTAATTTTACTAGTCTTGGATTTAGCATATCTGAATCTAGGTACGGCAACCCAGTCTCTGGGGCTAATGTGTCTGAGAGAGATTGCCCACCTGGTTTTAGTGGATTGGCTTGTGTGTTGCTGCTACTGTGTGCCTTCAAGTCATTTCTGATTCATAGTAACCCTAAGGCAAACCTATCACAGGGTTTTACTGACAAGTCCCTGGTGGTGCAATGGGTTAAACCCTTGTGCCGGCAGGGCTGAAGACCCAACAGGTCAGGGGTTCGAATCCAGGGAGAGTACGGATGAGCTCCCTCTATCAGCTCCAGCGTCCTATGCGGGGACATGAGAGAAGCCTCCCACAAAGACGGTAAAACATCAAAACACCTGGGCGTCCCCTTGGCAACATCCTTGCAGACAGCCAATTCTCTCACACCAGAAGCGACTTGCAGTTTCTCAAATCGCTCCTGACACGAAAAAAAATCTTGACAAGATTTGTCCAGCGAGGTTTGTTTCTGACTTCCTCTGAGGCTGAGAGAATGTGACTTGTCCAGAACCACCAGGCAAATTTCCATAGCTGAGGAAGGATTTGAATTCAAACCACTACACGACACTGGCTCTAAAGCTAATATTACTGGGAGCTTCAGATAGGGATGTGAGCTAATATCTAAGCCGTTAAGATTCCAGTGCCTTCTGTTCTTGCCTGTTATCAGATCTTTCCAGTTCATTTGATTCCAAACACCATCAATGTGCCTTTGTTCCTGGTTTATTGCCCACTGGAACATGCATGCGCTTCCAGGTTGAGCTTTTATGTTTCTCTTTTTTCTTGGGGCAACTTCTTTCCTCCTTGTGGAAAGGCAACACTTCCTGGCCATATATCGTACTCGCTGCCACATGTGGAATGTAGTTCTGCAAGTATTAGAAGCTATTATCTGTGACATACACGTTTAGCTGTGAGAGAGGTTGCTTGTGTAGAGAGAGAGTGTTGTTTGTGCATGCTGGAACTCTTGGTTTCAGTTGACCTTTTCTGTAAAAGTAAAAGATAAAGGTTTCCCTCTGACATTAAGTCCAGTCGTGTCCGACTCTGGGGGTCGGTGTTCATCTCCATTTCTAAGCTGAAGAGCTGGCGTTGTCCGTAGACACCTCCAAGGTCATATGGGCAGCATGACTTCATGGAGCGCTGTTACCTTCCCGCTGGAGCGGTACCTATTGATCTACTCACATTTGCATGTTTTCAAACTGCTAGGTTGGCAGAAGCTGGGGCTAACAGTGAGAGCTAACGCCGCTCCCAGGATTCAAACCTGCAACCTTTCAGTCAGCAAGTTCAGCAGCTCAGCACTTTAATCCGCTGCACCATGTGAGGCTGCTTTTTTCTCTAAAATCAGGATTGATTGTGGGTTGCAGTGGCTGAAGCGTATAACCCAGGCCTATAACCCAGGCCCCTTCTACAGTGACACTTGTGTACAAGGCAAACATTTTGTTTGTGTGCCAGTAACTTCATAAAATGTGTGGAGGGCACAGTTTCTCTGGCCTGCACATAGAATTGAACTTTTGTGGTGATCCGCATAACTACGAGGGTTAAATGAAAAGTAATGTCTCCACTTTCATAACTCCTCAACAGATGGCAGTACTGGTATGCGGCAGGTACTGGCTTGTTCAGTAGACTCTCCTCTACAGTTCCATTTTGGCGGGAAGCCTTAACATTGAACAGTCGTGTTGTTAAAGTGCAAAGTATGGAACCCTGCACAGACGGTCAGTCGACTTAAGCAACATGCAGTCATTGAATTATTGACAGCAGAAGGTGTCACCCCAAAGGAGATTCATCTGTGATTGCAAGCTGTTTATGGTGATTATGTTGATGTAAGTACTGTGCATCGTTGGGCAAGTAAGTTTAAAGATTTTGAGGTGGGAACATCTGACTTGCGTGACAAACAAAGAGTTGGACATCCTGTGACAGCAGGCATCGAGTTTCACAAGCGAAAGGTTTACAGATTGATTCAGGACGATTGTCGTATCATTCAGAGAGAAATTTCAAGCATAATCGGCATTTCACAAGAACATGTGGGTCACATTATTGCTTTGCTTGGCTATCGGAAGATCTGTGCACAATGGGTTGCGGAAACAGAGTGTCAACTTCTTTCGTGACAGCTTTAGAAAACTTGTTCATCGTTGGCAAAAATGTATCCAATTGTCTGGCGGTTATGTGGAAAAGTGAATAGTGGTAGTTAAAGAGGACATTCTAAGGATTCTTTTTGTGTTTGATTTATTAAAATATATTCCTTTCCAAACCCACGTAATGAAGGTGGAGGCATTACTTTTCAGTCAACCCTCGTAAATATCTGCAAATCTGCATCTCACTTTTTTTTTAATCTGGTTTCTAGCAGAAGTTCCACGGCAACCATCTTGGGAGCCTCTAAATCTCAGAACAAAGCATCAAGTCTGGACAACGGAGGCAGAAAGCTCAAGACCTCTCCTGAAGTCCCAGGATTTTTTGCCCCTCATCCTGAGAGATTTGAGTTACTTTCTTTTAGCCTAAAGTTCGTAAGATCTGTTACAATGGATTTGGTATGCTGATCCAAGAATGGGAAGGACAGAAATGAATATCAACAAAACTGCGTTTTGCTGTCAGGTATGCCCTTCTCAAATTTACCTTGATCCTCTAGAGCGCTCTGGACTTCACCGTGCCTCTGGAAAGAAGCGGAGAGAACATGTACTACAGCTTGGAACAGCAGGAGAAGACAGGAAGAACTCCACATGACAGTCCCTGAAATGGGAGCATAAGATTGGTTACAAGGAGAGTGGATGGAAGCAGGTATTCTGACAAGTATTCAAAGGATGCATCTATACTATAGAATTAATATTTCAGATTTTTCCTACAGATTAAATAAATCCACAAGTCAGGATATGGCTTTCTGTGCAAACAGGGAGGAATGGGTTTGTGACATGTTTTTCCCTAGCAAGTGCAAAAGTTAACTTGATTTCACCTGCCTTGTTCCCCAGATTAAAACAGAAAAATATTCAAGCAGAAAAAGAGATCCAGTACAATCTTTAAAGGCTGATATATTTATTTCAGCTCAGAAAGGGATGTAGTGGGTTGGGTGCAGGATTCAGATTTCTGGAGACCACCATCCAATCTTTTCTGGTCAACCATAAGCATAGAGATTTTGAATAGACACATCTATCATATAGATCAGGGTTTCTCAACCTTCCTAATGCCATGACCTCTTAATACAGTTCGTCATGTTGTGGTGACCCCCAACCACAACGTTATTTTCGTTGCTACTTCATAACTCTAATTTTGCTACTGTTATGAATCATAATGTAAAGCAAAGTTTATTGATTAGTCCATTGACCGCATCAACATTAAAAACAAAAACAGAAACGTGCACAATCCCAAGACCCCCACAACAGTGAACCAACACACATTCAAACCTGATTAGGTTAAAGGATAACTAAAAATATCATCATTAAAATACCAAGATAAAATTTCATACCACAAAAATTAAAAAAAAATTAAAAACGAAGTTTAAAATGAAGATTAAAATAGACCAGCTATTACACAATCCCAAGTCACTTCAGATATCTGCGTCACCCCTACAGTTTACCCCAATCGCCTCCAGATGCACAGTTCTCAGCTGCGTTGCTTTATGAAGGAAAAGGGCTGTTTGGTTTGTTATCTTAGCATTCTGGCCAGCCATTAAGAATTTAGTTTTGATATGGGGATCCCAGTGAGTCTTCTGTATGATGAATGGTCTGAGGTATTGATTTCTCTCTTTGTTGTACAAAATGCAATTAAACAGTACATGTGTAATATCCTCTACCTCTGTAGCCCCACAGATACAGAAACGTTCATTATATGGAACTTGGTTAAACCTTCCATGTTTAACCATTGTATCTGTCTGTTCGAATCGGATTCTAGTGAATACCCTCTTTAGATTAATCATAATGTAAATATCTGATATGCAGGATGTATTTTCAATCACTGGACCAAATTAGGCATTTAGGAGTTGTTTGTCATTTAGGAGTTGTAGTTGCTGGGATTTATAGTTCACCTATAATCAAAGAGCACTCTGAACTCCAACAGCGATGGAATTGAACCAAACTTGGCACACAGAACTCCCATGACCAACAGAAAATACTGGAAGGGTTTGGTGGGCATTGACCTTGAGTGTTTGGAGTTGTAGTTCACCTACATCCAGAGAGCACTGTGGTCTCAAACAATGATGGATCTAGACCCAACTTGGCATGAATACTCACTATGCCCAAATATGTACATTGGTGAAATCTAATGGGTCTGTGCAACAAAACATGAATCCTATTACGATCCTACAGGACATCCATTCTTAAAGATGAGTCCTGTTCTTAAGGCAAAAGGAAAAAGATAAGCTTTTCTTCAGCTGCATTCAGCACTCTGCCTTTTGGAATGGCAAAAAACTGGCTTTCCCTCTGTGATTTATCAAGTAAGTTAATCATTTGCAGTCCAATCCTATGTACGTTTACGGTACTCAGAAGCGTATTCTGCGAAACTGCCTAGTTTGGTTTTTTAAAATCCCAGCATAATTACAATTGGAAAGACATAGTCCATGAGCATTTGTCACACCATGGATGATATAAAATAATGATCTAAATGTGCATTCTTTACTGAAGTCTTTAAAAATATTTATTATTATCTGTTTATTTGCTCTATTTATATACCGCTTTTCTTACCCCTGGGGGGACTGAAGGAGGTTTCCAAACTAGTCACAACAAAATTTAATGCCAAAAATACATGTGAAAAACCAAAGCATAAAAACAACAACATATAACTATAAATTAAACTATAAAAATCATATTAAGTCATAAAGCATAAGCCACATTTGTACATTAAAACATGGAATTAAAACACATTAATATAAACATTAATATCTTGAAATATTTTGATAATATTTCAAGTTGTTCCTTGGAGAGCCTTTTGGATGGGCTGAAGCTGCACTTGGTTCCAAGAAAATATTTTTAGAGCCCTAGAAATAATTTTAAATGTTGATGATGGTCACTGGTAAAAAAAAGGTTGGGAACCATTGTTCTGGAGTAAATATTTTAATCAAAATCCATGAATAATCATATCTGCAAAAGTCAAAGCCACAAATGTGGAGTGATGACAGTAGTTTGTTGTGCTGATTAGGGCTGATTTTTTTTTTCATGTCAGGAGCGACTTGAGAAAATACAAGTTGCTTCTGGTGTGAGATAATTGGCCGTCTGCGAGGATGTTGCCCAGGGGACACCCGAATGTTTTGATGTTTTACCATCCTTGTGGGAGGCTTCTCTCGTGTCCCCGTATGAGGAGCAGGAGCTGACAGAGGGAGCTCATCCGTGCTCTCCACAGATTCCAACCCTCTGACCTGTCAGTCTTCAGTCCTGCCGGCACAAGGGTTTAACCCATTGCACCACTGGGGACTCCAATTAAGGTTGATGGGAGACACACCCTAACAACATCTGGAGAACCAAAAAATTGAGATAGTCCTTTTTAATATTCAGTATTTTGCACCAGTTACCATTATATTCTGACTACATTCCTGTAAGACAGGAGAGATTTATTTTCCTCATAGTGCCAAAGTTCCCAGAGCTATAAATTAAAAATAAACCGTCAGTATCTCTTGCTGGGACTGGAAGAGAAGTCCTTTAGGTAACAAGGTGGAGCGCAAGATAGGTTTTGCTGTGTGTTCCAAAGAGGCACACCCTACTGAGATGGGGAGCGTTCCTGGAGCAAAACGTTTCGGTTCTAAACATCATTTATTCTAATAGAGAATAGCACATTATGCTCTAATCACTTACGGCAGTGTTTCTCAAACTTCCTAATGCCACGACCCCTTAATATAGTTTCTCATGTTGTGATGACCCACAACCAAAACATTATTTTTGTTATGATTTCATAACTGTAGCTATGCTACTGTTATGAA
>NW_026847660.1:29295775-29338180 GCF_025583915.1 Anolis sagrei ordinatus | reverse complement strand
ACCAAACTTGGCACGAATACTCAATAGGCCCAAATGTGAACACTAGTGAAGCTTGGGGAAAATAGACATTTGGGAGTGGTCATTCCTGGGATTTATAGTTCACTTATAATTGCCCCAGCAATGATAGAATTGGGCCAAACTTTCCACACAGAACCGTCATGACCAACAGAAAATACTGTAACCCCTCTGACACCCCCTCGCGACCCCCTCAGGGGTCCCGACCCCCAGGTTGAGAGACACTGCTTTACAGGATGCAGCTGGGGGAAAAAAGACCTTTCTGACTTTTAAAAAATCATTACACCCACGCATTCCGGGTATTTTCAACTCCACAGTTTCTGTTTCCATGAAACGTAACATACCGTAAATAGACCATAATCGCTACTTTAGATTCAGAATACATTCCCAAGCCTTCTGAATTCATAAACTACTTCTATGCATGAAAAAAGTAAACTGTGATCCTAAGTACACTCAGAAATGGATTACGTTGTATTCAGATGGATTTAATCAAAGTAAGCCAATCTGAATACAATGTAATCCAATTCTGAACTGATGTGGCAAAGGTTGTGATTTTAGAATACAGTAAGGGGACTTGGTACCATATCTGTTAGTGTTCCAATGTTCTCCTTAAATCTAATTTGAAGTTTTCCTGTATGATGATGTCCAATTTAATGTTGGCAATAGGACCAGAGAAGATTTTTTTCCAAAAATGTTAATTGTAAAGGTCCAGCTCTTTCTTTCTAGGCAGTCCTTGAAAATCAAATACATTCCCTTCAATCCGATTAGAAGAAAAGCAAATGAAGACAACACATACATTGGCAATCAAAGTGTTAAAAACAGAGAGAGCTAGGTTTGTTTCAGAGCTGCCAACTCACCTGTGCGGAAATTGTGGGTGGAAAGCAGGTAGGTCAACTGGATGGAAGCACCAGGCTGTTCCCCAAACCCTTGCCCACTCCAATCCGAGGTAAAGAGTTAAAGGTTTGTCCAAATATCAAACAGGTGAAGGGTAACAGAAGAGATAAATCCTTATCCTGAAATAGCAGGGAGTCAGTGAAAGAAGGCGAGTGTCTTCTGAATAGAAGCAGGCGCTGCCAAAGCGCCAGGTGAAGGGAGGTGGGTGGGTCTGAAGGTCACACAGAGGAGGAGATACAGGTAAAGCCAGGCAAGGGAGGGTGGCTTATTGTAGGAGGAGTGTAAGGCTGGGCTGGCAGAATTCCTGTGAGTGAGCAGGTAGCCTTTGTTCTGCAAATGTCTGGTCACTCTCCACCCCCTGGAAAGAAAGCCTGCTGCATTCACAGGAAACAGACAGGCCACAGTTTGAGAGAGTTCCCCAATTGCTCAGAAGCACTCTCATCCTTACAAACACATCATAAGTCCCAGATTTCAAAACACATCCCAGGGTTCAAGCCTTAAGCGAGATGACTCAAAGCAGCCCTGTCTCACTATGTTTCTTCACTTTCTGGAACTTAGGGACAGTTAGGATGAATCTACGCTGCCCTATATCCCAGGAGCCGATCCCAGGCTATCTGCTTTGAACTGGATTATATGAGTCTATACTGCCAGATAATCTTGGAAAAACAGAAAACCTGGGATCAGATCCTAGGATATAGGACAGTGTTGATCCAGACTTTAGGCCCTTCCACACAGCCCTATACCCCAGAATATCAAGGCATAAAATCCCACATTATCTGAGTGTGGACTCAGATAACCCAGTTCAAAGCAGATGTTGTGGGATTTTCTGCTTTGATAATCTGGAATATAGGGCTGTGGGGAAGGGTCCCTAGACAAGCATCATCCTTTTTTATCAGGGGATCTCAAACTTTTAAAGCAGAGGGCCGGTTCACTGTCCCTCAGACTGTTGTGAGGCTGGACTATGTTTTGAGAAAAACATGGACAAACTTCTATGCGCAGATATATTATTTGTAATCCAAAAAAAGAAAGAACAATACAGTATTTAAAATGATGAACCATTTTAACCAACATAAACTCATTGGGAATGTTGGGCCTTCTTTTGGCTGATCAGATAGTCAAACTAATTAATGTTGTGGTGGTGGTGGTGTGACCTAAAGTTGTTTCAGACTTAGGGTGACTCTAAGTCAGTAGTTCTTAACCTTTCTAATACCGTGACCCCTAAATAAAGTTCCTCATGTTGTGGGGACCCCCAACCATATTTTTGTTGCTACTTCATAATTGCTACTGTTATTAATCATAATGTAAATATTGGATATGCAGGATATATTTTCATAGTTACAAACGGAACATAATTAAAGCATAGTGATTAATCACAAAAACAATATGTTTGGGGGAGTATGGATAACTGATAATGGGACTGCCAGTACCTTCAACCGATTCAGCCCTGATTCCACACACCACTGAGACCCCCCCTCCCCCCATGAATTACAGATCTGGACCAAACTTGGCACACAGAAACCCCATGATCAACATAAAATACTGGAGGGGTTAGGAAAAACTAACAGTGATTTACAGGAGATGTAGTTCACCTACATTTGGAGAGCACTGTGAACCCAAACGACTATGGATCTGGACCATACTTGGCACAAATACTCAATATGCCCAAAATTGAACACTGGTGGAGTTTGGGGAAAATAGATTCTATATAAATAAAAATGTAATGTTAGTTTGTGGGATTAACACAACTCAAAAACCACTGGACGAATTGACACCAAATTTTGGACACTATACACCTATCATAAAAAAACTGAAAAACACAGTGAAAGAAACCTAAAAAGCCAAAAAAAAATTACATTAAAAAGCATGTGTAAAACCACATTTGTACACACACAAAACACATATACACAGACTGGGCCACAGCAACGCATGGTAGGGGACAGCTAGTCTAGTAATAAACATCAAAGGGTGTATAGACACTGTAGAATTAATGCCGTTTTAGCACCACTTTAACCACCATGGCTCAATACTATGGGATCCCAGGAGCTGTATTTTGATGAAGCCACAGAACGTTTTGGCAGAGAAAGTTTAGGTAAACGTAAAGGCTTCCTCTGACATTAAGTCTAGTCGTGTCCGACTCGGGGTGGTGGTACTCATCTCCATTTCTAAACCGAAGAGACGACGTTGTCCATAGACGCCTCCAAGGTCATGTGGCCGGCATGATTGCATAGAACACTGTTACCTTCCCACTGGAGCAGTACCTATTGATCTACTCATATTTGCATGTTTTCAAACTGTTAGGTTGGCAGAAGCTGGGACTCACAGCAGGAGCTCATGCTGCTCCCCGGATTCGAACCTGCAACCTTTCAATCAACAAGTTCAGCAGCTCAGCAGTTTAACCCACTGCGTCACCAGAGGCTCCATAAGATTTTTCTAGGTAGTGTCATTGTGCCAGGTGGTCTTTTGGTCTACCCACTCCACTTCTGAATCTGTGCAGGAACTTCCAAGTTGCCCATTCTTGTTTTGCCCCTGGAGGAAGAGCATCCGGTTGGAATTGCTTGAATTTTCAGCCCATAGGGATATTCTTGCTGTTGCTGGGGGAACATTAAGAGGAGTGGTGGTTCTCATTAAACTTTCCCTTGATTTGAGTCTACTGGGAGGAGGCTGATAGCCATACAGTGGGTGGCTGTTACAATGTTCAACATTATTTTTCTCACAATTGGCAGCAACTTCCTTCAGGGGAGGGGGAGCACTGCCAACTATCTTATAGAGTCTATCAACAGGTGTAGGTTTAAGACAGGTGCATGTTTTAGAATGGCTAAGTTGGCAGAAGCTGAGGCTAACAGTGGGAGCTCACCCCGCTCCCTGGATTCGAACTGCCGATCTTTCGATCGGCAAGTTCAGCAGCACAGCAGTTTAACCCACTGAGCCACCAGGGGCTCCAAGGCTGGATCTACACTGCCCGATATCCCAGGATCTGATCCCAGATTTATCTTCTTTGAACTGGATTATGTGAGCATACACTGCCAGATAATCTAGGATAAACAGATAATCTGGGATCAGATCCTAGGATATAGGACAGTGTAGATCCAGCTTTAGACCAGCATTATCCAGCTAGTAATAAACATCAAAGGGTGTATAGACACTGTATAAATAATGCTGTTTGGCACCACTTTAACCACCCTGGCTCAATACTATAGGATCCCAGCGCTTTTGGGCAAAGAAGGTTTAAGACCACGTAAAACTGCAAAGCCCTGGATTCCATAGCATTGAGCCGTGGCAGTTAAAGCAGTGCTGAACTGCACTTGTTCTATAGTGTGGATGCACCCAGAGTCTGGGGAAATGACTTTTTTTGGGATACAACTGGAGGATTTACAGAGTTATAGTCCAAAGGTAACTTTCACAAGCGCCGATAAACCTGTTTGTTTAAGAATTGCAACAGGTGCACGATTTGCCTAAGGCTGAGAATTTACAGCATCCAAACTCAATAAGGAAATGTTTTGTTGGACTAAAAATACTGAGGAAATAGTCTAATGCCTGGGCAATTAATGGAGCTTGTGTAAATTATGATCATATGACTGGGTGATAATAACTGTTACAGGGTTGGTTTATGATTAGGAATAGTGAGGCCCTTTCTACACTGCCATATAAAATCCACATTATCTGCTTTGAACTGGATGTTATGGCAATGTACACTCTGATAATCCAGTTCAAATACGATAGATTTTCTGCTTTGATAACCTGGATTATCTGGCAGTGTAGATGGGGACTGAGGCAATCACTGTTGTAGGAGAGAGTATGGACTGTTCTAAACTACCATGTAATCCAGAATATCAAGGCAGCTATACGGAGACAGGTCTCCAAACTATCTACATGGGACCCTTCCACACAGCCATATAATCCAGAATATCAAGGCACAACATTCCACAATATCTGCTTTGAACTGGTTTATCTGAGTCCACACTGACATATATTCCAGTTCAAAGCAGAAAATGTGGGATTTTATTCAGCTGTGTGGAAGGGGGCTTAAATATTGTTTCTGCTGTAACCAGCTGGAAAGAGCATTCACACAACTGAAAACACTTAGGCTATATACTCAAGTATAAGCCGGAACTGAATATAAGCCAAGGGACCTAATTTTACCACAAAAAACTGGGAAAACGTATTGACCCGAGTAGAAGCTGAGGTGGGAAAATCAGCAGCTACTTGTAAATTTCAAAATAAAAATTGATACTTTAATTGAGGCATCAGTAGGTTAAATGTTTATGAATATTTACATAAAACTGTAATTTAAGATAAGACTGTACAACTTTGATTAAACCATTATTCTAACCTTCTTAAATGTAAATATGCCTACATATTCTTCCAATAATAATAGAGTAAAATAATAAATGTAATAACAACAACAATAAAGTTAAATTATAGAGTAAAATAATAAATGTAATAATAATAACAACAGAATAAAATAATTTTAAAAAGGAGCTGGGGGTGGTGACGGCCGACAGGGAGCTCTGGCATGGGCTGGTCCATGAGGTCACGAAGAGCTGGAAACGACTGAATGAACGAGCAACAACAAAATAATAAATAACCTTGACTCAAGTATAAGCCGAGGGGGGTTCTTTCAGCCTAAAAAAGGGCTGAAAATTAGGTTTATATTTGACTATATACAATAATCCAGAATATCAAGGCAGATAATCCACATTAGAGTCTATGTGGATAATCCAGCTGTGTAGAAGGGGTGTATGTGTGCTATTCCATCCCCTTCTACACTGCCATATAAAATCCAGATTATTTGCTTTGACTCGTAATATGGATTATATAGAAGTGTAGAAGGGGCACCAGGGCCCATCCACACAGCCATATAACCCAGAATATCAAGACAGAATAACCCACGATATCTATTTTGAATTGGAATATCTTGAGTCCACACTGCCATATAATCCAGTTCAAAGCAGATAATGTGGGATGTTGTTCAGCTGTGTGGAAGGGATCTTAGTTTGCTTGGTGCCTTATTCAGGGTGTCCCAAAAGTCTCCACCCATAAGAAAAAGTAATAAACTCATATATTATATTATATTTCCCATTTCCCCTGTGTATGGTAACTTTGGGGGTACCCTCTATATCTACAAATTATTCTCTACAACTTAGCCACCTCTTTTTAAACATACACTGTAATAAGGAATCAAGATTCAGTTTCCAGTCCAGTCAGCCAGATTTTATATATGTAGATGACAGGTTGAGACACGAGACATAGCATTATTTTGGCCCAGCCCTGAATATAAATATTGTTAATACTGTAAAGGACAGTATCTAGAAAGACAGGTGTATTATTTCCCTGTGATACAATGAGTCAGGGTTCTTGGATACCTCCGTTAGAAATCTTGCATTGTAAAAACAGTATAAACAAGATTGATGTGATCCAAAGATTGAAAAGTCTGTTGCAATGACACATTGCTTTTCTTCCCCATTTGCTGACAGTTTCAGTCTCTTTTAGGCAGATACAGGTTAAGGGAATCACCTGACCCCCATTTGTCCACTTCCTCATATCTGTGTTACTGAAACCAAATATTGCCTTTTAGTTTTCTGTTTACCAAAGAAGGTCATAACCTCCCATTCTCCAGAGCTTGACTTTTCATATCAGCACAATGAGTTTTTTCCCCTTTCCCACGTTTGTGTTCAGTGTCTAAGCAGAAGAAAAGATGTTCAATGTATTGTCGGAGGCTTTCATGGCCGGAATCCATGGGTTGTTGTAGGTTTTTCCGGGCTATATGGCCATGTTCTGGAGGCAATTTTTCTCCTGACATTTCGCCTGCATCTATGGCAAGCATCCTCAGAGGTAATGAGGACCTCATTACCTCTGAGGATGCTTGCCATAGATGCAGGCAAAACGTCAGGAGAAAAATTGCCTCCAGAACATGGCCATATAGCCCGGAAAAACCTACAACAACCCACAGAAGAAAAGAGTCTTTAAATCTGTCCTTTCTGAACCTGTACCTTCCTTTCCATCTATGGTTGAGATCCTAATGTTTGCTTATAAATCATTCCTCCATATCCACGAATTCAACTATCCATAGCTTGAAAATATTCATTTAAAAATCCCAAAAGTAAACCTTGATTTTAAAAAAGGGACACGCATTCCCTTGAACCCCTGGACCCCCTCATCCACCTCCCATCTTCATGGGTGTCCCGCTTCTCCCAGGAGCCTCGATATCCACCAATCCTAACTTTTTCCTTTTTGCCTATCCATTCTCCTCTCCACAACACCCTTGCATGCGTTTTAATCCAAGTCCCACAATCCATGTCAACACTAACCTCATGGGTACTGAAACCCATTGGGGTCCCCCAGTATCCATGGATTCATTGTGTGCATTTTCCCCTCCTGTGGGTTTCAATCTACTAACCTATCCATTGGGTTCCCTCGCTATCCACAGCACAATTCGTATGTGTTTTAAGCTTTCTTCCCCATGCGTGCCCAGGGTCTCCGCAAGAGGCTGAATCCCCTACGGTGTATGTGAGCCTCTTTTGTATGTGCCTCCCTCGCCACGCGGATACCAGGTCTTCACGAGAGGTTGGGCCTCTGCTATCCGCAAGCCCCTCATTTGTGTTTATGTTTAATGTTTCTATATTTTATGTCTTTATATAAAACCTTGGAGACTGATCTTGGTGACCTTTTGTCAGCACTCCTAGACCTGGGAATGCCTTCCAGCCATTTTCCTGGTTGTCACCTAAGACAATGAACTCAATCACTCATCATCTATGACCCATACCCCTGGCTGTGCAAAGGCAACAAGCTTTGGAACATGACCACGTGTTTCTTGGGCAACCACATGGACTTTTCAAAATACACTCATCACCTTGAGCCCGAGCGCAGCGGGGAGCCCCGCCTTCACATTGGTGTGAGCTGCAGCGGAGAGTTCCGCAGTTCCTGGACCGAGCTTTTGGGACCAACAGATGAAATGTGCCCCGGCAGCTAGCTCAAAACCAGGAATGCTTGCAGTTTCGCCTCGCTTTCCCCTTCCCTTTACTTTGTATCCTTCCCTAATAAAAGTACTTGAAACTTGCTACCTTTTATCTTTCCGCATGCTACTTTTGTATCCTTTTCTTGACTCAAACCAAATAACATTGCAATAGACCTTTTTGGGCTCYGGAGAGCCGTGAGCCCGYGGGAGGCGCCTCCAGGCGCCCCCCGGACCCCGAATCTGCGTTCGCCTAGACCGCGGATAAGGAAACCGCCATTTCAGACCCCCTTATCCACGAAAATACTTAAGATGGCGGATCGCCGCCGTTCCAATTTTATATTTTTCTACAACTAATTCTAAGWCTAACTGYCATTTCCCTTTTCTCGTTTTGGGCTCCTTCACCCGGGGAAAAATTAGTTTTGTTTTAAGTATTTTATCTTGCAGAGAAACAGCTGATTGTCAATTTGGCTGGGCTTTCCGCTCCTCCGCGGCAGTGCTCGCTCCCAATTGGACCCAGCAACCTGGGACCCACGGCGGTCGCCCGTGGGAGCCCCGGAGAGGGGGCCAGGCATGGGTCCCGGGCCCCGACTGGGGAGATACAGTTTCCCAAAGGACATTGCCCCACCATTTACAGCTCGGAAATCCTCTTCGGACTCTTTTGCCCTCACTTATTGACTTTCCACCTTATTGCCTTGAACTGTTTCCCTGCCATACTTTTGGATCCAAACCTCAGACCGGGCTTGCCTGGAGGGACAAGCGGCCTCAGCCTACATGCGCCTTCACCAAGAAGACTATGATTCCTACAAAAATAAAATACATTTATTATTATTTTTAATAAACTTTGCTGGGATGGGGATGGGAATTCATTTATGAGATGTATGAAGTATATGAAGTATATAAGATGTATATAGTGGGATATCATATGAAATGTACCCTGATTCCCCTTCCCGCCTTTCCCTCTGAACTTCGCCCCAAAAAGGAATGTGACCTAAGATTACTGCAAAGAGGAAATCCTTTGTCCTCTCGAAACTGATCATATCTACATCTGCATGGGCCGCAGGATTGACCCTTCCTCAACTGGCTTTCAGAGCAGACAGCCTAGGGCGGGAAGGGTCAACAGAAACTTAGGAAAAAAGATTGATTAACTCATTTTCTAGGTATTTGTTGATCCCCCTTGTTTACAAGGCCCCCTTGTTTACAAGGCCCCGAGGTCCAAATACCATCAGTAGCTCCTTTTTCACCTTTTTCATACTTCCTCCCAAATCCAATCATAGACCGGGGAAACTCATTGTTCCCCTTGTCTGCCACCCCGCCGATGAGAACAAAGGCTCAGTAACAGCTGGCGGATGCCCCCTGGGCACCCCATTTCCCCTGAGCTGTCAAACTTCGTCCCGCCTCCTGGCTGCTGATTGGACCATCGTCGGAGGCGCTAGGAAGGCGCCGATTGGCCCCCTAGAGGCGGCAGAGCTCGCTGATTGGACAGGAGGCGGGACGCACAGTCAAGCCTCCTCCCAGCTGTTCCGCGGCCAGCCAATCAGGGTGAAGCCGGCCGGCAGAGGGCGGGCGGGATTTTTGAAAATGTTTCCTTTGTCTGTACGCTATAAAAATGCCTGGAACTTCTGTAAATATTTATTTATTTATTTATTTATTTACTTTGCTTATATACCGCTGTATCTCAAGCCCAAAGGCGACTCACAGCGGTTCACCCAGCCTCTGCTCTCATGTCCCTTCATGGGGAGCTGGAGCTGAAAATTAGTAGTAGTAGTAGTAGTTCTAATAATAATGAGGAATTCTAGAGGCCATCCAGCCCAGCATGCTTCTGTCATGCAGGAAAAGCGCAGTCAAAGCACCCCTAACAGATAGCCATCCAGTCACTGCTTAATGATAAGTATCAATAAGTAAGTAAATAAAACTATTTCTATCCCGCCCTATCTCCCCATGGAGACTCAGGCGGCTCACAGCATAGTAGTAGTAGTGGCGGTAATAATAATAATAATAATAATAATAATAATAATAATAATAATAGCAGAAACTCTAGAGATCATCCAGTCCAACCACCTTCTGTCATGAAGGAAAAGCACAATCAAAGTACCTTCCACAGATGGCCACCCAGCCTTTGAAATAATAATAATAATAATAATAATAATAATAATAATAATAATAAAAGCACCCTGTGGACCATCCAATCCAACCTCATTCTGCCATGCTAGAAAAGTACAATCAAAGCAACAACAGTAATAATAAGAACAATTCCAGGGGCCATCCAGTTCTACCCCATTCTGCTACGGGCAATTATTGATTTAGAGCTGGGTTTATGGTCTGTTTTATTAAAAATAATTGTATGTCAGGCCAACCGTCAGTGATAGCAAATGTTTGCCATGACTAATTCACATGAATTATGTAATGCTGCAGCGGTTGGTTTTCTTCTTCTTCCTGGTTTGTCTTTTGTGATCCTATAAATCTCGCAGACATGCTTAATCTATGCTTAAAGTGAAGTCAGTTTTTAAAAACAACAAATCTGGATATTCCTGCCAAGCAGCAAAATGGAAATAAATACAGAACATAATAATCTGCAAAATGTTTTATCATCATGGTTGGAGCTCTCGGTGGCACAACGGGTTAATAATAATAATAATAATAATAATAATAATAATAATAATGTAGCAGCATGATAGGAGAGATAATAGCAAAAGAAATCCTTTCTGGAGTAAGAAAAGTACGGCTTTATTTCCAGCTGGGACCCTGGAGTGGAGCTGTGTCCAAAAGCAACCAGAGCCAGGATAAAGGCGTTGACTTCCCCTTTTTATACCTCTCCAAATGCAGGCAAACAAAGAAACATGCTTCTACATACATTGACATCATTCACTACGTCACTTTAGCATCATAGAACTATCAAATTCTATCTTCCAATATACAAGGGGCATGTCTCTATATTTTTTCTGAGAGCAGCTTACAGCTTACATCCATCAATCAAGGGGCCTACTTTGACCTGTCAAGAGGGAGAGAGATTCCTTACTTAGAAGTTAGACACTATAGCATGGGCTATGTTGTACCAGTCTCTCTGGAATGTATAGATAGCAGGTCCCCCTTCTATTCCCCCTTTCAACACAGATCTCCTTCAGCATTCCTTCTCTGTCCTGCTGGCTTTCTTACACAGAGAGAACCTGATTTTTCTATACATTTCAGTTCTTGTCAAGTACATAGAATATATGCATAAATAAATATCTATATTTCCTATATCTTCCCATCAATAAAACCTTATTTACACCCCGCCACCATCTCCCCAAAGGGGACTCAGGGAAGCTTACATGAGGCCAAGCCCGGTAACACATTGCAGCAAAATAAATACAGAATGACAAAAAATAACATCACAATAAAATAAGTAAAATGTAAGAGCAAAATAAAACAGTGCAAAATAACAAAGTGAAAAATCAAACACAATGGGCCAGCCAAATGTATGGCATAAAATGATAAAATTTAGGATGAGATAAGAATGAAAAAGGTATATTTGTAAGGGAGGAACACGTAGGGGACGAAACAGTGGAGACAGGCCCTTGTGCTGGTTAAACCCTTGTGCTGGCAGGACTGAAGATCAACAGGTCAGAGGTTCGAATCTGGGAAGAGTGTGGATGAGCTCCCTCTGTCAGCTCCAGCTCCCCATGAAGAGACATGAGAGCAGCCTCTCACAAGGACGGTAACACATCAAAACATCCTGGCATCCCCTGGGCAACATCCTTGCTGATGGCCAATTCTCTCACAGCAGAAGCGACTTGCAGTTTCTCAAGTTGCTCCTGACATGGAACCCCCCCCCCCCAAATAAACACCATAGTTTATTAAAGCAACTCCAGGCCCTTCCACACAGCCCTATATTCCAGAATAGCAAGGCAGAAAATCCCACAAAATCACTCAGATAATGTGGGATTTCCTGCCTTGATATTGTGTGCCTTCAAACATCATAGGTTCTCTTTAGGGCAGGCATGGGCAAACTTGGGGCCTCCAGGTGTTTTAGACTTCAACTCCCACAATTCCTAACAGCCTACCGGCCGTTAGGAATTGTGGGAGTTGAAGTCCAAAACACCTGGAGGCCCCAAGTTTGCCCATGCCTGATCTACACTGTACAAATAATGCAATTTGACACCACTTTAACTGCCACAGCCTCAAGATCAAGGCCTCTCTGTTCTGTTGAGGAAAGCAGGTGATGTTTTAAACTAGGAAGCAAATCAAACAATGGCCCTAAACGCCTCTTTTTCTGCCTAGGAACTTTAGAAGCCCGGAACTCTTGTTCTCAGTTCTTTGTTTCCTTGGCAACGGGGATTCGGAAGGAGCGCTAGCCTGAAAGAGATAACATCAGGGCGCTCCCGGAAGTTGCTCACTTCCTGCTTCCGCTTCTTCTGGAGAGGTAAGGGCCTGTCAACAGAAGAACTGGCCATGCATTTCTGTAGAGTTTGTTTTGTATCCGTGTAACAGGTGAGCATTCAGGGACATTGTAAAGGAAGCGTAGAAGGCAGTTTGTGACTTGATATAAGAGAAAAGAATAAGGAGAGTTATTAAATATGTCATTTCTAAAAGGCTAATTAGGATTTTTAGGTGGGTTTGACTATTGTATTGTGGCAGAGAATGATCTCCATGAGTGATAGAATAGCAAAGTGTATTTATTGGACAATATGATCCTCTAAATCAGGGATTCTCAACCTGTGGGTCTCCAGAAGTTTTGGCCTTCAACTCCCAGAAATCCTAACAGCTGGTAAACTGGCTGGAATTTCTGGGAGTTGTAGGCCAAAACACCTAAGGTAAAGGAAATTAAGTCCAGTTATGTCCGACTCTGGGAGTCGTGTCCAATTCTGGGCACCACAATTCAAGAGAGATATTGACAAGCTGGAATGTGTCCAGAGGAGGGCGACTAAAATGATCAAGGGTCTGGAGAAGAAGCCCTATGAGGAGCAGCTTAAGGAGCTGGGCATGTTAAGCCTGAAGAAGAGAAGGCTGAGAGGAGATATGATAGCCATGCATATGATAGCACAGGGAGGAGGGAGCAAGCTTGTTTTCTGCTTCTAGGACATGGAACAATGGCTTCAAACTACAAGATTCCATCTGAACATTCGGAAGAACTTCCCGACTGTGAGAGCCATTCAGCAGTGGAACTCGCTGCCCTGGAGTGTGGTGGAGGCTCCTTCTTTGGAAGCTTTTAAACAGAGGCTGGATGGCCATCTGTCAGGGGTGCTTTGAATGCAATATTCCTGCTTCTTGGCAGGGGGTTGGACTGGATGGCCCATGAGGTCTCTTCCAACTCTAATTCTATGAGATGCTCATCTCATTTTTTAAGCTGAAGAGCCGGCATTGTCCGTAGACACCTGCAAGATCATGTGGCTGTCATGACTGCGTGGAGCGCTGTTACCTTCCCGCCGTAGTTGTACCTAATGATCTACTCACATTTGCATGTTTACAAACTACTAGGTTGACAGGAGGCCAAAACACCCGGGGACCCACAAGTTGAGCACTACTGCTCTATATACATGAAGGTAAAGAAACCCCTCTGAATTCAGTGGGATTTACAAAGGCACTCCAGCATGCCATTTTCCAAATTACCACCTTTGGGAATGGCATGGAAGCTTACTGTCCATATAATATGTTAAAGAGCTTATATAGAAAATTGGGAAATATGAGATTGCTGGATGAGATTGATAGTGGTTATTTTTTAAAATTTGAGGATCTACCACAGGCATGGTAGGCTGTTAGGAACTGTGGGAGTTGAAGTCCAAAACACCTGGAGGGCTCAAGTTTGCCTTTGCCTGTTCTACCATCATTGGTATGTCTGCATAGTAAATCATATAAATTTGCATTCTTTTTTTAATGTTGTATATGGTATGTTATGGAGCCATGCTGGTGCAGCGGGTTAAACTGCTAAGCTGCAGAACTTGCTGATTGGAAGGTTGGCGGTTCGAATCCACAGACAGGATAAGCTCCCATTGTTAGCTCCAGCTTCAGCCCATATCGCAATTTGAAAACATACAAATGTGAGTAGATCAATAGGTACTGCTTCTACGGGAAGGTAATGGCACTCCATGCAGTCATGCCGACCACATGACCTAGGAGGTGTCTACGGACAACAACGCTGGCTTTTTGGTTTAGAAATGGAGATGAGCATCACCCCCCCAGAGTTGGACATGACTAGACTTAATGTCCATAGGAAACCTTTACTTCTATGGCATGTTGTAAAGGGGCAACTGCTATATACATTAATAAATTTAGGATTAAGCAATAGGTCGAACAAGGTTCTACAGGGTTTTTTTTCTATCTTTGCATTCTGACCTCTCTATACTCTCTGTGTTTGAAGAGATGTAGTGTTTGGAGGTTTTTCCTCTTGTTTTGGAATTTAGAAGTTATGAAGTTGGAGAGAAGCTTAGACCCAATTCTTTCCTATCAAGAAATGAAGTTCTTATTTGTAATTTTTGTAACCTAAATATTGAACTCTGCATCTTTGCCCTCTGAGCTCAAAATTCTTTTGCAGCCACACAACACTTCACCTTTCAGCTTGCAGTGAGCTGCCTGCTCAAGTATCCTGTTTGAATTTTTGGATGCTCAGCTATTTTTTGGTATTTCCCTAACACAATGATACATTTTCAAAGTGGAACTCCAACCAAAGATAGATAGATAGATAAGCTTTGGACAGCACAGGGAAGGGTTAACCCCTGTTGTGCTTGTTTTGCTGTTTGTGCCCTGTTCAGAAGATTTCATCTCACTTTCTGTCCCTGTGAGAATTGGATTTAGAAAAAAAATTGCCTTCCTGTGGAAAAAAGGATTGGTGATAAAGCTGCCATGATAACTTTTTAGGAGTGGATTTCCACTTTCTGTTATCTCATCCCCATTTTTAACTAGGAGTCATTTGTAAGTTGGATGTTTGTAACTTGGGGACCACCTGTACATCCAATAGAATGGGGCCTTGTAGATTAGCCTTCCTGTGTAGCACCTGCCTCTACATATTTTGGACTTCGGCTCCTTTCTGTACCTGCTAGAATGGCCAATAGTCATGAAAGTAGAGCATTTAGCCCCAAAGAGCCAGAGGATACCAAGTGTGAGAGAATGGCTAAATAAATATCCGCTAGATGGCAGTCATAGACCTTGCTATGCCATTAAATAGAAGACGAAGATATTTTTAAGTGCTTCTGACCTTCCATTGTTAGTAGCATGGGCTGTCATTAATGTGATCCTCTGTGCAGGGAAAGAGGATTGCTAGACTCAGCTGCCATTTCCAAAATAAGGAGCTAGCATCTCTTAGAGTGTAGCACACCTGGCAATCTGGTTTCATTTCAATCATCTTATAAAAGCCGAAGTCATGAGTGGTGGTTCACAGGTGTAGGGAGGGGGTGGGGAGTTTGGGGGAATGGTATACCTGTATTATGTGTATTCGATTACTATAATGCAATTTGAGCCCTGCCACATGCACAGTGGAGGACCTTTTTACAACCACACCAGTGGCACTCGAAGTGGCCAGCTTCTGGTCAAAGGAAATTTCAGACAATGTCAAGCTTTTAACTTTGTTTGTGGTTTTTGTATGCATTATAACTGTATTCCCAATTCTGACACAATAAATAAATAAAAATATCTTTAAAGGTTTTTCTTTTTCATATTCTACATGCCATTAATTCACTTAATAAAAACTTAGTTTAAAAATGATAACAACATATGGAATCATCCAGCTTCCCCGGCTCCTGGCCATTCAGGGGGACAGGGGGAGGGCAATTCTATGAGTTGTGGCTCCCAAAAATGAACTTTTACAAGATAACCTGAAGAGATTGGATTGTATCTAAATGTGGCAGTGAAAGAGCCCATTATTGCCTAGGCTCTAGAACGGCTAGATAAAAGAGAAGAGTGACATCCTATTTAACATAGTGTGGCAGATGGAATTTCAGCAAATATGGCTTGCCAAATAATAGTAAAGGGAGCTATGCCTGTTGAAAATCTCTGGTATATGTAAATTTAAAGTCAAAAAGCCTATGGTCAGATTGGGTATGTATGTGACAACTGCCCATGGTAGGTTTGAGAAATGGTGAGGAGATTAAGTGGAAAATAGATGTGGAGGTGTTTCTGTGGAGCTTTCTGTTCCATTCTCTTTTCTCAGGTTTACAGCCGTGATAGTAGATCAGTTCTTTTTGGTTTTGGATTATTGTTTTATGGGCATGCTGGCTGGTGATTCTGTGTGTTTAAGTCCAAATGTAATTTTATCACATTCTGGATTCACCTAACATGCTTCTGACTGTAACATTCTGGCACCTTCCCTGTTTCTTCCACTATGTTAATCAAAACATCTTATTTGAAGGAATGAAATAAAGATTACTGGCCTCTTCTTGGACTGACCACTTGAGCCTCCATGACACGTCACGGGAAGAACTGCACAGCAGGAGCTGTCTATACTTACCATGAAAAGAAGAAAGACACAGGTGAGGAAGCCTTTTTCTGTAGGGCTTTGGTTCAGATTGAAGCATTTGGGCAATATTGTTGGAGTAGGGGGAAGTCTTGTTTAGTGAACTGTAGGCAATAATCCAAAGAGCAGTACTGAATCAACATGCAAAAGAAATCTTGAAATTGAGGCAGACCTTGAAAATACTATTTTTCAGACTAAAAAGATGAGTCTTTTTGCACCTTCAAGATCAACTTATGCCAAATAACATGTTTCGGTCTTTAAGATATCACACATCTTTTGATCCCCCCCCCCCCTCCGGAGCTAACATGGTTCATTTTTATTCCATTCCAGAGGACTATAACTCCTTAATCCTTCAGAACAGCGACTTCCGGTGAAGGCAACATGGCGGCGGCTGCAGGTCACAAGAGGCTCCGGGAGCTTCGTAAGACCTGAGCATCCCCCAGCTGGGAAGGGGGGATTGGAACCCCACAAGTCGACAGACTAAGTCGACTTGGTTGCTAAGGCCAGAAATTGCGGGGGTGGGCAGTACTGACCCCCCTCAAGGAGGTCAGGAATCCCACCTGGCAATAAGGCCGGCGCCCAGGGGGAAGGCACGGCTCGAAAGAGCTCCAACGCCGCCAGCCTTCACTCTATAGGACAAGAAGAAAGACGAAAGAGAAGAAGAAAGAAGAGAGCGATAGGAAGCAGAACTATCTAAATACCACTGTCTGTTTCAACGATGAAATACCTAACAGGAAGGAAKAAATAAAAGAAGGAGAAAGAGAAGAGGCGGCAGCCAYACGGGAGCTGATTCCTTACAGCTGTGCAGCCTTGAAGGGCACTCCAAAAAGTGAGTACTCCACAGWTAGTTTTGCTAACGCCAWTTGCGGAGGGTCAACTCCCAAAAGGAAAACCCGGGGGGACCCYGGAACCACAGCGACCCGAGTGACTCCATTCCCCTCCGCCCTGAAGATAAACCCAATCCAGCCTCYTTACCCTCACAAGTGGGTCKGAGGACTTCGACCGGCACCCGATAGGCATGACACCATCGGACACCTACTCGTGAGGAGCCTGAGGTGCTCACGGGAGGGCTTCGGAGGACGCGGGGGAAACGCTCAGCGGGACCCACACGCAGCCTCCGGGCCAATCTCGCCCCATCCGCGAAACCACGCGTGGCTTGGAGCAACCTGGCGCGCGATCCCGCGCGAGATAGCGCGAGAGCGCCGGTTCGGGCAGTGAAGAGGCGAGGGTCTGAAGAGGGCCTGAAGAGAATCGGGGGGTAGAGCGAAGAGCAAGAAAGGCCTCCGGAAGGTAGAGAAAGGGAGGTGGAAGAAGGAAGAAGAACCCCCAGGAGAGTATGAAGAAGGTGAGCAAGTAAAAGAAATCGTAGGACGCGGAGGGGAACCGAAAAAACTGTAAGAGGGGCGGAGGCCACACAGAGAATAAAGAAAAATTTAATAGAACAAGCATAAAGAAAATTGGCAGAGAAAAGGGTAAAGCCCTAAGGGGTGGAATAAGAGGAGGAGAGGAGAGGAAAGGACCGAAAATAAATAGAGCGAACAACGGGAGCGGAACTAAAAGAAGGAAGAAGGAAGACAGAAGTGGAAATACACAGAGGGATAAGGGAGGAATGCGGGACGAACTCCCCCTTGCTCCGCAGAATTCGAAGATCTAAAAATCCACAAAGTATAAATTCTAACAGCTGATAGGAGCAGGGGAGAGAGGGAAAAAGGACAACATGGCGGAGAAAGGTACCCCTGCGGGGAAACAAAATAAAGCAGCAACCCCCACTCCCACAACAACAACAACCCCAAATACACTGCCCATGTCGGTCGCTATCCCCACTCCTGTTAGAAGACTCTCCACGCAAGCGGAAACACCACTTAAAGAATTGCTGCAGGAGATGTTGAAGATCCAGGACAAAATTGAGAAGAAAATAGAAGATAGTCAGGAGAAAATACAACAAAACATGGAAAAGCTATTTAAGGATGAAATGGGTAAATTGAGACAAGAATGGAAAGAAGATATGGCTCAGATTCAAAACGAGATCACTGGCGTACAAGAAGAAGTAAAGGAACTGAAGAAAGATAATGTCGTCACCAGGAAAAAGCAAGCCATAACAGATACAAAAATAAAGGGATTGGAGGAAGCTAGAGTCAAGATAGAGAAACAGCAAGAACTATGGGCTTCTAGAGAGTCCGACTTCCAATTAAGATTCAGAAACATAGAAGAAAGAGATGGAGAAAACCTGAGGGAAGTAATAACTGAAATCACAGCAGAGGTGCTCAAATCTACACGGGAAGAAGTAAACAAGGAGCTAGACACAATTTTGAGAGTCAATTCAAATTATGCCAAACGGAATAAGGTTCCAAGAGATATAGTGGCTACCTTCTGTAGAAGGATTACCCGGGACGAAGTTATGAAGATGAAACCGAAAGATCAATTAAATTATAGGGGAAGAAAAATAACTATACTTAAGGAATTTTCGACCATGTCAATGAACAAAAGAAAAAAATATTATTTTTTGACAGACGAACTCAAGAAACACAGGATTAAATTTAAGTGGGAAAGAATAGAAGGCATCCAAGTGACCTATAAAGACAACAAAATCTGGCTAACGTCGGAAGACAAAGCCAAGGAATTCCACAAGACTCTCCTAAAAGACCTGGAAGCAGCCTCACAAACCTCAAGAGTGGAAGAAATGAACAAAACTAAACACGAAAGAATGGAGATGAGGAAGCAGAATAAAGATTGGACGAAGAAGGAGAAAAAAAGACCAAGACCAGAGTCATTGGAGGACGAGTCAGAGGTGAAGGACATGGGACCTTCTAAGTATCCAACAAACCTAACCTGTGATGAGTAAACTGAAGATATATTCCAACAACGTCAATGGTCTGAACATTCCAAATAAGAGAAGACAAATCTTCAATCAACTAAAGAAAGGAAACTACGACCTGATAGCGCTACAGGAGACGCATGTCACTTCTAAACACAGCACTTATCTCACGCAAGCACAACTTGGGAAGGAATTTCATTCACTAACCTCACAAAAAAAAAGAGGAGTAGTAATATATGCAAAGAACTCTATCAACGCCTCCCTGGCGTTTAAAGACGAAGATGGCAGGATGATTGGCATTAAGATCAATTTAGACGGACAAGAGATAATATTTTGCAATATCTATGCCCCAGTAGGCCCAAAAACAAACTTTGTTAAAGAACTCAAAAAGAAGCTTGAGGAACAGTCCCACACAGATATAATTATAGTGGGTGATTTCAATGGGGTGTTAGATTGTAATTTGGATAGATCTAAAAAGAACAGGAGAGACGTAAAGGGAGGTAAATTGCCCTCCAGTTTCTTACAACTGAAGAAGGAACTATATCTCCAGGACGCTTGGAGAATTAGAAACCCCTTAGAACAGGACTTTACCTTCTTCTCAGACAGGCATGCCTCCTGGTCAAGGATTGATATGCTTTGGGCATCGAACTCAATAATATCCAAAATAAATAAGATCCAAATCTTACCCAGAACATTGACGGACCACTGCCCCATCCTCACAGTCCTTCAGGGGTCTGTCCCCCAAAGGAAGTGGAAGTTAAACGATTACTTGTTAAGCACGGAGGAGGACATCGAGCGCAATAAACAGCTTATTCGGGAATACTTCAAATTTAACAAAAATGAGGAAACAAGGGCGGAGATAGTCTGGGACGCCAGTAAGGCGGTTATGAGGGGGCACCTTATACAACAAGGGTCTATTAGAAACAGGAAAAGACATGAAAAGTATTGCTCCCTCATAAAGAATATAAAAACTAAAGAAAATGATCTTAAGAAAAAACCGAGAAATAAGAAAATCAAATTGGAGCTCGAACTATTGAAGAAAGAACTAAATGCCCTCCAACTAGAGAAAATAGCCAAGAATCTAAAGCGCATGAAAGTAAACTACTTCGTCAATGCTAATAAGCCAGGGAAACTCCTCGCGAGGAAACTCTTAAAGAAAAGGCAAAAACAGTACATCTTTAAGATAATCAGAAACGGTAAAAGTTACCATGCAGAAGAGGAAATTAAAGCCCAATTCAAGGAATTCTTTGAAGAGTTATATCAGAGGGATAAGATCCAGATGGAGGATATATCCAAATACCTGGCGAAACACGCACTGGAAAAAATAAAGGACGAGGAAAGAGAACCCCTCAACAAACTAATTGAGGACCAGGAAATCAGGATGGCGATAAACAATCTCCCGAACAACAAGGCCCCAGGCCCTGACGGGTTCTCAGCCAGGTATTACAAGGCTCTACAGGAAGAATTGACCCCGCATTTAAAAGAAATCTTCAATAACATCCTTACAGAAGCCAAAATTCCCGAAACTTGGAAAGAAGCAACCATCTCTTTAATACACAAAGAGGCAACAGAGGCAGAAAATGTAAGAAATTACAGACCGATCTCGTTATTGAACACGGACTACAAGATCTTTGCCAGTATCATAGCAAACAGATTGAAGAAACTCCTGAATAACATCATTAAGGAGGATCAAACGGGATTTTTGCCGTCGAGGCGTATGA
This sequence comes from Anolis sagrei ordinatus, assembly GCF_025583915.1. Lineage (NCBI taxonomy): Eukaryota > Metazoa > Chordata > Lepidosauria > Squamata > Anolidae > Anolis > Anolis sagrei. Next base: position 29,317,358 of record NW_026847660.1, on the reverse strand, counting down.
ATGAAAATCTAAGAACAATCCTGAACATAATAGAATATTATGCAATAAACACACAAAAGGAGTTGGGCCTGCTGTTCCTTGACGCGGAAAAGGCATTCGACTGCGTCAGCTGGGATTTCATGCTCCAGTCAATCAAAGAAAGAGACATGGGCTTCCAATTTAACAACGCGATAAATGCGATCTACTCTAATCAAAGGGCTAAAATCCGGATCAATCATCAAGAGACTGACTTTATCAACATCGAAAAAGGCACTAGGCAGGGATGCCCTTTATCGCCCCTTCTGTTTATTTTGACGCTAGAGACTTTATTGGAAGAAATCAGAAAGAATAAAAATCTGAGGGGCACTAGAGTACGGAAAGAGGAGTACAAAGTGAAAGCTTATGCAGATGACATTGTCTGCATTATTGAAGACCCCCTAACAACAATCCCAAACTGGATGGAAACGATCAACAACTATGGGAAAATCTCCGGATTACGAATCAACAAAACAAAAACTAAAATTCTGACAAAAAATATAGATGCATTCAAAAAGAGGAAACTACAAGAGATAGTGCAATGTGAAATCACAAATAAGATAAAATACCTTGGGATACATCTAACATCAAATAATGCCCAACTGATCAAAAATAATTATGAAACTACGTGGAAAGATATTTCCAAAAAGATGGACAATTGGAAACACTTAAATTTGAGCATCTCCGGCAGGGTAGCGGTTGTTAAGATGAATATCCTCCCCAGAATGAATTTTTTGTTCCAAATGATCCCCATCCTTAGGACAAGCCACTGTTTTACACAGTGGAAGAAAGACATCACAAGATTTGTATGGAATGGTAAAAGAGCAAGAATTAAATACAAGTCAATGACGGATGCAAAGGAAAGAGGAGGATGGAGCCTTCCAAACCTACAATTATATTACCAAGCCAGCGCCCTAACCTGGGTAAAAGAGTGGGCCACATTAACGAAGAGAAGATTATTAAACCTTGAAGGTTTTAACATCAGAAGAGGGTGGCACGCCTATTTATGGCATGGCAAATCGCAAATCGAGAAGAGCTTCTCCAACCACATCCTGAGAGCGGCGCTACTGAGGGTGTGGGAAAAACACAAACCTTTTTTATATCAAAAAACACCTATGTGGTTATCCCCCATCGAGGCTTATCACAAAAGGGAACTCCCTACCGACATGTGGCATACCTATAAAACACTAATCACAAAGACGGGCAATCAATGGGAATTAAGATCATTCGAATCGCTAAGAAAAACAGATGAGAACCTATCCTGGTTTCACTACTATCAAATTATGGAGGCATTCAAAGAAGACAGAAAAAAAGAGTTCGCCTCACCCGATAACATCTGGGATGTAATAATGAAAAAAGAAAAGAAACTGATCAAGGTACTCTACAATAAGTTGCTAGAGTGGGACACGGAGAAGGAACTAGTCAAGGAGAATATGATAGCTTGGGCCACGGACCTAGGGCACACCATCCTTCTCCAGGAATGGGAACAAGTCTGGAAGGAAAAGATCCGGTTTGCCAAATCAGCCACAATAACAGAGAACTGGAGGAAGATGTTCTACCGATGGCATCTGACGCCCCAAAAAATGGCAAAATTTTATAAGGGGGCAAGTAATAAATGCTGGAAATGTGGCAAGCAATTAGGATCTTTCATCCACACCTGGTGGAAATGCAAAGAAGTTAGAAGATTTTGGGTGGAAGTTCATAGACAGACCCAGCAAATAATCCAAATAAAATTTGAATTAAAACCCGACTATTACCTTCTTCACCTCCTGGACTTTGATATTGAACCCAACAAAGAAAAGATTTTATTTCATATTACAACGGCGGCGCGAATCACCCTCGCATGCAAGTGGAAAAGTGCAACTCTCCCAACCACAGGAGAATGGCTTTTGAAAATTAGCGACCTAATCGAATTGGATACGCTAGCAAACTTGATATATGATACAAGTCCAAAAAGAAAAATAGACTGGAAACCAGTAAGGGACTATTTAAAGGGGAAAAAAAAGTAATATATCCCATTAATCCATCGTTGATGAATGCAGTGGTTCTTAAAGAGGAGAGAAAAAATTGGTAATAGGAAGATTAATAGGATTCTGCAGACTATTGAGGAAGTCATAACATAGTGTTATATGTTTTTTAAAGTATCCCCTCATCTCCATGCCCCCTCACCCCCTTCCCTCCCCTTTCTGTGTGGTAGATGTTGTTGGTATGTATGGTAGTGGAATGTGATAAATGTGTTACAGTTTTTTGTTGTTATATATCTGAAAATGCGAATAAAGACTATTTTATAAAAAAAAAAAAAAATCCTTCAGAACAGCCAGTTACTATGCTGGCTAGACAATTCTGGGAGTTGCAGTCCAAAAAAACCCATTTGAAACCTGAAGAACATAACTGTAAAATAGGCAGTGAATACAAGCAGGAATGATGAATAGCTTCTGGACAGTGTTGAAGCTATTGAGTTGGCAAGGACGCTTTTAATGAAATCTATAAGCCCTGTACTGGCTTCCTTCAATTTCTGTCTTCCTATTGTAAAGTATAGTGTAATAGAGTATGGTGAATCTATTAGTTGTTAAGGAGGGCATCAGTAATGGTCAAACATCAGGCTACCACTGTCTTCCCTGTAATTTTTAAGTGATGTTATTACTTGCATAGCATGGGTATGAAGGTCAACATTGGGGATCTGTAAGTATGGTTGTTTACAATGAGTGATCACCTGTGATGATGGTGATAATTGTTTGTAATCATGTTACTATCTAGAGATTCCATTCAGTTGCATTGGACACATCCTTTGGAATGACTAACATTACTCAGATTTAAAAGATCTAAATGACTCCTCTGTCATTTAAGCTCTCATTAGCAGCAAGTTGCATAATTTGAGTATGTGCCTCAACAGACGAGTCTGTTTTGGGCAAGGATTCTACCAGTTTCTTTTTCTTTATAGATTTATATAACGTCAAGGGCATCCAATTAAAAAATATGATTTGTGTCAAAGTGGGCTTGCTGTAATCATTCCCCTTTCTCTTTCCCCAGCTGCCTCTGGATATGGTACCCAGAATGTCCGTCTGAGCAAAGATGCTGTCAAGGACTTTGACTGCTGCTGTCTCTCTTTGCAGCCTTGCAAGGACCCTGTTGTGACGTAAATATCTGATGGGGCTCACTGGAGGTTGTTCAGTTAATCCTAGCAAGATTTGTTATACTTGTACAGTATATGCCCTTGTACTTGTAATAAAGCTTGTACTTGTAATGAAGCGCTGGATTCCTAAACTCATATCATGATCGGGAGCTCCCATTTTATTAGAGGCCTGTGATGCTTAACAGTGATTGTATTTATTCATTCTTTTCTTTTTCTTATTTTCCCCAGCCCTGATGGGTATCTGTATGAGAAAGAAGCCATCCTAGAGTACATACTGCATCAGAAAAAAGAGATTGCCCGGCAAATGAAGGTACTAGAGAAGTTGTTCAGTGTTCTAAGCTGAGGGCTAAACAGGATTATTATGTACATGCTTATCTACTGGCTTTCTGTATGGAAAGGAAATTTTTTGAGAAAATTGTAGGGCTTGCAACTTCAGAATTGCAAGGTGATAAAATGAAACATCTGTAGCAAATGATACAGAAGCAAAACCATGACATGTGGTCTTGTTACCTTCCAAACATTGATTATGTTTGTTTCTGTAAGAGTCCATGTGAAGCAGCATAATTCATGGTGTATAGGCTTCATCTTCATTAGCATACTCCCAAGGGTGGTTGTTCCCTTGGAGCTACGATGGACACTTGGTTCACTGTCACTTCTGAGAGCCAAAATCTACTAATAACATCTGGCCAATTAAGTCTACAAGATTCAGATAAATCTATTTGAATGTACTAAAGAAAGTCTAGAACGCTTTTCATCCCCACTGCTCAGGTTGTACAAGTGTGCTATCAGAACGTGATACCCTGTCACTTCTGGTGAAAACACAAAAGGTTTTTGTTAGCTTGGTCTGTGGAATGAGAAAGCAAACTGCACTATTTGGGGAGTTTGGAATATGTTTTCAACAGTTTGGGGATAGATCAGTTTGATGTTGTGGAGGGACTTTGAGAGGGTGCCTCGTGCTTTAGAGGCTGTAAATGTGCATTTTGGGGTCCATCTGCTTGCTGTACTTTCCCATTCCTGCTGTAAAGGATATTGACCTTTAGTGGCTAAGGTAGTCTGTCAAGTCAGTAACCAGGTTGGACATATTTTCTTGATACAGCTATGCTGATGTCAGACAGTGTGCTTCAGTCAGATGCCCTTGAAACCTGCTTCCTCTATTAGTGTTGGTTGTCCCCTAGGAACCATAATGCAGCTTCTTCATCAATCTCCTGTCAAGCTCCTCCTTTTAACCCAAATTTTCACAAGACTTTTATGCAATGGACTACTGTGCTTAATCTAATCTATGAGTATTTCTGTTATTTTTGTTATCTTCCTTTAAGAAGGCCTAGTCTCTCTGTCCTGTTTTGTATTCTTCCTCAATTTCTCTCTCTTCTAAGATTGTAACAGGGAGTAAGGCATTTCTGTCATTTATTTTTATTCTTTTTTCTCTTGTAGCACTGATATAATGACATTTCTCAGTGATTTGCTATATATTATATCAATATCAGGAGGAGGAATGGAGATTTTCCCCATTGCTACTCCTGGTTTTGCAGAAAAGGTGGCATTATACCTGTTGATGTCAGTGTTTTGTACTGGCAGGCCTATGAGAAGCAGAAGAATGAGAAGAAGTTGGAGATGGCCGAGCTGAGCAAGGCAGCCAAAGAGTCCAAGGTGAAGAACTTCCTGGACAAAGAGCTGAGCATTGTCAGCAAGCCCCTCAACCCTTTTGATCATAAGGCAGGTAAATGCTGGCAAAGCAGAAGACTGTGGGTCAGTATTGATGAAGTTTTAAAAGGTTTTCTCCTCTCTGTGTGCATGTTTTATCATTTTGTTTATTGCCTGTATTCAGAAGCAGGGACCTGAAAATTAGACAAATACCATCCTTTTTAATAGGAAAAGCCCCACATTTTAACTTTTGGCATTTTACAGGTGCCTTCAGTGTCGCTTTTGCTACATGAATGCTTTTATATTACATGCTATTTCATGTCGCCACTGGATGTTTGGAAAGTGGTAGGTTTTCTTACACTGCTTCCTTGTTCTGTGAATTACAGGAGATTCTGAGCCTGGACCCAGCAGTGAAGACAAAGACAAAAAACTCCCCAGCTTCTGGATCCCTTCACTGACCCCTGAGGCCAAGACCAAAGTCATCCCCAAACCAGTGAGTCCTTTTGCCATTCCCTTTCCAGGCTTACTTATTGCCCAGTTTTTAATACAAGGAAGGACAAGTTGTGGCCCTCCAGATGATGGTTTAGAATTTCATTAGCTGCATCTGATGTTGAAGCGTGGCAAGAGTTCCACTTCAACAATATATGAAGGGCTATATGTTCCTATTCATGTTCAGGTGTGCCATATCTGATTTGGCTGGCAGTTCTGGCTGTGGGATGATAGGAATTGTAGTTCAGCACATCTGGAGAGTAGCGGGTTGCAGCAAAAGGCTACACTAGTCTTGATGCAGAGGTGAAAGAGGTTTGATCCAGATAGCCCTTTGTTTTCTCAAAAGTATCCAGGAAGCTCATCACAGTTCCAGGGATGTGGACCGGAAAAAATTCCCATGGTCTCATATTTTCCTGTGGAAGGTTTCCCATTTTTTAGAATACAGTCTCCTCTAATTAATTAGTAATAGAAAGGCTACAGAAATAGCTTTTTCTCCTTTGTGATCTCTGTGAAATGCGCACATATGGTAGTTTCTGCACTTGTGCAGCAACTACCATATGTGCAAATTTTACAGATGACCAACCAAAGAAACTGCTTACAGGTAAGCAACCATAATTTCTCATGGTTTTTTTTCTATGTGAAGCATATGTGGGAATTTCATAAATATATATCATGTTGAGTGTAAAATCATTTTTTTAAAAAAAACGTAAATATCATAAAGACATGTATGTTTGATCTTTCAAGTCTTGAGATATTTACAACTAGTTAATAAAAAATTAAAACTTTGAATTTCCCAGAATATTTTCAATGGTATGTCTGTACATTTCACTGAAACTTACGTTTTTGATTGACACAAATAGGATTCCATTTCTAAACCATATTAACAATTCAATCCTAGATATGTCTACTCAGAAGTTTGCTCCACTGAGTTCCTAGGAATTTATTGTAGGTTTGTGGTTATAACTTTGCAGAGTGCATGTGAAGTGTTGATTTCTTTTGGTAACTGAATAGTTCAATGTAAATACTTTTGGCAAGTGGAAAAACTACCTCTCTTTTAGTTGAAGTGCATAAAAACAATATTGCATTGGTTTGTTTAAAAGTAATTTTCTCATATAAAATGTGAAATACTTGAGCATCAGAAATATCTATTAGAAAGCACCTATTTTTTCAGATTACACTCCATTCTCCACTGTTTGAATAAATCACATATCTCAACTGCTTGATTCTCTTAACATCAGGCATTGAATGTTTGCCTTTTTGTGATTGGAATTTGCTCTGAGTCCCTTTCAGGAGATAGGATGGAATACAAATATAGTATTATTATTGTTGTTATTGTTATTATTATATCTCCCCATGCTGTTTATAGAATGTGACATAAATTCTTTCAGACTTTGGCATTTCAGCTACCAGGTTTGTTCCTTCATTTCACAGAGCTTATTATCTACATTTGAATGCTCATTGTCAATTGGAGAGTAGCACTCTGAATATTTGATACACACACAGACCCTGCTCTGAGAATTATATTTAGGTATTTTAATCCTCCAGATTTTACTCTTTTTTTCTCCCCCAAGATACTACTAATCTGTCCTCCTTAATTTGCCTGGTGTTGGCTTTCTAGGACAAGTGTGTGTACTGCCCCATGAGCAGGAAACCCCTGAAGCTGAAGGACCTGATCCCAGTGCACTTCACTCCTGTGGATGCCAGTGTGGATCGCGTGGGGCTGATCAACCGCCAAGACCGCTATGTTTGTGCTGTCACACGGGACATGCTTGGAAACTCTGTTCCCTGTGCTGTACTCCGTCCATCGTGAGTGATGGGGCGTTTCTAGATTCAGAGATTTTAGTGTGTTAAATAGGGGGTGGTGGCCTCAAGGCCATACACTGATAAGTGTAGTAATTCATGTCTTGTGTTTAGAATACAAAGCATGTCCTTTTTAACAGGGGCTCTGTGGTGACTCTAGAGTGTGTGGAGAAGCTCATCAAGAAGGACATGGTTGATCCGATGAATGGAGAGAAGCTGACTGACAAGGATATCATTGTCCTACAGCGGGTGTGTAACCCAGAGAACCTGTGTCCTTCCAAATGTTTGACTCCAATTCCGTGCCCTCATGCCCTACTTTTTAAATAGAAAAAGGCCTCTCCAAGGCCTAAAATGCCTGTGGGAGGACAGAAATGTGGAATTATTGCCCTCTGGACTTTGAAAGGACATTTTGAGCATTAAACATGAGAAGTATGTGGTTTAGGTGGTGTATGAGTTTCCATGTAGAACCAGTATGGCTTCTGAAGTCATGGTAGTTACTTAGTTTTCTTTTAGCCTCAGAAATCCTTCAGCCAATATGGCTAATGCTTGTTTGGAGGGTGGTGTTAAAGTCAAAAAAGCAACCTTTCCAGGCTCTGAGAATAGTTGTAAATGTATTCAAGATCTAGGACTGGTCATTTTTTCAGTAAAACTTTGAACAAAACATGTTTTCTAGGAGCATCATAAAATAAAGCTAGCCATTGCCACCCAGTGTTGTCTCATTGGTATTCTCTCTTCTTTTAGGGTGGCACAGGATTTTCAGGTTCAGGTGTGGAACTGGAGGCCAAGAAGTCCCGTCCAGTTATGCAAGCTTGACAAGCTGACAACTGTCCTGGCAGAAGAAAGGAGCCGTCCCTTTGTTTCTCTGTGCTGGTTACGATCTGCTTCCCTCAATGGTATTTAGTGCATATAAACAGAAAGAGATAGCAATAGTCTTCTGTAATGCTTGTAAATAAAAACTGTTTTTTGTGTATGTGTGGATAAGACAATTCATTTTTGAAGTGGTTGAGTCCAATAGGCTATCTTCCCTTTAATCTTATACAATAGAGTCTCGCTTATCCAACATGAATGGGCTGGCAGAATGTTGGATAAATGAAAATGTTGGATAATAAGGAGAGATGAAGTAAAATCCTATTAAACGTCAAATTACAAATTAAGCACCAAAACATGTTTTACAACAAATCGACAAAAAAAAAACATTTTAATACACAGTAACATTATGTAGTAATTACTGCATTTATGAATTTAGCACCAATTATGGCAATGTATTGAAACAGCTGTGGATGTAGGCGGGAGGCAGACTGCGTTGGATAATACAGACCACTGGATGAGCGAAGATTGGATAAGCGAGACTCTGCTGTATAACTAATTTTCAAGGTGTTATCGAAGACTTTCATTGCCAGAATCTTCATTGCGTGAAGTTTGGCCTATATTTATGGCAGGCATCCTGAGGTTGTGAGATATATCTAATATATCTCTCAACTTCCGAGGATGCCTGGCATAGATGTGGGCCAAACGTCAGGAGAGAATGCTTCTGGAACATGGCCACACAGCCCAGAAAACCCATAGCAACCTACTAATTTTCAAGGATTTGGTTTCTAAAGAAATCTAGAGGGAAGTTTTTTCAGTTCCAGTCCCAGCTCAGTGAGCATAACATTGGGTCCTGCATTTTGAAAGATTTTGGAGATAAGTTCGAATTAAAGAACATGTCTGCAAGGACATCCATTCCTAAGGTTCCTCGTATGTGCTTCTTTCCTATTGTTCAGTCCTTTGCCCATAGGCATAGGGGTTTTAGATTCCCCAAGAATTTGGGGGAAAGAGCTACATAAAACATGTACATCTCTCACTCACTCCATTTGGGGTATAGAACATCCCTTTGTATATTATGGAAGGATGGGATCTGAAGTATGGGTCCTTGTACCTGTTTTGAAGCGAACCATGGGAAGCTTAGTAAACTAACTGTCCACTCACTCTCCCTAGACAAGGTGCCCACTTTATGTACAGGAGGGGGATCACAGTAGTCACCTGTTTTTCTTACAAACTGCAAGCATTACTTTCCCCCTTTTACAAAATAAGATCAGTTTCAGGAATCCTGTTTCTCAGTGTTTTGAGATTTGAGCTCTTCAAAGTTTTTTTTCATGTAAGGAGCGACTTGAGAAACTGCAAGTTGCTTCTGGTCTGAGAGAATTGGCTGTCTGCAAGGATGTTGCATAGGGGACGCCTGAATGTTTTACCATCCTGTGGGAGGCTTCTTTCATGTCTCCACATGAGAAGCTGGAGCTGACAGATGGGAGCTTACCCCACTCTCTGGATTCAAACCGCTGACCTTTCCGTCAGTAGTCCTACTGGCTCCTTCCTCCAAAGTCATTTTGGTTCAAATGTACAGAAAGGGCAGTTCATAATATTTTGTTGAGGCACATCTGCAACAGGGAAAAATACTTTTTGCTGGAGTGACTGTTCTAAAAAAAATAAAATCTTGCTCCCTCTTTTTATTTTCCACTAATTCCGCTTCATTCCGATTTATACTACAGAATATGGAGGGGTGGAAAATAGTTTTATTAATAATCCAGAGTGTTACAATCACAAGGTCACAGCTCATGGTGGGGCAACACTTTGTTGATTGTTGATTCATATTCTTTGGTGGCGTCGAAACTCTGCTGCATAAGTTTAATGAATTCCTCTCGTGAAAGCCTGCCATCCTGGAGAAGAAGGGGTAGAGAGAGAAACTACACCTACAATATTTGTCCAAGGATTGGGGCTACTTACATATTACATATAAGCAGCCTTTAGTATTTCTATGTAAGTAGGGTAAAAACACCGCAAGAAGGTGATTTCAAACCTATTGCCTTGTTTGTTCCACTTCAGCTGCTTGCCCCCTATGAAGTCCCACATTACTGTTCGAAAGGTAAATATGGATCTTGTTACCAAGGAAGGAGAGCAACTTGAATGGCAACGGAGTTGAAAACCCACTTAAAACCCTGTTGCTGACTCCTGCAGAATTATAGGGTTTGTAGTTTAAGGATGAGCCTTTAACAGCCTCACTAAACTACAAATCCCAGAATTCTGCAGGAGGCAGAAACCRGATTTTAAGTGGATTTTTTTCTCTAGTGTGATGAAGTAGTCCAGAAGCAGTTTAAAACTATGTGAGAGAAAATAAATGGATGCCTTGGAATCCACAGATATGACAGGAGGAACACACAAACACAGACCAGCCCTTGTAAAATAGATTGAACACTGTTTTGGACGTGGGTGAGAGATGTTTAATCTGCCCCTTCTTAAATTTCTGGCAGTGAGGACATCTTTGTAAGTATGGCAAAGCTTCACAGTGTTTGAGGGAGATAAGGAGTCAGGAGAGGAAGAACAGATCATATAAAAACCGCCCGGGTTTATGCCAGCTATYRYAACCTGTCAGAAAACTTAAGCAGGCCCTCACACCAATAAATAAGAAAACCATTCCCTCCTGGAGTGTRATTTCCCCCACCGGCATCTGAGGGAGGGTGCTCCAACGCGCATCCCCCACTTGCTCTGATCACAGCTCATCATGTTCCTTTGTCAAATCTTCACCATAGTTGGTGGCCTGGCTCCCCACAAACATGTTCCAATTGTCCAATATCTCTTGCTTGGTTATTTTTTCATCCTGCGATGGGAAGGGAAAAGTTGGGGGGGGGGGAGGAGGAGGGAGGGAGAGAAGCACACAATTAACCCCAATTACACCCCAAATCATTTATGCCAATTGTTGGTTTTTTTTTTACTGTGTTAGTCAATTATGTATAAAATAGCATCATTGAAGTAATATGAGATGGAGGGGAGGGTGAAAGGTTCAAAGGGGAAAGAAAACAAGCAGTGCTCCCATTCTATCGTTATTAGAGCTTTACAGCATCCTGCCCAACTAACCACGTCCATACAAAAATGAAGAATCGTAGAACTGTTTAAAGCACATATCTATACTCGATCTTAGCCAACATCCTGTGCAAGAGGGAGAAACAAGAAATGAAAGGACACACTGTTCTTTCTCGGTCATTTGGCCATTATGTGTATACGTTTTTTCAATTTCGTAAAATTCCTCTACTTTCCAAAAGGACAAAAATAATTTACAGCAACTCCAGAACTAGTTCAGTTCTCTACACTTCACAGAATCATAGAATCAAAGAGTTGGAAGAGACCTCATGGGCCATCCAGTCCAACCCCCTGCCAAGAAGCAGGAATATTGCATTCAAATCAACCCATCCAGCCTCTATTTAAAAGCTTCCAAAGAAGGAGCCTCCACTACACTCCGGGGCAGAGAGTTCCACTGCTGAACGGCTCTCACAGTCAGGAAGTTCTTCCTCATGTTCAGATGGAATCTCCTTTCTTGTAGTTTGAATTGCAATGCATCATTCCATGGATGCATTGAAAGAATTTATATGCTTCAGCTTCTGGCACATCTCTTGTCTCTTCTCATAGCGCTGAATGCAGGCCTTTTGACCAGTGTAGGTCAAAAGCATGTGAGGTTTGATCTTCATCTTTGAAAGTACACCTTCATCTTTTGAAAAGGGAGACCCCAAAATGTAATGGAATTCTCTTGAAGGAAACAAGGGTTGTGTTTATATTCTAGTATAACTCTTGGCCCTCCAGGTATTTGGACTTATAGGGCCTCATCAACTCTGCTGGACAGGCCTCATTGTCTGAATGCCAGATCACCATCTCCCAAAGCAGTTGCTATACTCTCAACTCAAGAATGGAAAACGGAATATTGCTGGACAAGAAAAGAGATTTAAAGATGGACTTAAAGCTAACATTAAAAATGGTGCCATAGACACTGAGAACTGGGAAGTCCTGGCCCTTAAGCGCTCTAGCTGTAGGTCAGCTGTGACCAGCAGTGCTGTTGTATTTGAAGAGGCACAAATGGAGGGCAAAAGGGAGAAACGTGCCAAGAGGAAGGCGTCTCAAGTCAACCCTGACCGGGACTGTCTTCCACCTGGAAACCGATTCTCTCACTGTCGAAGAACATGTGGATCAAGAATAGGGCTCCACAGTTGCCTACATATACACCATCAAGACACTACATTTGGAAGGCCATACTCGGACAATGAGGGATCGCCTAAATAAGTAAGGTAAGTACACTGCCATATAAAATCCAGATTATCTCCTTTGAACTGGATTACATGGCAGTGTCATATAATCCAGTTCAAAGCAGATAATCTGGATTATCCGCTTTGATAATCTGGTTTACGTGGCAGTGAAGATCCAGCCATAGTCTCACAGTCCATGGCATGTGGATAGGTCTTGCTAATGGATGGACTGTCCTTCTAAACCATCTACCAACAGGAGTTCCCTGGGTGTATTGTGTATTAAACATCAAAAATATACTAATATGACATTAAAGGCAGCAGAACATAAAACTAGCAGCTTTACAATGAGAATTGTAGATAAAAGCATATGAAAGGCCAAAGATTCACCAATTCTGATAATACTATTTAATGGATGCTAAGTAGGCAAGTTTGAAGCTTCCCTCCTGCTTTTCTGAAATGGGCAGTTGTGTGGTTAAGAAACTGACAGTGTGCCAAATCAAACTACTAACAAGTTACAACCTTGGGAAAAACATCCTCTGAAAGTAGGGCCATTCTATACTGATGTTCTACTATAATTGTTTAAAAAATTGGAGAACAGTTTGTTCCACACCCCAAGAGAAATACTGTACTAACTCAACAGGCAAGGAATCTCTTGAAAATGCTGTTTTTGACCTTCCTTTGGTTGAAAGGGGATTTTTTCAGCATTATAAATGGCTTTCCGACGCAAGTTAAGTTCTAACATTGATTTGTTTGGAACTTGGAACTTTTCTCTTTAGGACACAATTTGGGTCTCGCCTGACATTGGGGAGCTGAAAAGGATGTCAAGCTAGGAGTATCATTGCTCTAGATATTTTGTCCCAGAATACCTGTCAGTGTTTACTGCTGTGTGCCAATTAAGAGGGATGAGATATGCAAATGGCCAGGAGTTCAACTAGTTACTAAGAGTTTTGCCACAATACATTGATAAATCTCACTGGATGACGTAAGATGCCAAGGACTACAGTTGGGGACAACAGAGCCATTAGTCTAGTGTTTCTCAATCTGGGGGTTGGAATCCCTGGGGGGGGGGGTTGCAAGGGGGTGTCAAAGGGGTTGCCAAAGACCATCAGAAAAAAACAGTATTTTCTGTTGGTCAGGGGGGTTCTGTATGGGAAGTTTGGCCCAATTCTATAGTTGCTGGGGTTCAGAATGCTCTTTGATTGTAGTTGAACTATAAATCCCAGCAACTACAACTCTCAAATATCAAGGTGTATTTTCTCCAAACTCCACCAGTGTTCACATTTGGGGCTATTGGGTATCTGTTCCAAGTTTGGTCTAGATCCATCATTGTTTGAGTCCACAGTGCTCTCTGTATGTAGGGGAACTACAACTCTTAAATTCAAGGTCAATGCCCACCAAACCCTTCCAGTATTTTCTGTTGGTCATGGGAGTTCTATGTGCCAAGTTTGTTTCAATTCCATCATTGGTGGTGTTTGGTATGCTCTTTGATTGTAGTTGAACTATAAATCCCAGCAAGTACAACTCCCAAATGTCAAGGTCTATTTCACCCAAACTCCACCAGTGTTTAGATTTGGACATATTGAGTATTCAGGCCAAGTTTGGTCCAGATCCATCATTGTTTGAGTCTTCTGGATCTAGGTGAACTACAACTCTAAAGCTCAAAGTCAATGCCCACCAAACCCTTCCAGTATTTTCTGTTGGTCATGGGAGTTCTGTGTGCCAAGTTTGGTTCAATTCCATCACAGGCGGGTTCAGAATGCTCTTTGATTGTAGGTTAACTATAAATCCCAGAACTACAGCTTCCAAATGACAAAATCCATCCCCTACAAACCCTACTAGCATTCAAATTTGGGCATATCGGGTATTTGTGCCAAATTTTGTCCAGTGAATAAAAATACATCCTGTATATCAGATATTTACATTAGGATTCATAACAGTAGCAAAATGACAGTTATGAAGTAGCAACGAAAATAATTTTATGGTTGGGGGTCACCACAATGAGGGGGTCGTGGCATTAGGAAAGTTGAGAACCACTGCATTAGTCTATCAAAGACCACCAATTAAAGGGGGCAGGATCAATCCCTTTTTCTTTCAAACACTCCCACTTCCTAGAGCTTATGTGGTCTATCCAATGCAATTTTCCAAATCAGCAGCCTAAATAACCAAACCGAATCTAAAGTCATCCAAAAACAGATTCGTAACCCTTTTTTGCAGCCCTACTATTTTTTGGGGGGGGGGGCACCCCCATTTTCCTCTCTGACTTCTGCCCCATGTTCTTTCCCTTTTGCACCCCAGTTAAGTTGGGTGAGAGAGGGACTGCGCAGTGTCCTTGTCAAAGAATGGAACTACTCACTCGCACAGGGCTTGTGTAACAGGCCTGTGGTCCTCAACCCTGTGAAAGGACCTCGTGTATTAGAACAGACTTCTAAGGGACAGAGGAGGACCTTCAGTTGCTTAGCAACTATAACCCAGTTTCTGTCTTTGCAGACCTGGACAAATGGCCACGGTCAAGGCAGGATGGCTACGACAAGCAAGGGCAGGAGGATTAGCTGCTTTGGAAATGCATTAAGCGGCGAACTATTAATGGGGAAGAGAGAAGCAGTGTCTTCCCCCATTTGTGCACTGATGCTGTTTTTAGAGTAAGGAATCCAGCTCTGAAAGAAAAGAATCTAGAAAGGAGGAGTGGTGAAAATGTCAGAAATATGAAATACTAGCCGTTCCCTGCCACGCGTTGCTGTGGCTCAGTCTGTGTATATGTGTTTTGTGTGTGTATATATGTGTGTGTATATATATATGTGGGTGTATATATATATGTGTATATATTTGTGTATGTGTATTTATATGTGTAGATGCATATTGTGTATATGTGTGTGCTTGTCTATATGAATATTTGTATATATATGTGTGCATGTGTATATGTATGTGTGTATATATATGTGTATATTTGTGCATATATATATATGTGTGAATGAATGTATGCGTGTGTATGCGCATATATATATCTATATCTATATAATACGTGGGTGTATATATTTGTGTACATGTGTTTATATGTGTAGATACTTATTGTGTATATGTGCGTGCTTGTCTATATGAATATTTGTGTATACATGTGTGCATGTGTATATGTATATGTGTATATTTGTGTGTGTTAGTGCATATATATATGTGTGTATGAATGTGTGCATGTGTATATGTATGAGTGTATTTGTATATGGTGCATTTATATATATATATGTGGGTGTATATATATGTGTATGTGTGTTTATATGTGTACATGCATATTGTGTATATGTGTATGCTTGCCTATATGAATATTTGTGTGTATGTGTGCAAGTGTATATGTATATGTGTGTATATATGTATATTTGTGTGTGCATGTGTACATGTATATGTACGTTTGTGTATTTGTGTGTGTTTGTGCATATACATATATACGTGTGTGTGTGCATGTGTATATGAGTGTATTTGTATATGTATATATGGTGTATTTTTGGGTTTTTAAGTCTGTCCCGCTGGGGTTGTGTTTGTGTGTGTGTGTTTTTACGGGTGATGGATACTCATTGGACTGTTAGGTGTACTGTGTCCAAATTTCGTGTCAACTTGTCCAGTGCTTTTTGTGTTATGTCAATCCCACAAACAAACATTGCATTTTTATTTATATAGATTAATAACTTGGTATTTTTGATTACAAAAGTGTGAGTCAAGCACTGAAAGTTAGTAGGCCGTTTGTGTTTGTTTGCCTGAGTGAGGGAACTCCTCAGTTTGTATGAGGTAAAAGTTGCCTTGTGAGGGAGATCCTGTATGAAGGCTGCTGCATGTAAAGCCACTATGTATTTGTTTATTTGTGTTGTGGAAACCATTATTGTAAATATAGCAACTATATTATTTTACTACGAAGAAAAGCCTCCTACGGAAGATATAACATTGGTCTGTGCGTTCTTTTCTTTTTGTCACTTTGGGCTACTGTTGCTGGGTCATGCTGCTGCTGCTAATAAGTTACTCTGCTATACATTCATAGGGAGGGTCTTTTGTTATTAAGCCCACTCGCCCAACAGAAAAGAGGTGCTTAAGCTTTTCCTATAAGGAGTAAGGAGACAAGTGTGAATATTGCAATTGGCCAGCTTGATTAGCATTGAATAGCCTTGCAGCTTCAAAGTCTGTCTGCTTCCTGCCCAGGGCAATCCTTTGTTGGAAGGTGTTAGCTGGCTCTGATTGATTCTTATCTAGAATTCCCCTGTTTTTTGAGTGTTGCTCTTTATTTCCTGTCCTGATTTTAGATGTTTTTTTAAAAAATACTGGTAGCCAGATTTTGTTCATTTTCATGGTTTCCTCCTTTCTGCTGAAATTGTCCACATACTTGTGGATTTAAATGTAACTCTAAAATCAGGATGGTAAATAGAGAGGAACACTCAAATAACAGGGGAATTCCTGACATGAAACAATCGGGTCCAGCTAACACCTCCCAGCAAAAGATTCCCACCCCCTCAGGCAGGAGTCAGCCAGTCTTTGAAGCTATAAGGCCATTCAATGCTAATCAAGGTGGCCAATTTCAACATTCACACTTACCTCAAGCAGACAAGTTCTTTCTCTCACCCTGGACATTCCACAGAAATTGCCTAGTTTCTAACATGGCCATACAGCCCGGAAAACTCACAGCAGCCCAACTATATTGTTCCCAACACTGTAAATTCCCCTTACCCCAGCCAGCACAAAAACAAGCTCTTTGAGGCTGATAGGAGTTGTAGTCCAGCACCTCTGAGGTGAGGAAGGATGATATAATAGCCCAGTGTATCCATATATACCAAAAACATTTCCTCCCTGCTTAAGAAAATTAAAAACAAGGAAAAAAATTCTGAATGCATTTCTTTTCCAAGATTGTCACTGCATTTCCTTTCCTCGTGCCCTTTTTACTCCTTACCTTATCAACATCTGAGTGAACAAGGAGGTGCTTTGATTCCACCTCGGCATGGTCATAATCTGGGGGCAAAATCCAGTGCCCAATCTCCTCTCGGTCCATTTTGCCATCTTTATTGAGGTCCCGATGGTCCAGGAATTGTTGACGTTCACTCTTCACCCAGCTGGGCTCTGGCTCTCCCGTTTCAGGACTATACATGTCGCCTGGCCATAAAACACAAAATGCCAAGATATGTACTGATGTATGTACATCTGTAATGGTATCTTGCCCACCAATGGTGATGATTAAAAGCTAAAGCAGTGTCCTCCCTGGTAATATATAGGTTAAGCAAGGTCTTACTCAAAAGCAAGAATAGGGGTAAAGTAAAGTTTCTGTTTCTTGTCTCTCTCCTTAAGAAGCCTTGTAACTCTTTTTCAAAACCAATGGTATGGTCCCTTTCTTACCAAGATATTCATCCACTTCTACAAAGCCATCTCCATTCTTGTCTATGTCCTCAATGGTTTCCTGGAAAAATAAGACAGCAGTTAGTAAAAAGCACAGTGGAGCTTTCTGGACTCAACACATTTATGTTTCAGCATATTAACCACATCTGCAACCATTACATCAAGTTTAAAGTTGGCTTCAGGCATACTCAAAACACTGGCTAAAATTCTTGAAATCAATGGGCAAAATCCAACAGCTAGTCATAAATAGCATAGACGCCAGACATAAATTATTTTTTAAAGTCAGATTAATTCAGTGGCTGTATTCTAGGTCAAAAAGATTTGGCCATGTGAGACTAACTGTGATGAACCTAACTAACACCTGGCTTAAGTATGATCCAAATGAGAAGCTTTATTGAATCTTGCTTTATTCATCTTACTTTGTGGTGCAGTTTTGCTCTTATTCTATACATGGTTCTTGTCAGAAATATTAAAAATTAACTAGATATTTTTAATTAGAAAAATGTGAGTCAAGCACTGAAAGCGTTAAACAGATGCAATGACTCAGCAAAAGCTGTAGTTCTATATAAGCAGGTGTGCCTGTAGTTTAGTAGTCTCAGTTTGTGAAAGGTCTCTGTGGGAGAAGGGCCTCAGTATGAGGGAGTCCTCAGTGGGAGAAAGGCTCTCAGACTGATGCCTCTCTCACACTGAGGCCTACTCATACTCAGTGAGAGAAATGCCTCAGTGTGAGGTAAGCCTCCGTTTGTGAAGGCCTGGTGTGAGAGGCTTCGGTGAGAGAAGCCCCAGGTTGAAGGCCATCAAGTGAGAAAAGCTCTAGTGTGAAGCTCCTGTGTAACTTAGGTGTGAGAAGAGGCTCAGTGAGAGCTAAGCTTTTTATCTGCATGAGAAAGAAGCCCAGCATGGAAGCAAAAAAATAAGTGTAAAGAACTTTATTTGTGTTATGGAAACCTTGTTATTGTAAATAGTGCAACCATATTATTTTGCTATAAAGAAAAGCCTCCAAGATAACATTGGTCTGTGTGTTTTTGTTCTTTTTATCACTTTGGGCTACTGGTGCAGGGTCACAATGCTGCTAATAAGTTACGCTGCTGTGCATTTATGGAGAGGGTCTTTTGTTAATAAGCCCCCTCGCCCAATAGTTCTCTCTGCAGTATATTTATTATATTTTAATTCATTTACACTGACTGAGTCAGAGGTGCTGTGCAGTTCAAGTAAGAACACTGATATTTAGGAATTCTCGTTCTATAGAAATATGGAAACCGCAAATGTAATGCATGAAATTGGTTTTGAAAGCAAAGGGAAATGTCCCTCCCCTAGGCTACCAAAGCCTAGATCTTAAATAAGTTCTTTCCTTCTCACCAAAGAATTTAAGATACCAGTCTCACCGTCACCACAACATCTTTCATATAGTCAAATTCTTCAGGGTGGAGGAAGGCAGTGAACTCCTCCCTTGTAGCACTCAAGTCCCCATCCTTGTCAGCTGCCTTGAACCGCCGCTCATCTCGGGCTAACATTCGCCGGTAGGAATCTTTGTCCTCCAGATCACCAAACTCCTCTCCTAAAGGAAGCCAAGATGGGAATAGCCATGAAGCCCAGAGTAGATTTAGATCACACAATCAAGTGTCAGAGGCTCTCTTTCAAGATGGATGGGATATGTGCAGGATCCCTCAAATGTTGATGAATTAAATTATGTTCCTGGTTTAAAAATGTTGTTTCCTGTATAATTGTGTGGTACTTACTTTTACTTTTATAATATATTGTATATACATATAATATTTATAATATTATAATGTAATACAATATAATACTAGTAATAATAATATAATATTATAATTATATATTTACATTACATATAATATTACTAATAATATTACAATATAATGGTATAGTGCAATATAGTAATATATAATACTGATAATGTACTATGTTAATAATATAATATAATGTATGAAAATATATCTTATAAGCCCCTCTGAGTCCCCTTTGGGGTGAGAAGGATGGCATATAAATGCCATAAATAAATAAATAAATAAATAAATAAATAAATAAAAGTAGTTATTATACTCTAGAAACCTTTTTTGTAGCTGCCACAAACTATGTTGAATTGGTTGAGATTCTATGAGACATTCATTGAAAAAGGTAAAGGTCAAAGTTTCCCCTTGACATTAAGTCTAGTCATGTCCAACTCTGGAAAATGGTGCTCATCTCCATTTCTAAGCCAAAGAGCCAGCGTTGTCCATAGACACCTCCAAGATCATGTGGCCAGCGTGACTGCATGGAATACCGTTTCCTTCCTGCAGAAGTGGTACATCTTGATCTACTCACAGTTGCATGTTTTCAAACTGCTAGGTTGGCAGAAGCTGGAGCTAACAACAGGAGCTCACCCCACTCCCTGGATTTGAACCACCAACCTTTTGGTCACCAAGTTCAGCAGCTCAGCAGTTTAACCCGCTGTGCCACTAGCAAAATGTACTGCAGGATGTCTTGCAAAATCAAAGTTTTTGCAGTTTAATAAACCTTTTCCATGTTTTATCATAGACCCAATTAGAAAATGACATTTATAATCCAGGAACACAAATTGTTACATAGGGTTATCAGTCCCACTTTGACCAAGAGCTGTAGTCTGGAGCTTCACTGTCCTATAAAAGAGAAATTACAGGGCATCTCACACATCTATGTTAATCTTCTTGGGACATTCACAAGGGAAGAACGACATCACAGGAACTGATTCTGCACAAAGGGAACTTTCTGAGGTGATCTCCTGAACTCTTTTCAGGGTTATCAGACAAAACTAAAGACAAGTGTTACTTATCAAACAACCAGGTAACAGGCAACACCTCTTGAAATTCTCTCTTCTACACAACCCTTCAAAGTTCAAGAGCTGTTTCTAGTTTTTGCTCTGAAAATATTCTGGCCTCAACATACGTTGTATTTAGCTGTATGTTTATCCAGATAGTCAAGACTGAACTTTATTCTTGGACTTACGAGGCACCAGCATCCTATTTATGATGTGCACTGACTACAACAGCTTTTTTGTTTCCTGGAAACTCTCCACTGATTGTCAGCAAACGGTTCATAGATGGCTCACAAACCACCATTTCAAATTGTACTAGTTTTTAGAGAGTAGAACTGGAACCTGGGAAATTCCTGTTCTACTTTCCACTGGTCCATGCAATCTGTTGGATAACCTTGGCCCAGTCACTCACTCTCACCCTGACCCACTTCACAGGGCTCTCGTGTGAATAAAATGAGGGCACCTGAATGAGTGAAAGGTAGGATATAAATACAACTCATAAGAATAAAAATAGAGGACACAAAGCTATGCAATAGCCCTTTTTATAATGTCAATTAAATTTCACGGAACATATAATTAGCACCTATATGGAGAAGTAGAACGGTGAGATCTTGTAAGTCTACCTGTTGAGTTTTAAAACCCAACATCACTGAAGCTCCTGGTGACACAATAGGTTAAGCCTTTGTGCCGGCAGGACTGCTGACTGAAAGATCGGTGGTTTGAATCTGGGGAGCGGGATGAGCTTCCGTCCGTCAGCTCCAGCGTCCTATGCAGGGACATAAGAGAAGCCTCCCATAGGATGGTAAAACATTCCTCTGAAGATGGCCAATTCTCTCACACCAGAAGCGACTTGCAATATCTCAAGTCGCTCCTGACACGAAAAATAAAATAAAATAAAACAATTGGCTAGGCATGTTGGAAGTTTAGGACCATGGATGAGGTCTACTGTCTCCCACTCCCACCCTGGCTTTTGCCCACTCTTATTCTATATACAAATGGTGACAGCATTCTGTTTTGTACATCTCTGTCCATTCAGTGTTCAGATTCTAGTGGCTCATGGGTTAAATATAGCCCTTTGACAACCAGGAATTGGCTTGCAAATCCTCTGTACTTCTCCAGTTGCAGAAACCCAAGTGTTTGAGACTCAGGCAGCTTTCTCCTCATAGCTTATTCCTGAAGGTGGTAAACTGCCAGACACCTGGGGAGAAAAACACCAATGGTTCCCTTTCTCTTTCAGGGAAGCATGCCAGCCTGGACCTTGCAGCCTCAGCCAGCTCCCACAATGCTGGTAAGCCAGCACCA
>NW_026847660.1:29019377-29295678 GCF_025583915.1 Anolis sagrei ordinatus | reverse complement strand
GGGGAGATGACTAGGGCAATAGACACGATTGCTCCGGAACGTCCCCTCTCAAGTAGCCGAGCTAAACCAGCTTCTTGGTTCACCGAGGAGCTGGCAGCGATGAAGCGAAAGAAGAGGAGACTAGAGCGTGTGTGGCGTTCGGACCCAAGCGAGTTAAATCGAACACAGTTTGTTGCCCTTCTAAGGGCATATGCCGTGGCAATAAAGGCGGCAAAGAAGTTGTTCTTTGCGGCCAATATTGCGTCCGCAAAGAACCGTCCAGCGGAGCTGTTTCGAGTTGTCAGAGGTCTATTAAATCCCACCACTTCGGATGGGAACCCTGACAACTCGACGGCCCGCTGTGAAGCATTTGCTCGGTTCTTTGCGGACAAAGTCGCTTTGATCCGTTCTGACCTGGACACCATGTTAACGGCAGTCTCAGAGGATGTAACACGAGCATCTGCTTATCCGATTTTGTTGGATTCATTTCAATTGGTGAAACCTGAGGATGTGGACAAGATACTTGGAGGAATGAGGGCAACCACATGCATCCTAGACCCCTGCCCATCCTGGCTTCTAAAGAAGGCCAGAGGGGGATTGGCCGAGTCGTTGAAGGTGGTGGTTAATGCCTCCCTTCAGGAAGGCAAAATTCCAGCCAGCTTAAAACAAGCTGTGATAAAACTGCTGTTGAAAAAACCATCACTGGATCCCACTCAATTCGTCAACTATCGGCCTGTTTCCAATCTCCCCTTTTTGGGCAAAGTCCTGGAACGTGTGGTGGCCTCACAACTCCAGGTATTCTTGGTAGACACTGATTATCTAGATCCGGCACAGTCTGGTTTCAGGCCGGGACATGGTACCGAGACAGCCTTGGTCGCCTTAGTGGATGATCTGCGCAGGGAGCTAGACAGGGGGAGTGTGTCCCTGTTAGTTCTGCTGGACCTCTCAGCGGCCTTCGATACCGTCGACCACGGTATCCTTCTGAGATGCCTCGCGGGAATGGGCCTTGGTGGCACTGTTCTGCAGTGGCTCAGGTCCTTCCTAGAGGATCGTACTCAGAAGGTGTTGCTGGGGGACAACTGCTCTACCTCACAACCATTGTCTTGTGGGGTCCTGCAGGGCTCAAAATTGTCCCCCATGTTATTTAACATCTACATGAAGCCGTTGGGAGAGATCATCCGGAGTTTCGGGGTGCGGTGTTATCTGTACGCAGATGACGTCCAACTCTGTCACTCCTTCCCACCTACTACTAAGGAGGCTGTTCAGGTCCTGAACCGCTGCTTGGCCGCTGTGTCGGACTGGATGAGGGCTAACAAATTGAAACTGAATCCAGATAAGACAGAGGCACTCCTGGTCAGTCGAAAGGCCGAACAGGGTATAGGGTTACAGCCTGTGTTAGCCGGGGTTACACTCCCCCTGAAGACGCAGGTTCGCAGCTTGGGTGTGATCCTGGACTCTTCGCTAAGCTTGGAACCCCAAGTTTCGGCGGTGTCCAGGGGAGCATTTGCACAACTCAAACTTGTGCGCCAGTTGCGCCCGTTCCTTGGGAAGTCTGACTTGGCCACGGTAGTCCACGCTCTGGTTACATCCCGGATTGATTACTGCAACGCGCTCTACGTGGGGTTGCCCTTGAAGACTGCCCGGAAGCTTCAGATGGTCCAGCGCTCGGCAGCCAGGTTGCTAACAGGAGCGGCACTCAGGGAGCATACCACTCCTCTGCTGAGCCAGCTCCACTGGCTGCCAATTTGCTACCGGGCACAATTCAAGTGCTGGCTTTAGCCTATAAAGCCCTAAACGGTTCTGGCCCTGCTTACCTCTCCGAACGCATCTCCACCTATGAACCGACCAGAACATTAAGATCGTCTGGGGAGGCCCTGCTCTCGATCCCGCTTGCGTCACAGGCGCGCTTGGCGGGGACGAGAGACAGGGCCTTCTCAGTGGTGGCCCCTCGGCTATGGAATGCCCTACCGGCAGACATCAGACAGGCACCTTCGCTGCTGACGTTTCGGAGAATGGTTAAGACCTGGCTTTATGAACAAGCGTTTGGTTAAGCAGTGCAACCAATCATAGGAAGACGGTAAATGGAACATAGGAATGGCACAAGGATTATGAGAACGGATCTGATTTCAACTGAGGCGTTATGTTATGTCTGTTTTGTTGATCTGTCTTGTTGATTGTTAACTGTTGTGGATTGATGCTGTTGATCCTGTTTGTTGCATTGTTATGTTTTAATTGCACTGACACTGTTTGATAATTGTACCATGTAAACCGCATTGAGTCGCCTGTTAAGGGCTGAAAAATGCGGTATAGAAATAAAGCAAATAAATAAATAAATAATAAATAATAAACACATTGTAAGATAAACTAGCCGAACTACTTCAAATCTCTTAAACTGCACTTTGCTCCAAAAGCTCCTAAAGCCATCTTGACTTCCAGTCTTAACCCTCAGTACCATATTAGTCATGGTCCCGGTTTTTGTCTCATTTGTTTATTTCATGTTTTTGTACCGCTTTGTTCTTTCGGGATGCACGAATTGGTACACCCTCTCCGTCACGGAAATATCAGTGAAACAAAAGCAAAGTGGGAATGGTAACCATTTGGTTGGCTGCTTTTCAGTGCTTAGCGTGCACAGATGTAGGCCCTGGAAGGGACTACACCAAAGCACCGAGCATCTCTTAGTCGGTGCTCGGCACACTCGGCTGTAGGTCCTAGCAGGCCCTGGCACTTTGCCAACAATGGGCCAAAAATATTTGGGGATTTTTTTCAGACCATGGATAAAAAAACTCATTTGGAAAGTTGCTCATTTTTGAGAGAGGTGCTCGCAAACAAAAACGGGGCCTTACGAATGAAACAAACGGGAACGGATAGTGATTCTGTACAAATGCACATGACTAAGAGCTACCATTTGAGGTCTCTTCTCCTTGTGTGCTACTAGATCATTTAACCGAGCATAACAAGGATGCACAGAAATCATCATAGACATACATCCCTTTCTATAACATCTATGGTTGCAGGCTTCCAATCTTACAATACAAGAGTGCACAACTGGCAATCCACCACATGCAAACCCTGACCATCCATTGCCTTTAATTTCTCCCCGTTTTCCAATGTCATATCTATATTTCTTTATGTTGTTGAAGGCATTCTTCAATATTGCGAAAATTCTTCAATATTGCTAACAGAGGAGAAACAAGCAATTTGTATCAGGATTGTGTTGGGGAAAGAGTAGAAGAAAGTCTCCTCACATCTTCCCAGTGGAATGCAATCCCACTCTGATAAACCCTATTCACCCACAGGCAGAAGTTTTAATTCTCAGCCCTTTCCCTTTTTACTAAACCAGGGCAAGCATTAGCAGGAGGCAAGCATTAGCCTGAATTCAATGCAGGGGCTGTGAGTCATGGTTGCCATTTTTTCAGGCTCTACTGGAAGGCTCTGCAAAACTAAAAACATTCCTGGAGAGGCCATGTGGCTTAAAGTGTACAATTTGCCTTCCCCCATACTAAACAATATAGACAGGGAAGAAGAAGGAAGCATGAAACTAATGTTCTGTTATTTTTGGCCTACAGTTCCCTTTACAATTCCCAACACGACAGAATTGTGTGGTGCTGTAGCCCAAAAACAGTCAGGGGAGAAAAATGTTCCCCAATCTTGCTGCATACAGTAGTTTTTTTTCTCCCTGTATCCTCAGGCTTCTGCTTAATTGCTCACTCACAAGTGTTTCTGCATATATGCTGTTGTTCAGGCATCATCATTTTCTCAGTCTAACAGCACTTCCATGTGGCTCGAGAATTACACTAGAAAGTATACAGCCCAAGCAGAATTAGACTAGGAAGTGCCTAAGTACCTAACCTACTCTTCTCACACATTCTCTCCCCCCACCACACCTTCCCAACTTCCTTCCACCAAGCACACCTTCATAGTGACCATACGTCGCATTTTTGAACTCAGTCCAGGTGATATGGCCATCACTATCCTTGTCGTAGTCCTTCCAGTTCTTGTTCACGTTCTCGTAAATATAGCGGTGCTGTGTATGCTTGATCCAATCTTTCAATTCAGGTTGAGTCACAAAGCCATCCTTATCCTTGTCGATTCGATCTACGATTTTCCTGCAGAGAGGATAAACATTGCAAAGACAGTTAAGGTGGCATCAAACTTCTATGTAACGTAAAGGCAAAGGTAAAGTCTAGTCGTGTCTGACTCTGGGGGGTGGTGCTCATCTCCATTTCTAAGCCGAAGAGCCAGCATTGTCCATAGACACCTTCAAAGTCATGTGGCCAGCATGACTGCATGGAGTGCCGTTACCTTCACACTAGAGCAGTACCTATTGATTTATCCACATTTGCATGTTTTCAATCTGCTAGGTTGGCAGAAGCTGGGGCTAACAGTGGGAGCTCACCCTACTCCTCAGATTTGAACCGCTGATGTTTCAGTCAGCAAGTTCAGCAGCTCAGCAGTTTAACCCACTGTGTCACTGGGAGCTCCAAAGGTAAAGGTTTCCCCTTGACATTAAGTCTAGTTGAGTCCAACTATAGGAGATGGTACTCATTTTCATTTCTAAGCCGAAGAACTTAGACGCCTCCTAGGTCATGTGGCCGGCCTGACTGCATGGAGCAACGTTACCTTCCCGCCGAAGGGGCATCTATTTATCTACTTGCATTAGCATGTTTTCAACTGCTAGGTTGGCAGAAGAACGGATTCAAACCTGTCTGTGGATTCAAACCGGTGACCTTCTGATCAGCAAGTTCTGCAGCTTAGCGGTTTAACCTGCTGCACCACTGCAGCCCCAACTACTATGTAATATAGGCATATTCATAGGCATGGAGGGATCACAAAGAAAGATGGTGAGAAATTTAACAATGGGAAGCAATGATCTAGATGGATAATGTTGCCTGTTTCACTGAAGGTCTCCAAACAGAATCTGGATAACCATCTCAAGAAGATGCTGTGGTTTCCTTAAATGAAGCAGGAGAACAGAGTATATGGTTTATGATTCTATGTCATAGGTATAACTTGTATGGCCATCCAAATATTTACACTACAACTACAAGCAATTGTATACCAAAAGAAATACTTTTCCAAGTGTTCCAAGCTAATCACTTCCCAACGAAGTATTCCCTTGTGCAGTGAGAAGCCAGAGCTTGAAAATGCTAGGCCATTAAATGTTAATCAAGGTGGCCAACTGCAACATTCACAACTACCTCAAACAGACAAAGAGTTTTTCTCCCTCCCTGGACATTCTACAGATATATAAACCCAATTTCTCTAGTTTCCAACAGATCTCACAACCTCTGAGGATGCCTTCCATAGATGCTGGCAAAACGTCAGGAGAGAATGTTTCTGGAACATGGACATACAGCCCAGAAAACTCACAACAACCCACTTTTCCAAGCTCTGTCCACATTTAATCACAGTGTTACTTGGCCTCACTTTCAGAAATAATATCTCTTTGTCCAGTTAAGTTTTCTGCTCTGCGGGGCAGAAAACTTTATGTCTTAAAGAAAGTAGTTTATATTGGTTGGATGGGTATATAAAAATAGAAATGTGGTCTGCTTTAAAGTACATTAAAAACTTGCTTAATGGGAGCAAACTGTTCTATTATAAATGAATTAGGACTCTCTGTGAGCTCTCAACCAGGTATTTTATAACCAACATCTTGAAAGGTAGCATTATTTCTTTCCTATGTGATGGGATTTATGCAACAGAAAGGTAGACTTGGGCTATTGTAGATCTAATTGTTTTAAACAATAATATCCACCAACTGGAACCAGGGCAAAATAATGGCTTTACTATAAGAAAGAAGGGAAAAGATACTTCTGAGCACAACTTTAGCTCAGGATATTGTGTTCACTGCCAGAACCAAGTTTGTGAATTCTTCCTCTTAAATATTATTTTTCACCGACTAAACATAGAGGTAAAATGCTTTTATACTATTGCTATTACTAGACAATTCAGAGTTGTAACACTTGCTTATCTCCCACCAATAATTTAGACATATTTATTGTTGAAGGCTTTCATGGTCGGAATCACTGGGTTGTTGTGAGTTTTCCAGACTGTATGGACATGTTCCCACTTCTGGAACATGGCCATACAGCCCGGAAAACTCAGAACAACCCATTTAGACATATGCCAGTATGACCAAAGTAAAGTAAAGATTTCCCCTGACATCAAGTTCAGTCGTGTCAGATTCTGGAGAGTGGTGCTCATCTCCATTTCTAAGCCGAAGAGCTGGCGTTGTCCATAGACATCTCCAAGGCCATGTGGCCAGAATGACTGCATGGAGAGCCGTTACCTTTCTGCAGAAGCGGTACCAATTGATCTGCTCACACTAGCATGCTTTTGAGCTGCTAGGTTGGCAGAAGCTGGGCCTAACAGTGGGAACTCACCCCGCTTCCTGGATTTGAACTGCCAACATTTCAGTCAGCAAGTTCAGCAGCTCAGCGATTTAACCCGCTGCACCACCAGGTGGCCTTAGTATGGCCAAACCTAATTTTTATTTACAAAATGCTATGCGGAATGCTTCCCGTCTTCCAAACTGTTTTGGTTTGATTAAAGCACATTAATTTTAATTGTTCTTTAACTTTTTCTTACTTTGTTAGGGACGCCATATTAACACTAATTTGAAGCCTCTCTAAATATACAGCACCAAAATGATCTTCTTTCTGTTTCAAGAAAACCTGGATGTTTGCCACTGTGTTTTATATTGCTGGAAGCCACCCTGAGTCCCTTTGGGGAGATGGGGTGAGTTATAAATAAAGCATACTACTACTACTACTACTACTACTACTACTACTACTACTACTAATAATAATAATAATAATAGAGCACAGCGAGTTAAACCCCTGAGCTGATGAACTTGCTGATAGAAAGGCTGGTGGTTCAAATCCGGGGAGCGGGGTGAATTTCCGCTGTTAGCCCCAGCTTCTGCCAACCTAGCAGTTCGAAAATACGCAAATATGAGTAGATCAATAGGTACCGCTTCTATGGAAGGCGATGCTGCTCCATGCAGTCATGCTTGCCACATGACCTTGGAGGCATCTACAGACAACGCCAGCTCTTCAGCTTAACTCTAGTCAGACACAATTAGACTTAATATCAAGAGGAAACTTTTACCTTTTATTATATTTTTATTATAGAATTAATGCAGTTTGGCACCACTTTAACTGCCATGTTGAGTCCCCCTAGGGGTGAGAAAAGCGGTATAGAAATACTGTAAATAAATAATGTCTTGGTCCCTATCTACACTGCCATATCATCCAGTTTCTGAATCCAGAAGTGGTTTCAAGCTGTATTAACTCTACAGTGTAGATGCATCCCTAGCCTAGTACTCACCCACCTAAGGGACTATAAGATTGCTTTGTTTCCACACAACCTAGGATGCAATATTATTCACTCAATCATTACTCTTAATGTTAAAAATGACAATGTTGGAATGCTAAAGGTTTTCTTCTTACGCTAGACGTTCTTTGCTCTCTTCGGGAGTCAGCTGGTCGAATGTCTTGGCCTCCTCTTTCCCTAAGAAGGCTTCGTGATCATACTGGAAATCTTGGCTGTCGTCGTGGAGGTGGTCGCTGAGGTCTGGGCTGTGATGGACACGCTCCTTCTTGTCAGGGGGTGGCTTGGCCAGAACCCACATGACGCATACTGTCAACATCCAGTAGGAACACAGGCTCTTCTTTTGCCACGTCATTGTGCACAACTTTGGGGAAAAAAAGGAACATGGTCAACATGCGAGAGTGGTCACAAGTTTCTCAACTTTGCTCCAGGTCAGCTTAACTCCTCTTCCAACCAAGGGTGCATCTAAACTGGAGAATTAATGCAGTTTGACACCACTTTAACTACCATGGGTCATTGTTATAAAACTGTGAGACTTGTATTTTGGAGAGGTGCCAATATTCTTTGGCAGACTCAGGATCCCATAGTATTGAGCCATGGCAGTGCAAGTGGCATCAAACCACATAAATTCTACAGTGTAGAGCAGGCATGGGCAAACTTCGGCCCTCCAGGTGATTTGGACTTCAACTCAACACCAATATTCTTTGGCGGACCTTGTAAAAATATCACCCCCAGGATTCCATAGTATTGAGTCATGGCTGTGAAAGTGGCATCAAACCACATTAATTCTACAGTGTAGATCAGGCGTGAGCAAACTTCGGCCATCCAGGTCTTTTGGACTTCAACTCCCACAATTCCTAACAGCCTACTATCTGTTAGGAATTGTGGGAATTGAAGTCCAAAACACCTGGATGGCTGAAGTTTGTCCATGCCTGCTGTAGATGCACCTTTATGGTGACATTAGCTCCAAAATGACCCCCAAGCAAACCAGCTACTTTCTTCCTTAGGTCTCTCTCCCACATCCAAGAACACAGAGTCCAGATCCCAGTGACTTTACTTTGATTTCCACTTACTTTGATTCTGTCCCAGCCAGACACACACGCACTCCACTTTCAAAGGGCACTGTAGTTTTTGATCCACCCAATCTTAAGAGAATTTGGAATTCCTGGTGCTTAATCTATTCTCTTCCACATATTTTAACCCTATCCAACCACTAAACTATCTCAATTCTAAAGGTCCCAGGCCAATCTGGGGGTGGGCGCGAGATGACGAAATGAAAGAGCCTAAAATAATCCTGCACCTGCCATTCCAAGGGCAAAACTGGCAAAAAAAAATTAGAAATCCAGTAATCCCAGCAGCAGCAGAGAACTAGGGCAGTTCCCAATTGTGCTGCCCAAGATACAAAATGTTCAATTCTTGGAGGCACCTAAATTAAAGTTGTCCCCAAACCCTTTCCAGAGAAAGCCACAGAGGAGCAAAGATTGACAGCAGAATCAGAACGCCGCATTACTTCCTGGACAGCAGGACAAAGCAGATCCGTCCGATGCCAAATTGCTTGGACAACCTGCAAAAGGAGCTTCTGGCACTAAAGAATGGGTGTACTTTGGTACTTCTCCACCTCCCCCTCCCGAAAAAAACCTCTTATTGCATTTTCAAATGACCCCTGCAACTATAAAACTCAATGTGCAAAACTCAAAAGCCAACTCCTCTCCACCAGCTCAGCGGAATGACTTGACTCTAAATGGAAGCAAAGCTATGATGCCAAACTGAAAAGAGAGTTTTCTGCCCCCACGTGGCAAAATCCCTTTAGAAAGCTGCTTTCTCTATGTAATCCTTTGCACTGAAAAAGGAGAGATCCAAGGAAACATACTGAAATTGAAACAAAGGGATGCAATTGAGGGACTCAGCTCAGAAAAAGGACCTTGATGGAGAACTAGGGCAAAAAGAATAGGGATCAAAAGCAAATCTTTGGCCTCAAAAGGAGTTATTGGTTGATACGAATAGGTCAACACAGACTCTAGACTGCAAATGATGCGAATAGGTCAACACAAACTCTACGTGTTTTGGACTTCAACTCATGGATGGTGATTTGACAAACCACAGAGCACTGAAGCATATTAAGGGCTTTCTTTTTGTGCACTTTCCTGAAAGTTTGTTGTCCGGCTGCTGCATTAAATGGTGTGTGTGAGGCCTCATTCTTCTTAAGGTGAGATAATAACAATAGTAATAAACAATAATACATAATGACCATGTTCTAGAGGCATTCTCTCCTGACGTTTTGCCTGCATCTTTTGTTGAGAGGTGATTAGATTGCTCCAGGCACTTCCAGGCTATCAAATGCTAATCAAGGTGGTCAGTTGAAACATTCACATCTAGCTCCAGCAGACAAGAGTCCTTTGTCCCACCCTGGTCTTTCCACACATATTTAAACCCATTTTCCTAGTTCCAACAGACCTCACTACCTCTGAGGATGCTTGCCATAGATACAGGCGAAATATCAGGAGAGAATGCCTCTAGAACATGGCCATATAGCCCGAAAAAACCTACAACAACCCAGCGATTCCAGCCATGAAAGCCTTCGACAATGCAATAATACATAATAATAATAAATTTATAATATTATATATACATAATAATAACTATATAGAGTAGTAATAATAATAAATACGTTATACAGCAAAAACAAAAACGTGACATGATTTTTGTACTGAGATTATAACTGCCACTTTCTAATTCGTTGTATCAATTAAATAGTCAGTGCATATGAGGTCTCATTCCTCTAAAGGTGAGATATTACTTATAATAGTAATAAACAATAAGTAATACATAATAAATGTATAATATTATATATACATAATAATATATAGAAATATAACAACAACAACAGCAACAACAACAACAACAACAACGTGACACAATTTTTGTTCCGGAATTATAAATGCCACTTCCTAATTAATTGTATCATAAAAACATGGAAAAAGTTTATTAAACTGCAAAAAAACTTTGCTTTTGAGGAACATCCTACAGCACATTTTGCTATAGTTTTTCTTTTTGTGCAGCCACAGAAACAAAGTTTCTGGAGTATAACAAAAGTTTCTGGAGTACAATTAAAGAGGAAAAAAACACTTTCAAACTAGGAACAGAAAAAAATCAAGTTTTGTTACATAGTGTAATAATTCAATTGATTGAGGTGTCCTATATGTCTGTCTTTGCTTATTTTTTGATGCCATCCTTCCATCCCACTGCCACAATGCACGCTCTGCTATTGCAAAACCACTATGTGCTAAATTGGTGACATGGACACAGAAGTCCATCCATCCAGTACATGGGCAGTTTACTCAGCCTTCCCGAAGCTTGTAAAAGTGCCTTTTGTGTACCTCTCCAAAGCAAAGAGATACAAAGCAATCCTTTCTTCAACCACCCATGACATGGAGTCCAAATGCAAGCTCGGCACCCGTGAGGATGCTTCACAACTTCATTCAATTTCCTCCTCTTTGTTCAAAGCACCAGTAGACGAAAGGCCTTGTAAAAATACCTCTCCCATGATTCCATAGCATTGAGCTTTGGCAGTTTAAAGTGGTTTCATACTATACTACTTCTATAGTGTAGATGCACACTTAGAAGACTTCTCATTAATCTCTTCTCTCTTTAGCAAGAGAAGACTATGGCCCTTGAAAATCTACAACTTCCAAGATTCATTAAAGCCTTGGAAGTCAAAGTGATATCAAATTGCATTAATTCTACAGTGTAGATGTACTGCAGGATGGTAGTAATTGATGTACCCCACAAAGTGGTTTCATGCTGCATTACTTCTACGGTATAGATGCACACTTAAAAGGTTTCTCATCCATGCACCTCTCTCTTTAGCAAGAGAAGGCTACGACCCTTGAAAATCTTCAACTTCCAAGATTCATTAAAGCCCTGGCAGTCAAAGTGATATCAAACTGCATTACTTCTACAGTGTAGATGCACACTTAAAAGACTTCTCATCCATGCACCTCTCTCTTTAGCAAGTGAGGGCTAAGGCCCTTGAAGATCTACAACTTCCAAGATTCCATACCATGAAAACCTTGGCAGTCAAACTGCATTAATTCTACAGTACAGATGTACTCCAGGATTATAGTAATTGAAGTACCCCAAAAAGTAATTTTTGCAAATCTCTAGGGTTACTTTCTCCTTTTCCCCCACGGATTCTCCCTACCTTTCCATCATATGCCCCAGAATTACCTCCCCCACAGTCGATTTTACCTTCTTGCCCCACTTGCTGCAGCAGCTCCAATCCCTGCAATGGCCCCTCTCTGAATACCGCCCCAGTTCATCTTCACTCTTGCAGTTGTCTCCCAGGCCACGCCCCTCATCCTTCCCGGAGCCAATCGGAGTCCGAGGATGACCGAGGGGCGTGGCCAAGAGGCCCTGGGACTGGCCAGTAGGCGCCACGTTGACACAAAAAAGTTTCATTCTTCCCACACTTTTTGCCCACAGATCCAGGCAAGGCGGGTGGGGCGGGATCTCGTTTTTGGAGGGGTGCATCTACACCAGTGCTTCTCAACCTTCCTAATGCCGTGACCCCTTAATACAGTTCCTCCTGTTGTGGTGACCCCAAAACATAACATTATTTTCATTGCTACTTCATAACTGTAATTTCCCTACTGTTATGAATCGTAATGTAAATATCTGATATGCAGGATGTATTTTCATTCACTGGACCAAATTTGGCACAAATACGCAATTTTGAATACTGGTGGGGTTGGGGGGGGGGGGATTGATTTTGTCATTTGGGAGTTGTAGTTGCTGGGATTTATAGTTCACCTACAATCAAAGAGCATTCTGAACCCACCAACGATGGAATTGAACCAAACTTGGCACACAGTTCTCCCATGACCAACAGAAAATACTGGAAGGGTTTGGTGGGCAGTGTCCTTTGGTTTTGGAGTTGTAGTTCACCTACATCCAGAGAGCACTGTGGACTCAAACAATGATGGATCTGGACCAAACTTGGCATGAATACTCAATATGCCCAAATGTGAACATTGGTGGAGTTTGGGGAAAATAGACCTTGACATTTGGGAATTGTTGCTGCTGGGATTTATAGTTCAGCTACAATCAAAGAGCATTCTGAACTCCACCAATGATGGAATTGAACCAAACTTGGCACACAGAACTCCCATGACCAACAGAAAATACAGGAAGGGTTTGGTGGCCATTGACCTTGAGTTTGGAGTTGTGGTTCACCTACATCCAGAGAGCACTGTGGACTCAAAAAATGATGGCTTTGGACCAAACTTGGCATGAATACTCAATATGCCCAAAAGTGAACACTGGTGGAGTTTGGGGGAAATGGACCTTGACATTTGGGAGTTGTTTCTGGGATTTATAGTTCACCTACAATCAAAGAGCATTCTGAACCCCACCAATGATGGAATTGAACCAAACTTGGCACACAGTTCTCCCATGACCAACAGAAAATACTGGAAGGGTTTGGTGGTCAGTGTCCTTTGGTTTTGGAGTTGTAGTTCACCTACATCCAGAGAGCACTGTGGACTCAAACAATGATGGATCTGGACCAAACTTGGCATGAATACTCAATATGCCCAAATGTGAACACTGTGGGGTTTGGGGGAAATAGACCTTGACATTTGGGAATTGTTGCTGCTGGGATTTATAGTTCACCTACAATCAAAGAGCATTCTGAACCCCACCAACGATGGAATTGAACCCAACTTGGCACACAGAAGTCCCATGACCAACAGAAAATACTGGAAGGGTTTGGTGGGCAGTGTCCTTTGGTTTTGGAGTTGTAGTTCACCTACATCCAGAGAGCACTGTGGACTCAAACAATGATGGATCTGGACCAAACTTGGCATGAATACTCAATATGCCCAAATGTGAACATTGGTGGAGTTTGGGGAAATAGACCTTGACATTTGGGAATTGTTGCTGCTGGGATTTATAGTTCACCTACAATCAAACAGCATTCTGAACCCCACCAACGATGGAATTGAACCCAACTTGGCACACAGAAGTCCCATGACCAACAGAAAATACTGGAAGGGTTTGGTGGGCAGTGTCCTTTGGTTTTGGAGTTGTAGTTCACCTACATCCAGAGAGCACTGTGGACTCAAACAATGATAGATCAGGACCAAACTTGGCATGAATACTCAATATGACCAAAAGTGAACATTGGTGGAGTTTGGGGGAAATAGACCTTGACATTTGGGAATTGTTGCTGCTGGGATTTATAGTTCACCTACAATCAAACAGCATTCTGAACCCCACCAACGATGGAATTGAACCCAACTTGGCACACAGAAGTCCCATGACCAACAGAAAATACTGGAAGGGTTTGGTGGGCAGTGTCCTTTGGTTTTGGAGTTGTAGTTCACCTACATCCAGAGAGCACTGTGGACTCAAACAATGATAGATCAGGACCAAACTTGGCATGAATACTCAATATGACCAAAAGTGAACATTGGTGGAGTTTGGGGGAAATAGACCTTGACATTTGGGAATTGTTGCTGCTGGGATTTATAGTTCACCTACAATCAAAGAGCATTCTGAACCCCACCAACGATGGAATTGAACCAAACTTGGCACACAGTTCTCCCATGACCAACAGAAAATACTGGAAGGTTTTGGTGGGCAGTGTCCTTTGGTTTTGGAGTTGTAGTTCACCTACATCCAGAGAGCACTGTGGACTCAAACAATGATAGATCTGGACCAAACTTGGCACAAATATTCCATATGCCCAAATATGAACATGGAGTTTGGGGAAAATAGACCTTGACATTTGGGAGTTGTAGTTACTGGGATTTATAGTTCACCTACAATCAAAGAGCATTCTGACTCCACCAACGATGAATTTGACCAACTTGGCACACAGAACTCCATGACCAACAGAAAATACTAGAAGGGTTTGGTGGGCATTGACCTTGAGTTTTGGAGTTGTAGTTCACCTACATCCAGAAGTACTGTGGACCCAAACAATGATAGATCAGGACCAAACTTGGCATGAATATTTAATATGCCCGACTGTGAAGGTGGAGTTTGGGGAAAATAGACCTTGACATTTGGGAGTTGTAGTTGCTGGGATTTATAGTTCAACTACAATCAAAGAGCATTCTGAACTCCACCAACGATGGAATTGAACCAAACTTGGCACACTACTTACATGGCCAACATTGAATACTGGTGGGGTTGGAGGGCTGTTTTTGAATTCTGGGAGTTGTAGTTCACCAACTCCAAAAAGGATGGGAAGGCTGAACAGAGAGATCTTCAGCCTTCTCTGTCAAAGGGCTTCCTAAGAGCATCAGAAATAATGTGTTCTCTGGTGGTCTTTGGCAACTCCTCTGAAACCCCCTCATTACCCCCCCCCCCCCAGGCCCTGACCCCCAAGCTGAAAAACACTGATCTACACTAACACAAGTTTCCCCCAAGTCCCAGAAACTTGGCAAGTGTCTTTTTAAAAAAGTAACTCATTATGTAACTCACTATGCCCCTCCTCCCTTTCCCCCCTTGGCATTCTGTTGCCTGTCACTGACCCTGGCATTGCCCGTTACTTATTTATTTATTTTCAAATACTAAGAGAGTCGCTTTCAACTTGCCTGAAAAGGAAGTAGAGCACTGCCACTTGGAATGGAAATAGAGCTGCAAGGTTCTGGCTCCTGAATCAACGGGGCAGTTACATTCAAAGATCTAGCAGCCTTCCAACTGCCATAGACAATCCAGATGATCTGATTTGAACTGGATTATATGGCAATGTAGATTCATATAATCCAATTCAGAGCAGATAATGTGGATTTTCTTCTTTGATAACTTGAATTATGTGGCAGTGTTGAAGTGGCTTTGGCTGTATTATCACTATATGTAAAGTGTGTAGAATCTTTGGGCTCGGGTTGCTGTGAGTTTTCAGGGCTGTATGGCCATATCCCAGAAGCATTCTCTCCTGATGTTTCACCTACATCTATGGTAGGCATACTTAGAGGTTGTGAGGTCTGTTGGAAACTAGGCAAGCGGGGTTTATATATCTGTGGAATGTCCAGGGAGGCAGAAAGAACTCTTGTCTGCCTGAGGCAAGTGTGAATGCTGCAATTGGCCACCTTGATTAGCAGTGAATGGCCTTGCAGCTTCAAAGCCTGGCTGCTTCCTGCCTGGTGGAATCCTTTGTGATTGGTTGAAAGGAAGAAATTGTGGCAAAAGCTGTCATAGGCTTCCATACATCAGAGGAAGAAGACTAAGGATGCATCTGCACACTGTAGAATTAATGCAGTTTGATACCGCTTTTAATTATGCAGTTTGATACTGCTTTTAATTTTAGCACAATGCTATAGACCTGAGAGAAGCCTCCCACAAGGATGGTAAAACATCAAAACATGCAGGCTTGCCTCGGCAATGTTCTTGCAGATGGCCAATTCTCTCACACCAGAAGTGACTTGCAGTTTCTCAAGTTGTTCCTGATGCAGAAGAAAAATGCTACGGTATTATGGCAATTGTAGTTTTATTACAACTCCCAGGATTTCATTGCATTGAGCTATGGCTGTCAAACTGCATCAAATCTGCGGTGTAGACACACTCCTAGATCAACACTCAAATCACACTGGCTTTCAGATTCCTTTTTCTTATTGCCGCTTACGGTGCATCTGTTCTATAGAAGTAATGCAGTTTGACCCCGCTTAAACGGCTGTGACTCAAATGGTAAGGAATCCTGGAAGTTGTAGTTTAATAAAGTATAGTCTTCTCTCACTTAACTACAACTCCCAGGATTCCACAGCATTTGAGCCATGGCAGTTCAAGTGGCATCAAACTGCATTAAGTGTACCATGTAGGTGCATCATTAGTTTTATTCAAAACAACAAGAGCTGAAATGAATTTTCCCAGAGTCAATATATTATTTTGAGATATCCCTCCTGTTAAGAATAATATTCAAAGACAATACCTGGCCAATGTGTTGTAGCCTGAATATAACAAAAGCCTGTTTCCTCTTTGAGTGCTCCATCAATGTTCAGCTACACAAATGATCAGCCACTGCCAGAAGAGACAGAGAGTTTCATCTATGCTGATGATTGTGCCATCACCACTGAAGCAGGGAACTTTGAAATGGTTGAACAGAAGCTCTCCAAAACTTTGGGTACTGTTGCTGCCTATTGCAGGGAAAACCAGCTGATATCTAATCAGTCTGAAATGCAGACATGTGCTTTTCATCTTAAGAACAGACAAGCACCTTGAACTCTGAGGATTACTTGGGAAGGAATCCCACTGGAGCATTGCAGTACACCAAAATTCCTGGGAGTCACCCTAGACTGTGCTCTGGCTTATAAGAAACACTGGTTGAATATCAAGCAAAAAGTGAGTACTAGAAATAATCAGTAAGGCACAGATATCTATACCAAATGCTACAAAAATAGTGTCAATAGAAATAAACAATACAAACACAATTTTTAGTTCTCAATACCACGTTAAAGTGGTTCTAGAGAGTGTCGATGTTCTCTTACCAACTTAAATATCTATGTTCTCATACAAACTTAAATATATGTATTCATAATACAATACTCGCAGGAACACTTCAGCAAGCAAGAGTCCAAAAGTGGCAGATTAAAACCCAGAACCTCAATCCATGGCTGATACCGGATGAGAAACTCCCCCTGGGCACACAGAAGACTGGGCGTCTTGGAAGGCGCTGAACAGGCACTGGCACCACGAGATGCAGAGCCAACCTTAAGAAATGGAGCTACAAAGTGGAGTCCATGACATGTGAGTGTGGAGGAGAGCAAACCACAAACCACCTACTACAATGCACCCTGAGCCCCACCACATGCACAGTGGAGAACCTTCTCACAATGACACCAGAGGCACTCCAAGTGGCCAACTTCTGGTCAAAGGAAATCTGCAATGCCATGTTTTGTTTGAGCTTTTAAAATACAATATAACTGTACCCTCCCATTCGCTTCTTCCCTCTTTGAAAAAGGGAAGTTCTAGAATAAACATAAGTGGATTGCAGCAC
Organism: Anolis sagrei ordinatus; assembly: GCF_025583915.1. Classification (NCBI taxonomy): domain Eukaryota; kingdom Metazoa; phylum Chordata; class Lepidosauria; order Squamata; family Anolidae; genus Anolis; species Anolis sagrei. The sequence goes on along the minus strand of NW_026847660.1, from coordinate 29,278,370 downwards.
ACTTCATCAGATGTATCAAGGGAAGCCTCAGCAGAGAGACGTGTATATACAAAGTAGGAGAGAAGTGTGAATTGTTGTGAAATAATGGTGGGGTGATTAGTCTCAATCGTGATCTTTTAGAGTAGTTAAGTGGACAAAGTGAGAGATAGGTTTTTACATACAAGCCAAGTTGATAAGAAAAACATATCAATAGTGGAGGAAGATCTTGCTGTTGTGAATCGATAAGAGGAAAGGATCAGTAAAGTGCTGCAATCAAGCTAGCATTGCAATCCTATTTAGTCCAGGAGCATTTACATTAAGGAAGTAGATTTATATCTAATATTCATTTTTAACACATAAAAGGTACAGGTTGAGTATCCTTATCTGAACTGCTTGGGATCAGAAGTGTTTTGGATTTCAGAATACCTATATTTGCATGCATAACAAGGTATCTTGGAGGTGGGACCTATATCTAAAACATTAGTCATGTATTATTCTTATGATCCTTTTAAACATAACATTAAGGTAATTTTATAAACTATATAAGAGGAAAAGTTGTATAATAATCGTGTGTGTGCATATATACATATACATACACACACAAATATATATGCACAGATAATATAGGCAATAGCAGGATTGAAGAGAAACAACTAGAAAAGCTGACATGATATGAGGATTTAAAGATCGAACTGCAAAAAACTCTGGCACAAACCAGTAAAGGTGGTCCCAGTGGTGATCGGCACACTGGGTGCAGTGCCTAAAGACCTTGGCCTGAACTTAAACACAATCGGCGTTGACAAGATTACCATCTGCCAGCTGCAAAAGACCACCTTACTGGGATCTGCACACATTATCTGCCAATACATCACACAGTCCTAGACACTTGGAAAGTGTCCAACGTGTGATCCAATACAACAGCCAGCAGAGTTGCTGTGGACTCATCTTGCTATGTTTCAAATAGTAATAATAATTTGGATATTAATAATAATTTGGAGCTGAAGTGGCACAGCAGGTTAAACCACTAAGTTGCAGAACTTGCTGGCCAGAAGGTCAGCAGTACAAATCCACAGGATGGGGTGAGTTCCTGTTGCTAGGTTTAGAAATGGAGATGAGCACAGCTCCCCAGAGTAGGACTCGACTAGACTTAATGTCAAGGGGAAACCTTTATCTTTGCTAATAATTTGGGTTAAAATATAACATTTTCTTTATTTACAGTTTTCCCACTTTTGGCAGAACCTGCATAATAAAACCAATATAGATTAAAAAAAATATTTGTGGCTATTCTACAAATAGGCCATGAGGTTCTTTTTTGTGTTTGGCTGTACAAGTTGGAACATAGTAATATTCTTTGTATAGTAGGTACAAATAGATCATGTGCATCTATTGGGGAAGTGGTTTATATTTCATATAGCCTCTCCGGTATCCTTCTGCCAGTGCTTCCCTATTAGATTTTTTCTCTTTTCCAGTTCTGATTACCAAAGTACTTTTTTATTCCATAAAAATTAAATTAAATTAAATTAATTAAAAATAAAATGATTACTATACTTGTTTTAGTCATTCAAAAGGATAAATATGTTTTTTAAATTATCAGTGCTGAAGTTAGATGAAGCTCAAGTGCCAGCTCAGCCAGCTTCTGTATAATGGTGATGATATGCAACACTATCTTTACCTTTGTCTCATGGTGCATCTCCACTGTAGAATTAATGCAGTTTGGCACCACTTTAACTGCCATGGCTCAGTGCTAGGAATCATGAGCATTGTAAGTTTACAAGGTGTTTAGCCTTCTCTGCCAAAGAATGCCGGTGCCTCCAAGGATTCCATAGCATTAGGCCATGACAGTTAAAGTGGTGTTAAACTGCATTAATTTTGCATTAATTACAGTGTGGATACACCCTTGGGCAGGAAAATACTTTGTGCTGGCCCAGGAATAACGTAACATATGTAAAACATGGTCTTAGATTTCATATTGACTTCAGGATAGAGTTTTGGAAGACATCAGTGTTTTAGATTGGCAGTTATCCATATTGCCCATATCTGAGCCACCCGTTGATGTCAGACACACTGATAATATTTCATCCTTTTTTCTTTCCACTCTGGCTTAGCATCATTGCTCAGTTTTGCCCTGTAAACTCATTTACTTCCACAAGATGTCAGCCTAGCATCACTTCCCCATGTAATATTCAGCAACTGAGCCTGAATAAAGTAGGTGAGATGTGCCTGCACCCTTCTGGTCCAATTCCACTTTGCAGCCACCAAAATACAGGCTGCCTCTTTGGAAATCTGGGTTCCTGGATGCTGTAATTCTGTTTGCTGGTTCCAATCCTAGAGATGCCTTTTCCCCCTTCAGAGCTGTTGTCTCAGCGAGAATCCCATTCAATAGCGCGTGGGGGAAATAAAGGAAGTCAGGACACAATAGTCCACCAATATATGATAATTATATGGCTCATAAAGGTATACACTTTCACACTGTAGTTCTCTATCACACTCATGTCACATCTATCCTCTTAATATTGGCTGGTTTTGGGGTTACTTGGAATAATTAGACTACTTTTATTTCATCCTTCTAAAGAAGATAGAATCCATAATGGAATTTATAGATATCTCTGACCCCACATTGAAGCATAAAGGGTTTGGAATCAATATATGTATTTTTGGAGGTAATAAACTAAGCAGAGAAGAGCACATGGTGGCATGGAGTGATTTTTAGAAGTTTGTTGATTTAAGGTTCAAGGGAGTCAAATCCTGTTATCTTGAATCAACAGCTCCTGTTGTTTACATTGAGAAGTGTCTCCAAATTATTTGACTTACTTGAGTCATTCTCAGGTTATTCCTTTATACAGATAACCCTGCAACACCAGAGGCAACTTGCTGGTATACTTTTCTTCTCTTTCAGTTGAATTCAACTGGATTCAGCCAGCAGGACTGAAGACCAACAGTTCGCAGGTTCAAATCCGGGGAGAGCGTGGATGAGCTCCCTCTATCAGCTCCATCTCCTCATGTGGGGAAATGAGAGAAGCCTCCCACAAGGATGATAAAACATCAAAACATCCAGGTGTCCCCTGGGCAATGTCCTTGCAGACGGCCAATTTTCTCACACCAGAAGCGACTTGCAATTTCTCAAGTCGCTCCTGACATGACAAAAAAAAAGTTGGATTCAACCTCATGTTGATTCCTCAGACATTATAATGCCCACAGTACTTTACTCTCCTACCAATAGCAATTCCAGTGTCTCATTATAGGTCCCAAAAGATGCAGCTGTAGGGCCCCAAAAGGCTCCTTTTTGAGAAAAAAACCCTACATTTAAACCTTGTGTGTGCATCAATAGGAGTAAATTGAGGGAAGCCATAGTCCCATTCTATTCTGCTTTGTTCAGACCTATTGTGTCCAATTCTGGGCACAGTTCATAAAAGATATTGACAAGCTAGAATGTGTCCAGGGAATGCAACCAAAATGATCAAATGTTTGGAAACCACATCCTACAAGAAGCAGCTTAGGAAGTTGGGTATGTTTAGTTGGAGAAAAGAAGGCTGAAAAGGGGTATGATACATGTTTAAATAATGTTACATTGAGGAGGGAACATGCTTGTTTTCTGTGTTTGGAGAACAGGACATAGAGCAATGGATTCAAATTACAGGGGGGGAAAGATACCACCTAAACATTAGGAATAACTTCCTGACTGTAAGAGCTGTTCGTCAGTGGAATGTGCTGCTTGGAGGGTGATGGAGTCTCCTTCTCTGGAGATTTTTAAGCAGAGGCTTGGTGGCCATCTGTTGGGGGTGCTTTGATTGCATTTTCCAGCATGGAAGAAGAGGGTTGAACTGGATGGCCCTTGTGATCTCTTCCACCTCTATGAGCCTGTGACAGGCACAGCTTTAGTGTGTGTCTTTATGGATAGCCAGATGCACCCTCTTTTTAAAGAGATGTCTTCCATGCAGAGGCGGCCCTAGGTAATTTTCAATGGTAAGCAAACAGTATTTTGACCCCCCCCCCAACCAATCACTGATATATATTTTCTGTTCGTCGTGGGAGTTCTGTGTGCCATATTTGGTTCAATTCCATCATTGGTGGAGTTCAGAATGCTCTTTGATTGTAGGTGAACTATACATCCCAGTAACTACAACTCGCATATGTCAAGGTCTATTTTCCCCCAAGAGCGCCTCAAGAGCGCCCCTGTGGAAAATCAACTATACTGCAAATGCTTACTTTACGTAATGGGTTGAGCCGCCCCTGCTTCCATGCCTTTGCAAATGAAAACTGGGACACGTTTGGCCAAGCAATATTGAAATGTGGTCAAGATTGCAAAAGTTACTAATGCGGAAGAATGCTCAAGATAGAAGGCATTTCTAAGCCAAAGAGCCAGCATTATCCGTTGACACTTCCAAGGTCATGTGGCCAGCATGACTGCATGGAGTGCTGTTACCTTCCCGCCAGAGAGGTACCTATTGATCTACTCACATTTGCATGTTTTCGAACTGCTAGGTTGGCAGAAGCTGGGGCTAACAGCGGGAGCTCACCCTGCTCCCCAGATTCGAACCTACGACCTTTCGGTCAGCAAGTTCAGCAGCTCAGTGGTTTAACCCATTGCGCCACCAGGGGCTCCAGTTTATTTTTAAAATATTGGTTGAGCCAAGATATAGGATTTTCTTGACTATCTATCTCAGTGTCTTTATTGTCTACTGCCTCTAGAAATTGTGTCTGCTGAGGCACAGCCACCAATGCTTCTCAGTAAGCCAGGACACATGTAGTACGCCATGTCAAAATTTTCTGACACCCAAAATAGAAAATCACACAAGTATCTTTCCCTCCTTTTCAACACACAATACTAGCGCCAATCAAATATTATTTATATTAATAATACTAAAACATATTTAATAATAATAATTATATACTAATATATAATGATGCCTCTAAATAATAAATAAATGGGCCCTCTGGTGGTGCAGTGGCTTAAACTGCTAAGCTGCAGAACTTGGTGGTTCAAATCCACGGACTGGGTGAGCTCCTGTTGTTAGCCCCAGCTTCTGCCAACCCAGCAGTTCGAAAACATGTCAATGTGAGTAGATAGATAGGTACCACTCCGGTGGGAAGGTAGCAGCACTCCATGCAGTCATGCTGGCCACATGACTTTGGAGGTGTCTACAGACAACTCAGCTCTTTGGCTTAGAAATGGAAATGAGCACCACCTCCTATAGTCGGAGTAGACTAGACTTAATGTCAAAGGGAAACCTTTACCTTTGGAGCTCCCAGTGGACATGGGTTAAACTGCTGAGCTGCTGAATTTATTGACTTGAAAGGTCAGTGATTCGAATCTGAGGAGTGGGGTGAGCTCCTGCTATTAGGCCTAGCTTCTGCCAACCTAGCAGATTGAAAATATGCAAATGTGAGCTCTTTGGCATAGAAATGGAGATGAGCACTACCCCCAGCGTCAGACACGACGAGACTTAATGTCAGGGGAAACCTTTACCTTTTTATAAATAATAGAGTAAAGTGTAATACTAATAAATTAAATAACCAAGCACTTGCGGCTCTTTCAAGATGATACTAATAAGTCAGAAAACAAATCATTTGCGGTCCTTTTATCAAAGAGCTATTTGAGGCACGTACCCTGCCAAGCTGTGCTCCTTACTATTCAGTTGGCCCTACGTATTTGTGGGTTTCACTTTGTCAGGTTTCATTATTCATGGTTTCCTTATTTTTATTCCTTTGGCTGCTTTTAGTTCCAGTCACACCTTCCCACCCCACCTCATCTCCCAATTTGAAGTTTCCCATCTTAACTTAAACTGTATCCTGTCCCTCCTCCCCATCTGGTTCTTTAGCCTTATTCCATCCCTATGGAGAGTGGCATGGAGGGCCACCATCTGCCATGCTTTTTAGCAAGCTTTCCCAAGAGGGCTTCCATACCAGCGGATGGCATTTGCTCCGGGCTGGAAAGATATACCCTCCCCGCACAACCTGCCTGCAGCTGCTTTTTCTGGGTCGGCCCCAGGCGGGACAAGCCACGGCCCAGAGGGCAAGCATGGGATTCTCTGACAACAGAGATGCCTCCGGGCATCTGGATGTGCAGGAGGAGGAAAGGGGAGGAGGAGGAGAGGAGAAACTAGGTTGCCTGGAGTACAAGCTGGACAAAATCCAAACACTTGTGGGAAGTGTTTGGGATGGACAGAGGACTGTACATTGTACAACAAGTGTTGGGATGGACAGAGGACTGTACATTGGGGGCAGGGGGCTGGGGTGAAAGAAAGAGAGACAGGGAGAAAGCAAGGAAGGAAGGAAGGAAGGAAAGAAAGAGAGGGGAAAGAGGGAGGGAAGGACGGAAGGGTGGAAGGGAAGTGTGGATGGAAGGAAGGGAAGAGAGAAAGAAGGATGAAAGGGTGGAAGGGAATGGAGGGAGGGAGAAAGAGGAAGAGAGGAAAGGAGGGAGGAAAGAGGGAAGGAAGGACGAAAGGGAAGGAAGGATTTAAGAGTAGAAGGGAATGGAGGGAGGGAGAAAGAGGAAGAGAGGAAAGGAAAGGAAAGGAAAGGAGGGAGGAAAGAGGAAGGAAGAAAGGGAAGGAAGGATGGAAGGGAAGGGAAGGGGGAGAAAGAGGAAGAGAGGAAAGGAGGAGGAGAGAAGGAGAAAGAAGGAAAGGGAGAGAAGGAAGAGAAGGGAAGGAAGAGGGAGAAAGAGGAAGAGAAGGAAAGAGGGAGGGAGGAGGGAAGGAAGAAAGAAGAGAGAAGGGAAGGAAGGGATGAAGGGGGAGGGATGGAAGGGAGGAGAAAGAGGAAGAAGGAAAGGAAGGAGAGGAAAGAGGGAAGGAAGGAGAAAGGGAAGGAAAGGAAGGTAGGAAAGGGAATGGAGGGAGAGAGAAAGAGAAGAGAAAGGAAAGGAAGGAAGGAGGGAGGGAGGAAAGAGGGAAGGAAGAAGAGAAAAGGAAAGGAGGAAGAAGGGGTGGAAGGGAATGGAGGGAGGGGAAAGGAAGGAGAAAGGAAGGAAGGGAAGGAAGGAAAAGGGGAAGAAAAGAGGAGGGAAGGAGGGAAGGAAGGAGAGAGTGGAGGAAGACAGGAAGAGAAGGAAAAGGAAAGAAGGAAGGAAGGAAGGAAGGAAGGAAGGAAAGAAGGAAGGGAAGGAGAAGGGAGAGGAGGGAAAAGAGGAAAGAGAGAAGGAGGGAGGAAAGGGAAGAAAGAAAGAAAAGACAAAAGGGGCAGAAGAATGAAAGGGTGGAAGGGAAAGATGGACGAAGGAAGGGAAGGAGGAAGGAAAGAGAAAAGGAAGGAAGGAAGGGGAGGCAGAGAGAAGGCAAAAGAAAGAGACAAAGGTAAGTATGATGTCTCTAGAAGAGAAGATGGTATCCACAGTTTGAATTAAGAGTGTATGGAAAGTGGGGCATATAGTCAAACCAGAGGTAAAACTGTTTGTGATCAGCATAATGTATGCATTGGGTGTAATACTGGCAGAACAATGGCTTCTGGCTGGGGTGGATAAAGGACTGAAGGAAGAGTGGAAGGGAGAAAGGGAGAGAAAAAGGACAAAGTCAGATATTGTCAGAAATATTAAATATCAAGTAGATATTTTTGATTACAAAAGTGTGAATCAAGCACTGAAAACGTTAGTAGGCCGAAGCCTGTTAGAGTTGGTGGGCCAAAGCTAGAGTCGCCCTGAGGCGTGTGAGGTAACTTTCAGTGAGAGAAGCTCCAGGTTAAAGGCCTCGTGTGTAAAGCTCATGTGCAAAGCTCCAGTATAAAGATTGTTGTGTGTAAAAAGCCACTGTGTGAAGCTCCATTATAAGTTTGGTGTGAGAGGAGGCTCTGTGAGAATGAAGCTGTTTATCTGCACGAGGAAGAAGCCCAGCATAGAAGTAAAGAAGGAAATATAAAAGACTTTATTTGTGTTGTGGAAACCTTGTTATTGTAAATAGTGCAACAATATTATTTTGCTATAAAGAAAAGCCTCCTATGGAAGAGATAACATTGGTCTGTGTGTTTTTGTTCTTTTTATCACTTGCCCAACAGATAACAGAAAAAATGGGTCAAGATTGAGTGCACTTTTAAATTCATCCACTCAGGAAACTCCAGGTTGAGAGGCCTGAAGGCTGGAATAGCTCTGACATGTGGAGCTTGGGCATGGCACGATGCTGGGTTAGAATTTGAGAGTGTCAATGGCTTTGATTGATTGATTGATTGATTGATTGATTGATTGGATTTTTACTCTTTATCCCAAGGTGGTGTTCAATGTGTCTTTGAGTGGGAAGTAAAGATAGCATGCAAAGTTTGAACAGATGGAAATTCCTACGTATATGTGGAAACAGTGGCATATCGTCAAACCAGATAATACTGCTTTGGGTCAGCATAATGAATGCACAGGATGTAATATTAGCAGGATGGTGGCTTCTAGCTGGAGGATGGATTGCAGATCATACATTGAAGGGAGGTGGTGAAAGAGAGATAACGGGAGAAAGGAAGAAGAGAAAAAAATGTGGGTCAAGATTGTAGGCACGATTAAATTCACCCACTCAGGAAATGACAAGTTGGGAGGCCTGAAAGTTGGAATAGCACTGCCATGTAGGGTTGGGGCATGAAATAATGTTGGGTTAAAATTTTAGAGTGGCATTGGCTTGACTGATTGACTGAATTTATATCCTGCTTTTCTCCCAAGATAGGATTCAAGGTGTCTTACGTTGAGGAAAGAAGATGACATGCAAGTTTGAACAGATAGAAAGCCCTACGTGTGTGTGGAAACAGAGACATATTGTGGTTCTTAACCTGTGGGTCTCGAGGATGAAAATCTGGTCTGCAAGCCTCCTTCCTCTTATTTTATTTTATTTTGGCTCCTTTTGCGCCACTTGCCCACTCCTTCCCTTTCGCTGACCATGGCATATGTCCTGTATCAGTCAAGGTGGTCTCTGGTAAAAGGGGTCCCTGGTCAAAGTAGTCCTTGGTCAAGTGGTCCCTGACCAAGTGGTCCCTGGTCAAGTGATCTCTAATCAAAGTGGTCTCTGGTCAAGTAATCCCAGGTCAAAGTGGTCCCTGGTCAAAGTGGTCCCTGGTCAAGTAGTCCCTGGTCAAGTGGTCCCTGATCAAAGGGGTCTCTGGTCAAAGTGGTCTCTAGTCAACTGTTCCCTGGTCAAAAAAAGGTTGAGAACCATTTGTCTAATCAGAGATAATGCTATTTTGGGTCAGCACGAAATACATAATGGGTATAATATTGGCAGGATGATGGCATCTGGCTGGAATTTAAAGGCAGCTCCTCAAACCAAACATGTTCCCTCAGGTCTGGGGTTTAGCAAGCTGTTTTGTCACGCTAGGGGGGCACTAGCCTAAGTCGTGGTGGGTTGAGCTGGGTGATGAGAGAGAAAGAGGTGTATTTCCCCAATCTTTTTGATTTAACATGCCTCACGTACACACCATGGCACATGCACCCTTCCGCCCCAGACCCTAAGAGGGTTGGGGGAAGGAAGAGGCGGCTCGCTCCGCCGCGCTGGATCGCCTTAGCCCAGTTCTGGCCTCACATCGAAGTGACACGTGCTAGGGATCTGGTTTCGGGGGGAGGGCTTGAGCCGCGTGACAGCCAGCCATGGGTGCCACCTTGCATTGGCCTCTGCTTGGAGGCTCTTTGACATAAAGAAGTAGGGGGGGGGGGAGGATATTTCCAGCTGTATTTGCCACCAGATTTTATGAGGGAGGGTTTTTTCCCCAGTCTCCTTCAGTCCTCTGGCCCTCATTAAGCATACATTTCCAGACCACCACTCCCAATATTTCCAATCTCCCTCTCGTAAAGATGTCTAGTTGTGGTTCTCTTTTCATATTGTTGAAACTCAGAATCTGTGTCTGGACATTGCTGTTAAAAATTCTCCTTCTCTTCCTCACTTCTATGGCCTCAAGGGATGTGACTGAGAATCCTGTGCTACCCCCTCCTCAACCAAAAAAAAAAAAAGAAAAAATATTTCTGGGGCAGCCTTGAGAAGCATTCGCTGGAGTGAGGGTAAAGACATGGCTTCGAAAGGGACCACCTTAAAGTCGTAATTAACTAAATCAGGGCTCTGTCAGTGGCAGGAGATAATCCAAAGCGATGGAGCTCAGGGTGAGGGGTGAGGAGGGGCGCAAAGGAGGGCAGGGAAGGACAGAGCATCCAGGCAAGAGAATGTGTGGGCTCCCCATTTGCAAAAGGATTGGAGCTAGCTTTCTGAAGGAGTTCCCTTTGCAGAAAACAAAAAACCAGTGGGTGTCCAAGCAATGCTCTAAAGAGCCTTGAGATGCTATTTCATAATTGGCATCGAAAGAGGGATTTGGGGGATCAGGAGATGCACACCTTGGTTGTGTTTTGCATTTTGATTTTATTACCAAAGTTGCGGGGGGGGGGGGAGTAAGAATAGTGAGGGAGTATGAGCTATATACTTCCTCAGCAATCTACCCCCTCCAGGCATTAGCTACCCCTTTGCCATGCCACCCCCCTCCCGAATCGTGTGTGTGTTGTTGGGCAGATAGATCTGGCCTGACAGTCTCTGACTCCCCCCAGGCCCCCTTCACACATGAGTCAATCTGCTTTGCATTTTTAATTGACGGCGTGTCGCAGCAACAGAAATGTGTACTTAGCTCTCCCCATCGTCGTTATGTGTGCCCCCTCCCCCTCCGGTCCCTAGGCCACGTGGACAACCTTTCCACTCTTCGCTACCAGCTCCAATCTACACCACTGCAATCCTCCTTTGGCTAAGAAGTCTGATTTTGGGGGACTTAGCTCATTTGAACCAGAGGAATATATGACCTCTCTGCAATATGTTCAGAAATCAATATTTTAAAAACAAAAACATTATTCTAAATTCTTTAGTTGTGTGATGAATCCCACACCTCTGCTTTCTTCTTCTTTTTCTTTATTCGAGTATATCTAAATTGAACAATTATAGGAGTGTGACACCACTTTTAGTGCCTTGGGTCCATCCTAGTGCTGTAGAGGGGAAACCTGTCTAGGGGAAAGAAACATTAACAATCTTAGATGTGTAGATGATACCACTATGATGGCCAAAAGCGAGGAGGAGCTGAGGAACCTTCTAATCAAGGTGGAGAAGAAAATGCAAAAGCTGGGTTGCACTTAACATCAAAAACTAAGATGATGGCAATCAGACTGGTTGATAACTGGCAAATAGAGGGAGAAAACGTTGAGGCAATGACAGACTTTGTATTTCTAGGCGCAAAGATTACTGCAGACACAGACTGCAGTCAGGAAATCAGAAGATGTTTGCTTCTTGGGAGGAGAACAATGACCAATCTTGATAAAATAGTGAAGAGTAGAGACATCACACTGGCAATGAAGATCTGCATAGTTAAAGCAATGGTATTCCCCATAGTAACCTATGAATTAAAGAGCTGGATTGTAAGGAAGGTTGTGCGAAAGAAAATAGACACTTTTAAACTGTGTGCTGGAGGAAAATTCTGAGAGTGCCTTGGACCACAAGAAGATCAAACCAGTCCATGGATCCTAATACCAAAACCACTTTCTTGATCCAATTGGTTTTGACTACAATGTTCCACTCACATTTCCATTCTAGAAATCATGGATTTGCAGCCCTGTAGGTATTGCTGGACTATAATTTCCATCCCCTGTCCATTGGCTATAATAGATTGGATTGATGGAGGGTGAGGGACAGCTAAGTCTGGACAACAGTAAGTTCCTTACCTCAGCTTTAGGCGGCATTTGGAATTACCCACTTCTACTTATTGACTTTTCTTGGCTGTTTTCCTCCCCCATAAGTTTTGAATTGTCTTCTTTCCCCTTCCCTTTCCTTTGAGAACGCAATCTCTTCTTGCATTGTCTGGCAGATCTTAAGTGGGGATCCTGTAGCTCTCCAGATGTGGTTGGCCAGAGTTCATCAACATCTGGAGAGAGGCGGGTTTGCCACTCCTGCTTATCCTCTTTTCTAGACTTCATATTTTCCCTGATGTGAGTTTCAATTACTTTCACCTTCTTGCATTGGTAGATTGTGACCGACCCAGTGCACCTTTCCTGCCAGCTTCATTTCCCTTTTATAATATTTCTTACTCAAAAGCAAATGTTTACAAAGGAAGCAAAAATCAACAGTTATTACTTATTCATAACGAGCTGTACCCACCATGCGTTGCTGTGGCTAACTTTCTCTCTTCCTTCCTTCCTTCCTTCCTTCCTTCCTTCCTTCCTTCCTTCCTTCCTTCCTTCCTTCCTTCCCTTTTTTAACCTTCCTTCCTTCCTTCCTTCCTTCCTTCCTTCCTTCCTTCCTTCCTTCCTTCCTTCCTTCCTTCTCTTCCACTTCCCTTCCTCCCCCACCTTTCTTTCCCTTCCTCTTTCTCCCCTTTCTTCCTTTGCTACCTTTTCTTGGGACGCAATTCCCAGCAGTCCTCCTGATCCATCTACCTACCCACCCACCTACCTACCTACCTACCTACCTACCTACCTACCTACCTACCTATCTCTATCTAATCTATCTATCTGGAGGATTGCTGTGAGTTGCAGCCCAGGAACAGGAAAATGGAAATATGTAGGGATTGAGATTCAAAGAAATCCAAGGAGAAGAAAGCTTGCATCTTGGAAGCAGTGCATTTGGATCATCCTCCTCTCCTAAAGGGCTTGTTGTAGGGGATGCTGGGAGCTGTAGTCTGGAAGAAAGCGTGGATATACTATTGAGTGTTTTGTATTGCCAGGGGGAGTCCTTTTGTTTATGCGCTGTAGCGTCTTTTTGCCTTTTTTTGTCTTGTAAGTCCCTTCTGCTGTGTTTTTCAGTGTTTTTATGAGTGATGGCCACTCATTGGCCTAATAGGTCTATTGTGTCCAAATTTGATGTCAGTGCGTTCAGTGGTTTTTGAGTTATGTTAATCCCACAAACGAACATTACATGTTTATTTATATAGACTAGCCATCCCCTGCCACGCATTGCTGTGGCCCAGTCTGTGCATATGTGTTTTGTGTGTGTGTATATATATGTATATATGTGTAAATAAGTTGTTTTGCACGTGCCTTGTAATATATTTTTTTATTTTTTGGCTTTTAAAGTCTCTTCCATTGTGTTTTTCAGTTTTTTTTAATGAGTGATGGTCACTCATTGACCTGATAGGTGTATTGTGTCCAAATTTGGTTTCAATTTGCCCCGTGTTTTTTGAGTTTTGTTAATCCCACAAACGAACATTGCATTTTTATTTATATAGATGGAAAAATTGAGCCTCAATGATTAGAAACAGTATGCAGGAGTGTAGATGTTGGAGTGAACATCAGGGAGAGCTGTTACCTCTAGGTCAGGCATGGGCAAACTTGGGCCCTCCAGGTGTTTTGGACTCTAACTCCCACAATTCCTAACAACACTTGGAGAGCACACTTTTGCCCATGCCTGCTCTAGGTCTTGTTTGTAAAAATCAAAGAGGGAATATATTTTTGACCACAGTTCATTAGATGATTTTAAACAATGCTTCTCAGGCTATTTGATATAGAAACACAATATTTTCCCCCCAGAGTCCTTTGACCCTACACAATTATTCCATTTTTTTCTTGCATGGTTGCCTCCTAGGGAGTCATGGGGGTTGCAAGGGCTATTGAGAATTGCCACTAAAGAACTCTAGTGCCTCACCAAACCACAAGCCCCTGTGCTCCAAAGGATGCAGCTGTGGTAGTTAATATGGAACCATAGTGCTGTTATAGCTGTGTAATGTGATAAGAGCCTGCTGTGTGTAAGGAATCGGGGCAATATTTGTGCCCTATTATTATCATGCGCTTTCTGTTTCTTGGGAAACTTGCCAAGGATTGGCAGTTGATGGCTCATGGATTGGCCATGATCCATCACTTTGAATACCGCTAATCTAAAGTACATAGATAGGTTAAACTACCCTGAAGGCATTTTAGGGTTTGAAAGGATTGTAAGAAGGGGACCAGTTGTTAACTTGTTCCTAACCTTAACTCAAACCCTAAGTGGAAGAAATACTGTAAAATAAGTTCTGCCTTTTGAAGAGGAAAAAGCAATCTAGTTTTCCTCAGGAGTGGGCTTATTACACAGTGCTTTGAATAATGGGTGTGGGTTAAAGTTGTTCAGTGGGGCTGCTCCCTGCTTTTTTTGTTGGCTATGGGCCCTTCCACACAACCTATAACCCAAAATTTCAAGGAAGAATAACTCAAAATATCTGCTTTGAACTGGTTTATCTGAGTCCACACTACCATATATCCCAATTCAAAGCAGATAATGTGGGATTGTATTCAGCTGTTTGGAAGGGGCCTATGTGAGACAAAACAAGAAATGCACTTTACTCCAACTGAAGGTACATACCACCTAAAACCAGGCAAATCATTTGGGTTTCTGATGCAGAAATCCCACAAATGTCTTTCCAAATTTCTGGCAGTAAAAAAAAAAATCATACATACACACAGTGGGCCCTTGGTTTCTGCTGGGGTTTTGTTCCAGGACCCCTGTGGATACCAAAATCCATGGATGCTCAAGCCCCATTTTATACAATGGCATAGTAAAATAGTGCCCCTTATATAAAATAGCAAAATCAAGGCCTGCTTTCCGGGTTTATTTATTTTAAAAATATTTTAAAGCCATGGTTGGTTGAACTTGTAGATAAGAAGATCCAACTGTACACATGCATACATCAGCATGAAGCCCAACACTCCCCTTCAGACACAGTAGTCTTCCTTTGTACATTGGCAGGGACTGCTGCTTAATCTTGCACACAGGACCCTTCAGAATTCTCTCTCATTGTCCACACAAACTCTTACAGGCTAGTTTGTTTTGTCTGGTTTCTCTCCTGTGATTTCTATATCCTAGGTCATTCCCTAATCCACCCCTAGTGTACTGCTTTTTTCTCTAAAGCAATAGTTCCCATCTTTTTTTGAGCAGGAGCCACTTGACCAGGGACCACTTTGACCAGGGACCACTCTCCAACAAAATGGTAACAAATCAGGTTTTGGTCAATTTCAGATTTGGTTTGGTTATTTGGGGTGCTGATTCAGAAAATTGCATTGGATAGACCACATCAGCTCTGGCCATCTGCTAACCCACAAAAAACCATATTTAATAATCTGGAGCTGATGTGGAAGTAGTAATCTTTCATAGGTAGTTAGCCTCTCCCCTCCTGACATCCTCATTGCCTCACCACTATAAGAAGGTTTTGCAAGACGTCGCCACATGGTTTTCAGGCAATGGTGTAGTTATGGTGAGGCTACAGACCATATTTTTGTTCTTGGGGACCACTGGTGGTCTACAGACCACAGGTTGGAAACCACTGCTCTAAAGCATTAGATCTTCTTCTCCCAGTTTTATATTGGGAGTGGGCTCTATTTCTTTCTTTTCTTTTTCTTTTGGCGGGTAGGGGAATTAGATGGATAGAAGGCTGTTCAGGATTTTTGGTCTTGGGCTGCAGTGGAATCTCGTTTACTTTGTCATCTGGGTCATCTGAAAGGAGAACGGGGCATGTCTGTGGATGGGGGAGGGGGGGCTGAGGAGCAATTCTAGTTCCACTTGGAGGGACACCGTGCCTAGGGGGACTGAGTATAAGGAGCAAGGACTCCTAGTTGTTTTTTGGTTTTTTAAATAAGAGTGGATTCTCTGGGGCCTATTTGGCTAGAACAAGAGAGGCCCGTGAACTTGGACTTGGAATACTCAGAGGCTGACGGGCTAAAATCAGACGGCTTGGAGCCAAGCTTCTTGGCTTCTCGTTTTTCCATCCCTGCAGCCTTTGACTAGGAGGTGCAGCTCACGCCTCTCTCTCTGTGCCGTCTGTCCCAATCCTCCCCCCTTCCCTCCCCATCTCTGCCATCCCCTGTAGCCCTGACCGACTATGACAGGCTCCTTCTCCATGATTTCTGCAAGCAACGGCGCATGGTCGTATAGCTGGGGACTTCTCTCTCTACTCTCTTCTCCCCCACCCCTGATCCATTGGAGGGAATTAAGTTCAAATCTGACACGACAACTTAGCACAAATGTCACAGCAGCATTGCATTTCCCCCCACCCCTTGGCGCATCCTATCCTCCTCCCCCCCAACCCCATCTCAGTGCCCAGGAATGATATTTATTCTTGTACAAGCCCGCCCAAAAGCCACTCACAGCGCCAAAACAAGACAGTGTGGTATGGGCAGTTGGCACTGCAAGGGGACGGGGCATATAGTCTCTTATTGGGAGATCACATCCATTAGGCTGGATACCAAGAATCGGCAGATAAAAGGTGGGTGGGTGTTGGGGTGGCAAGGTCTCCCTAAAAACAGTCACGCAGGAAGGATGGGCATTTGAAGGAGACGAAGAAGAAAGGGCAAGGAAAGCCAAAAGTATTGGATACTGAATGCAGATAGTACCATGGGAGCTGGGGTATAGGTTGGATAGGATTGGGCGAAGTCAGAGTAGGTACCTACCAAGAATAAAGGATGCTGGGCACAGCTCAGACAAAGGGAAAGTAGTTAATGAGATTTGTGTGGTTCAGGTTCTGGGAAAAGAAGTGCAAAGGCCAGGACACCTCAAGCAATACCAGCTGAGAAGGAAGCTGGGTAATAAAGAGAAAAACTGGAAAAGTTATGCCTGCAAGACTACGTGGCTTTCAGTAAACAGGTAGGCACTTGGTATGGATGGGTTCTGGTGACACAATAGAAAAGAGAGAAAGATGGGTGCTGGTTCAGTATGTTGTTCTGGATTTTTTTCTCTTTTTTCTCAACACAAACAACATTGAGTGCATAATGAAGTGACTTGGATTTTTTAACATCATAACCCATGGATTATTATTTATTTGTGTGTGTGTATATTTCTTTTCTTTCTTTAACCTTCAAAAAACTCATAGGGTAGGCTTGGATTGTGTTATCAGGATACAGTTCTGCACCCATTTAAATTGGATGGGTTATTGAGAATTGCAACCTTGGGGACTATGGCTTCTTCTTCTTCTTCTTCTTCTTCTTCTTCTTTTCCCCATCCTCAGTTAACAAAAGTCATCTTTCACTGCAGATTGAATAAGCCCGCTTTTTATGTGACTAACCGACAACTAATCGGTGCCGATCCAAATATTCTCCTACAACAATTGCTTCTTATCGGCTTCTCCCAGTTCCGCTTAGTTGCAGTTTTCAGAAGCAGAGGATTCCAGGTAATGACAATTACAATAACGGCATTAATAAAAATAAATAAATATCTGGGCCAGGGAGTCAAATATTTGTTCAACCTTATCTGAAGAATTTCTAGACTGGGGGAAAATCAAATGTTAACTAAAACCCAGAAATGTTATGGATCCAAGTGTCTGGGAATGGAATGTGGATTCTGTAGAATGAGCTGCTTGTGGTGGGAAAATAATGATAGTTCATTCCAAAAGGTATGCAGATTGAATACTTCGGGAACAAGACGTAGTTGTGGGGAAGTCACTGCCCTTCATCCCATACATTTTATGGAGCAGCTTTGTGTTCATGGAAATGGAGTTTTATAATATAACCTAAGACTTCATGCTTGATTCCTGTTCACAATACAATAGGAATGTGCTTTACTTTTATTCTACCATATTTTTACTTTTATTCTTCATATGATGTTGCCTTTTCCTTCCCATCTTTCCTCTTTGTAGGTCAGAATCACTTCTTGTTTCCATACTACCTTATTGTGGGATAGGGATGGCCGCCATTTTGGGGTGTGTGTTTATTGGTCTAGGAGCTACAGGATCCCCACTTAAGATCCGCCAGACAATGCAAATAGAAGTGGGTAATTAATAACACACTCCCTTATTATTATTATGGACTCTTATATAGCTGAGTTCCCTGCATGGGTGGAAAAGAGTGTATATATGTGTGTGTATATATGCAAGACTAGCTTTCCAATTCAGAGTGAGACTTTCAAAGCTGAGAAATGCAAGCGTATGGAACTTAGTGGTACCCGTATGAGATGGATATATTGAAATGGGGGCAAGGGGAGAAGGATCCTTCTAAATTTATGGTAAGGACAGAACCTTAAATTTATGGTAAGGAAGAAGATACGATCCTTTAGTCCCATGTAAAAAAATACTCATTATTTTGAAACGAATTATGTCTTAGCCGTCTTTAGGGTGCTACAGGTCTCTTTGTTGGTTTTGGTGCAATGGACTTAACATGGCCACCGCTTTCGAAATAGGATAGGATGCTTTTATGCCTGGTGTTCTACAATGAAAGAGAGATTACATTTTCCCTTCTAAAATGTGGTATACATCAAAGTGTATTGTACTTGTGCGCAGCTTAAACAACTCTTTCAAAGCCATATTGATGTTCAATGTATTGTCGAAGGTTTCCATGGCCAGAATTACTGGGCCATTTGACATTTCACCTGCATCTATGGCAGGCATCCTCAGAGGTTGTGAGGACCTCACAACCTTTGAGGATGCCTGCTATAGATGCAGGCAAAATGTCAGGAGAGAATGCTTCTGGAACATAGCCATGCAGCCCGGAAAACTCACAACAACCCAAATATATTTGGCACTGATTCTGTAATGTCAAATTTCAAATTGGAACAGAGGAGATAGAAGGAAAAACAATTCCAAGTTTGGTCAGGGAAGGTTCCTTCCTAATGTAGCTTCATCCTTGAACCTAAGTAATAGTTATATAAGTATAAGTAATAATATAATGTAATATAATATAATGTAATATAATATAATATAAGTATAAGTAAAATATAATGTAATATAATATAATATATTGTATATACATATAATATTTATAATATTATAATATAATGCAATATAATATAAGTATAAGTAAAATATAATGTAATATAATATAATATATTGTATATACATATAATATTTATAATATTATAATATAATGCAATATAATATAAGTAAAAGTAAAATATAATGTAATATAATATAATGTAATGAATATGTTGTATATACATATAATATTTATAATATTATAATGTAATGCAATATAATACTAATAATAATATATTATAATTATATATTTATATTACATGTAATTATTACCAATTATATTACAATATAATGGTATAGTACAATATAGTAATATTTAATACTGATATTGTACTATGCTAATAATATAATATATTGTATGTATATATATCTTGTAAGCTGCTCTGAGTCCCTTTCAGAGTGAGAAGGGTGGCATATAAATGTCGTAAATAAATAAATTTATATAAATAAAAATGTAATGTTCGTTTGTGGGATTAACATAACTGAAAAACTGGACGAATTGACACCAAATTTGGACACAATACACCTATCAGGCCAACCAGTGACCATCGCTCATAAAGACACTGAAAAACACAGGGGAAGAGACTTAAAAAACCAACAAACAAAAATACATTACAACACATATGCAAAACCATATATATACACAAACACACATATATACACATATACACAAATATATATACACACACAACGCATATACACAGACTGGGCCACGGCAACGTGTGGCAGGGGACAACTAGTAAATAATAAATAAGTAGTTTTGGTATTGTCTGGACCTGAATAGAAGACTAGTTGGGAAGTGGTTCTGTTTTGAGTTTTTTTGAACTGGATACACCAAGATCTTAATCAGTATAAACTTAACTGAAATTCCATTACCATGCCGAATAGCATAGTAACAGTTGATGTGTGATATTGTGGATAATCATAGGCTATTTATTTATTTATTATTTGTTATTTACTGTACTTATACCCCGCCCTTCTCACCCCCGGGGCAGGGATGACAACTCAGGGTGGCTTACAAACTATAGTAAAAATAAAAAAATTCAGATTCCGACAATACCAATAACAATAACAATAAAACACAATATTAAAAATGTAAAAACATATACAAATCAATTATAAATTATCTTTCCGATGATTAAAACATATCAAAAGTCTAGCACCAGCTGAGCTTTGTAAACATTAAACTGACTCCTTAGCATAAAGATATTAAATTGTGCACTGTGTATGTGAAGCAGTTTTATTGTGTGTAGAGTTTCTCCTATGGGTTGCTGCGAGTTTTCTGGGCTGTATGGCCATTTTCCAAAAGAATTATCTCCTGACTTTTGGCCTGCATCTATGGCAGGCATCCTCAGAGGTTGTGAGGATGCCTGCACTAGATGCAGGCGAAACGTCAGGAGAGAATGCTTCTGGAACATGGCCATACAGCCCAGAAAACTCACAGCAACCCAGTGATTCTGGCCATGAAAGCCTTCGACAATACAGTTTCTCGTATGTTTGGATGAGTGTAGTTAGCTCATTCCCAGTTATTTTGAGCCGCAGCAAATTTCGTTGCAAGAACGTAAGAGGAACAATGATGTATTAGACCAAGATTTGATTGTATTTCCCGCATTGCTCCGTGGTGAACATGGCATGAAGTCAATCACTATGTCTGTTTGCTCCAAGCAACTGATACACAAAGACATAGTGTCTTTGACACTGGAAGAAGCATGGAACGATTGTCAGTGATACTCATTGGTAGACTTATTGTCTATACATTTGCTAGATCTCATTTTCAAGCCATCTGAACAAACGGAGCAAGAAATCCTGTATGTTGTTCTTGTTTTCCTCATAAAGAAGCTACTGAGATATGAAACCTAGGCAGGTAATGGAGGGCCTGAGGAAATGAATTGATGGATGAAACTACCAAGGTTGTCACAACATTTTGGCAAAATATACTAACTTTTTAAAAAGTAAACTGAAAATCTAAGGGGAATTTATTTATTTTTGCAAAATTCAATGGCATCCAAGTAGAACTATGATACAGAACGGGGTAACAGTTAAACATTAAGGGGTCGGATGTAGAATTTCTGGTCAAAAAATGATAGGATTGGGTACTAAAATGCTGAGAATAATATTTGTATGTGTTGTTGAAGGCTTTCATGGCTGGAATCACTGGATTGCTGTGAGTTTTCCTAACTGTATAGCCATGTTCCAGAAGCATTTTCTCCTGATGTTTTGGCCACATGTATGATAGGCATCCTCAGAGATTGTGAGGTCTGTTGGAAACTAGGCAATAATGTATTGTCGAAGGCTTTCATGGCCGGAATCACTGGGTTGTTGTAGGGTTTTTCGGGCTATATGGCCATGGTCTAGATGCATTGTGATGTTTATATATCTGTGAAATGTTCAGAGTGGGAGAAAGAACTCTCAACCATTGGAGGGAAGTATGAATGTTGCAATTGGCCACCTCCCAACAAGGGATTCCCCCAGGCAGGAAGCAGCCAGGCTTTGAAGCTGCAAGGCCATTTGGTGCTAATCAAGAGCAACATTCACACTTGCCTCAAACAGATAAAAGGCCTTTATCCCACCATGGACATCATTCCACTGATATATAAACCTCACTTGCCTAGTTTCCAACAGACTTCACAACCTCAGAGGATGCCTGCCATAGATGTGGGCGAAACGTCAGGAGAGAATGCTTCTGGGACATGGCCATACAGCTCGGAAAACTCATAGCAACCCAATGCTTGCATGATTAGTTATTCCGAAATTAAATTTTTAATTCTGCTTAGGGAATATGCCAAATGTGGGGAATGCGACAATGTGGGGAAGGAAAAAAAATCTATTAGGTCTGAATAATTGATTAATAACTTGGGGATTGGATGAACGATGAGGATGGAGAAGATGTGGTGGAAGATAAAACAGTATACAAATGCACATAGACAAGTGGAAATGAAAAGTGTCAGGTGGAAAGAAGGGCCTTGAATAATGAATTGTACGAACACATATTATGATAAGATTCTCCATACTTTTGTAACTATCAGAAGCCATGTTTGTACAGTTGAAGGGTTAATTGCCTCCTCTCATCATGTTTCTTCAAATTTTTATTTTTAAGTGATTAATCCATAAAAATACAGGGGGCAGAATTCTGTTGATGACATATGTAGATGTATTTTGTATTACGAATATGGGGTAATTTTTGTTGGACAATGTGAAATGGATGTTTCCAGTTGAATTGCACATTGTGAATTGTCTTTGTGCATTTCACACAATGCAATCATACGCTGATCGCTATGCATATACTATTTCTCATTCTTTGCACAATGGTGATAGCCAATCCAGGAATTGTGTAGTGCTACCATAGCATAACTTTACTGGTGGCATTATATGCCCAGTGTAAACCTATATTATGCAATTTGAGGTCTACATCAGGCATGTGCAAACTTTGGCCCTCCAGGTGTTTGGACTTCAACTCCCACAATTCCTAAGAGCTGGTAGGGTTTTGAAGTCTAAACATCTGGAGGGTCAAAATTTGCCCATGCCTGGTCTTCACTGACCATACAATGTAGTTCAAACTACATTATACAGTAGTGTAGATCCAGCCTGTGTGAAGATACTTTTATTGTGTGCAATGCATTTTTAGAACCATTTTAAAGTGTTCATGGAATCATAGAGTTGGAAGAGACCTCGTGGGCCATCCAGTCCAACCCCCTGCCAAGAAGCAGGAATATTGCATTCAAAGCACCCCTGACAGATGGTCATCCAGCTTCTGTTTAAAAGCTTCCAAAGAAGGAGCCTCCACCACACTCCGGGGCAGAGAGTTCCACTGCTGAACGGCTCTCACAGTCAGGAAGTTCTTCCTAATGTTCAGATGGAATCTCCTTTCTTGTAGTTTGAAGCCATTGTTCCATGTCCTAGTCTCCAGGGAAGCAGAAAACAAGCTTGCTCCCTCCTCCCTGTGACTTCCTCTCACATATTTATACATGGCTATGATGTCTCCTCTCAGCCTTCTCTTCTTCAGGCTAAACATGCCCAGCTCTTTAAGCCGCTCCTCATAGGGCTTGTTCTCCAGACCCTTGATCATTTTAGTCGCCCTCCTCTGGACACATTCCAGCTTGTCAATATCTCTCTTAATTGTGGTGCCCAAGAATTGGACACAATATTCCAGGTATGGTCTAACCAAGGCAGAATAGAGGGCTAGCATGACTTCCCTGGACCTAGACACTATACTCCTATTGAGGCAGGCCAAAATCCCATTGGCTTTTTTTGCCGCCACATCACATTGTTGGCTCATGTTTAACTTGTTGTCCACAAGGACCCCAAGATCCTTGTTAATGATTTTAATGTTAATGATGTAGAAACCAAAAATTTGTGTTTAGTAATCTCAGAGAAAGACTATATGGAAGAAGAACAACTTCACCAAATCTTATAACTGAACAGTGCATATGCTATTGTGAGTTTTCTGGGCTATACAGCCATGTTGCAGAAGCATTCTTTCCTGATGTTTCTCACACATCCATGGCAGGCATTCTCAGAGGTTGTGAGGTCTGTGAGGACAGATATATAAACCTCACTTGCCTAGTTTCCAACAGACCTCATAATCTATGAGGATGCCTGCCATAGATGTGGGTAAAACATCAGGAGAGAATGCTTCTGGAACATGGCCATACAGCTTGGAAAACTTATAGCAGCCCAGTGCATATATATGTTATGTGATAGGTAATTAGGACTGCATTTCTCTTCATTAAGATACAGCATCTGTGTGTGTCATGATGCCAAACTGAACTAAGGTTGCTTTTGTTCATGAATAATCCTGGTCATCAAGTCCTATACCAATTTTGTGTTGTTTTAATTTTTCTACTCAGTCAAAAATACCTTTAAAGTAGGTTATACTTCAAAGGCAAAATTGTATCTGTATATTCCTTGTCTGTGGAATTCATGGCTTTCCCAAAGTCAACACGCAACTCGAGGGACACACATGGGGTGTGTGTGTGTGTGCTTTGAATGTGATTCCTGCTTCTTGGCAGGGGGTTGGACTGGATGGCTCACGAGGTCCATTCTAACTCTATGATTCTATGCGAATGTCTTGTTCTATATAGCATGTATTTTGGCTTTGTCTTGGTGAATTTCGATGACGCATTTCATTGTTCTGTGCTGATATTATGCAGACTCCATATACTGAGCATATTTCAACGTGTGTGTTACCAAATGTCTTCTAAGCTTCTGTTATGTTGTGTCTTCCTTATCAATATCAATTAGAACAAATAATGGCTTTTATAACTAATCAATTTCACAAAAATATTTTATTTTTGCTTTTTAGTTTCACTTGAGGCTAATTTTTTAAAATGCTTTCAGAAGCATTTTAATATTGATAATATTAAATATATGGAAGAAGAATAACTTCACCAAATCTTAGGAATTAATATTGTTAATTTGTTAATATTGTCAAAAGCTTCAAACAGGAATGCATGCAAAAGTGCTTGGATTAATGGCTTATACAAAACACCTGAAGGGTATTTTTGGGTCAAAGCATACAAGTCCCTCTTATGACATTACTGTACAGGGGAAACAAATTGGAGGAGACACATGTTTGCAAAAATGTTAAGGACAATTACTTAATCCACCATGAGTGTCATTGTTCCATTCCGGTTCCACTCCCTTTCCATAGTTTCTGTTAAAATGTGAAGGAACGGACCATGCGCAAGGTCCTGATAGCAGGTTTCCACATGACATCGAATAAGCATTCCCCCTTTTCAAGACCTCTTTGTCACAATTGTGCTTAAGCCAGTAATCTGTCTCCTGGATCACTTTTTTGCTGTACTCATGTGTCTACTGGGTTGTTGTGAGTTTTCTGGCCTGTATGGCCATGTTCCAGAAGCATTCTCTCCTGACGTTTCGCCTGCATCTAAGGCAGGCATCCTCAGAGGTTGGAAACTAGGTAAATGGGGTTTATATATCTGTGGAATGTCCAGGGTGGGAGAAAGAACTCTTGTCTGTTGGAAGTAGGTATGAATGTTGCAATTGGCCACCTTGATTAATATTTAATGGCCTAGCAGTTTCAAGGTCTGGTGATTCCGGCCACGAAAACCTTTGACAATACATGTATCTATTGCTGTCATGTGCATTTGGCCAAGAGCTGTTTTGTGTTGCTACATGTGCTGCAATGTATCCTTCTCTATGACTAACCTGGTATGAGTGCAGTGATGTACATTGATGTATACATGTATACATCGGTTTACATGTTGTATTTGGATTGTGTGTATATATGTGCCCTGACAAGTGTGTCACTGTGTATCTGGAGGACCTCTTAAATCTCTGCACATTGTTTTGTAGTGCCCTTTTTCTTTGCTTTGTGTACCTTTTAGGACATATTAATTCTGCTGGTTTGGCACTGCTAAGAGGCAATGTGAGATAGATGCTTGAGACAGCAGGCTTTGTAATCTATCAATTGATAGCAAATGGTGCAGAAAAATCCCATTGTTCGGCTTTCTTTAGCCTTTCAGGCATGCTAATTGAAAATCACATTTAGATTAGCATTGTGGTTGATTAAGGATGGAAAGTGGGAGTTGTAGAACAACCCAGATAAAAATGGTAAAACTAAGACAAAGCTTGGTTGCTGTGAGTTTTCCGGGCTGTATTGGTCATGTTCCAGAAGCATTCTCTCCTGACATTATGCCCACATTATGGCACAACCTCTGAGGATGTCTGCCATAGATATGGGTGAAATATCAGAAGAGAATGATTCTGGAACATGGCCATACAGCCTGGAAAACTCACAGCAACCCAGTGATTCTGGCCACGAACAAGACAAAGCTGCTGCAAGCATTATACTTTGTTTCTGCTCTGGAATCACAAACTGAAAACTTTGGCCGGAGGCAAGAAGCAAACATGTTAAACTGGCCACAAGCATGAACACATCAAAGAGACAAACCACTGTGAAAACAGTGCTATTTTGCATTAAAAATGTCAGATACAACCTATTTGCAGAAAGGCCACATTTATATTTGATGCCACTACTAGTAAAGCGCTGTTTGAATTCAGCATATTTGTTACTTAGGAACGTTGTACTCTGTATTTTTCACCTTTTCACTAAAGCGTTGTTCAATATATGTCTATCAGCTTGTGTTTGTGTATATCAGCTTGTGTCTGTATATCATTGGGATAGGACCAAGCCTTTCTTCTCCATTATACCCCCAAGAATAAGATTGGAAGTGTTTTTTTAATTTTTATTAAATTAAATCTGTTGATACAACCGAAACATAAACTGCAATTAGTCTTAGCTGTAGTTTACTGAAACAAGCCATCTTCATGCTTTGTTGGCTACCTCCACCTACATTATTGTTAAAATTAAATAGGTTAGGTTTAGATTAAATGACAAGTTGTGCGTAATGGTTAATCAACGTGTGCCAAAGACTAATTGTGGTTGTGGTCATATCAAAGAAAGATAGGAGAAGGAGAGACTGTACACGCCTTAGAATCGATGCAGCCCATCCCTGTCAAGACAAAATTTGACATGGTGTCATTGTGGTCTCTGTTAGCCATTGTGACAGTTAGTTTTCTCTCTCACTATTTACAAATGTGTGGTAATAATGGCTTTGTAACATGCTACCAGCAAGCGAGAGTCCAAAAGTGGCAGGCCCAAACCCAGCACCTCAATTCATGGGTGATACCAGATGAGAGACTCCCCCCTGGGCACACAGAGGACTGGGCGACTTGGAAGGCGCTGAACAGATTGCGCTCTGGCACCACGAGATGCAGAGCCAATCTTAAGAAATGGGGCTACAGGGTGGAATCCTCGGCATGCGAGTGCGGAGAAGAACAAACCACTGACCACCTGCTGCAATGCACCCTGAGCCCTGCCACATGCACAATGGAGGACCTTCTTGCAGCAACCCCAGAGGCACTCCAAGTGGCCAGATACTGGTCAAAGGACATTTAACCAAATACCAAATTTGCAAAATCTGTGTTGTGTTTTTTTAAAATCTCTGTGTATGTTTTGCTCTGTTAGAATTGTAATACAATGGTTGCTGATGACACGATAAATAAATAAATACCATGTGGTGGCTTCATGAAAATATACAAAGGCACAAACAGATGCAGATAAGGATGCGATCTTTAAGGAAGAGGAAGATTAAAGTCCAGTTCTGCTAACAACAATCTTCCTTGCTGCCATTTACAGCAAGAAACCAGCTATCCCAATTTCTTTGGGCTGCTTGCATCAACTGCTTGCATCATGGGAGATGTTAACCAGCTGTAATGTGTCAAGAGAAGAGCGGCTAAAATGATCAAGGGTTGGGAGAACAAGCCCTATGAGGAGCGGCTTAAAGAGTTAGGCATGCTTAGCCTGCAGAAGAGAAGGCTGAGAGGAGAGATGTATAAATATTTGAGGGGAAGTCATAGAGAGAAGGGAGCAAGCTTGTTTTCTTCTGCCCTGGAAACTAGAAAGCAGAACAATGGCTTCAAACTGCAGGAAAGGAGATTCCACCTGAACATTAGGAAGAATTTCTCATGAGAGCTGTTCAGCAGTGGAACTCTCTGCCCTGGAGTGTAGTGGGGACTCCTTCTGGATGGATGGTCATCTGTCAGGGGTGCTTTGAATGCAATTTTTATGCTTCTTGGCAGGAGTTTGGACTGGATGGTCTACGAGGTCTCTTCCAACTCTGTGATTCTGTAACTCCATCTTCTGGGTTATGGAGAAAAAATAGTATATCTCTCAAAGGCTCCTATGGGCATCATGGCCACATATAGTCTGAGGGCCACATATTACCCACATATGCCTTTCAGCATGATACGTCGCTGCTCTGCATGTGGCATGATGTACATTACCTTGTGACATTTGTTGGCCTCTAAATGTGGCATTTGCGTGGCTGCGTTGATTTATTTGTCTTAGAATAGCTTTCTATAATGAGGAAGAATGAGTCTCCTAGTTCTGTTTTGCTGCCGTTGCACAAATGAGGGGGAATTGTTCTAAATTTGTATAGTCTTCCAGTGGTAGTCAGGCTGCAAATTCTATTGTCCCTAAACCTCTGAGTGTGGAAGCTGATAGGAGCTGGAATCCAACAATACATGGAAATCCACAGATTTCCCCTTCCATTGTCATTGCAACTTCAAATGAATGATAAATTCTCTTAAAAATAAAGATCTGCCAATGCATAGGCTTAAAAACAAACTGATACTCAAAGAAAGCTAATGATGCAGGATTATTCTGGCAAGGCTTGTTGTGTAGCTGTACCCAACCAATTGGCCAGCCAGACAGGCAACCAACCAAAGCAGGCTTCCATTGTTATATAGGACACAAATGCGGCCTTCAGACTAGAGTTCCCATAAACCCTAAGTAGCATCATTACCGATGACAGACTGTGGATGATAGACAATCAAATAACATCTGGAGGGTCACTGTTGTCCACCCTTGATATAGAACCTAGCCATTCCAGAGGCTTCGAGTGCATCTACACTCTAATGCAGTTTCATACCACATAACTTCCATGTCTGAATAATAATGGTAATAATAATAATAATAATAATAATAATAATAATAATAATTTATTCATAACATGCCCCCCCCCCCCCGAAGGGACTCATGCAAATATGAAGCTATGAAATCATAGGAGTTGAAATTATATAAGGTCTTTAGCCTTCGCTACCAAATAGTGCTGGTGCCTCACCAGACTACATCTCCCATTGTTCCATAGCATTGAGCCATGGCAGTTAAAGTGGTGTCAAACTGCATGTCTACAGTTTAGATGCAGTTTTCATCTTGACTCTCAGTTGCGAGTCATGTTGCTACATATCTTTCTACAGAGGACTCTGAATGCCTGAGCAGAGAAAACACATTGTAGCTTGTGAGGCTAAACCCCTTTCTCAGGCTGGATCTACACTGCACTATATCCCAGGATGTGATACTAGATTATCTGCTTTGAACTGGATTATATCAGTCTACATATCATCAGAACTTCCTGACTGTGAGAGCCATTCAGCAGTGGAACTCTCTGCCCTGGAGTGTGGTGGAGGCTCCTTCTTTGGTAGCTTTTAAACAGAGGCTGCATGGCCATCTGTCAGGGGTGATTTGAATGCACTATTCCTGCTTCTTGGCAGGGGGTTGGACTAGATGGCCCATGAGGTCTCTTCCAACTCTTTGATTCTATGATTCTACACTGCCAGATAATCTGGGATAATCAGATAATCTGGGGCCAGATCCTGGGATACAGGGCAGTGT
This sequence comes from Anolis sagrei ordinatus, assembly GCF_025583915.1. Classification (NCBI taxonomy): domain Eukaryota; kingdom Metazoa; phylum Chordata; class Lepidosauria; order Squamata; family Anolidae; genus Anolis; species Anolis sagrei. Next base: position 29,249,566 of record NW_026847660.1, on the reverse strand, counting down.
AGATCCATATTATAAAGTTGAGGTGTCTTTGGCACATTAGAGAAGTCAGAATGCTTATTTCACATGATAATATTATTGAACTGGGTAATGTACCGTATATGTTTATTGAGCTGGGAAATGTATATATTTTGAAATAGCATGGAACACTCCCCAGAAAGCATAGGATAGGGATCTGGGGGGCTTTTTCTTTCTTTTCTTGAATATTGTATGTATGAGCTTCTTGTTACAGTTTGATTTTGGGACAGATTATACAGGATAGTTTTTTGTTCATGTGAAGCAACAATAGCTCAATGAAAAGCACATATTTTGCACAAAGAAAGTGCAAGAGCGCAATCATGGCATGTCCAAGTCAGACTGGGAAAGACAGACTTCTGTCGTAGAAGGTACTGAATTAGATGGCAAAGTGGTTTGACTTGGTGTGAGACAGTGTCCAGTAGGTGCTTCCAGATGTCTTGCTCCTAGTAACGATAGGTCAATCTGCAATTGATTTTCTATACTACTAGCTGTACCCGACATGCACTGTGGTGGCCAACCTTCCCTCCCTCTTTCATTTTTTTATTTCTCTCATTCCTTCTTTTTTCTCCTTTTTTCTCTCCTTCTTTCCTTCTTTTCTTCCCTCCCTCCCTTTCTCTTTCTCCCCTTTCTTCCTTCTCTACCTATTCTTGGACTACAACTCCCAGCAGTCATCCTGATATATCTATCTATCTATCTATCTATCTATCTATCTATCTATCTATCTATCTATCTATCTATCTAATCTATCTATCTGGAGGATTGCTGGGAGTTGCAGTCTGGGAATAGGAAACTGGAAATATGCAGGGATTGGGATGCTCTCAAAGAAATCCAAGGAGAAGAAAGCTTGCATCTTGGAAGCAGTGCATTTGGATCATTCTCCTCTCCTAAAGGGCCTGGTCTAGGGGATGCTGGGAGCTGTAGTCTGGAAGAGAGTGTGGATATGCTATTGTGTGTTTTGTTTGCCAGGGGGAGTCGTTTTGCGCATGCACTGTAGCATCTTTTTGCTTTTTTTGGCTTTTAAAGTCATGTCCGCTGTGTTTCTTTGTGTTTTTATGAGTGATGGTCACTCGTTGGCCTGATAGGTGTATTGTTTCCAAATTTGGTGTCAATTCATCCAGTGGTTTTTGAGTTATGTTAATCCCACAAACGAACATTACATTTTTATTTATATAGATTGAAGATAATGCCTTATGGGACCTACTTATTCCATTATCTTCTTTTTATATCAAGGGCATGATGTTGCTTCACTTGGGAAGGGACGTATCTAGTTCATCTGAGCAGCCATTCCATACATATTCACATTTGCCTTTGCAGTGGGTATCCCTGTATCAGCATTAGCCTCAAGATAAAGGATCATGCTATTACCAACTGCTACAGATGGAATACAAATCAAGTGCCTGCTGCTAATGAAGAAAGAGAAATCAAGATATGATTCCATTTAGTTTTCTGTTTGTTTTGTTACTCAGGAAGTGATCCTTGGTATGAAAATAGACCAGTTCCCTTTTGGGGCTGTTGTTCACAGAATCTTACTGGTTAGAGGACACTGGGAGTTGTAGATCCAAGCTGTGAAACAGAGGCATGACATGGTTTTCCAATTTTGTACGCACCAGCTTTCCCCAGTATAGTGACTTCTAGTTGTTTCATACTATAGCTCAGGCATAGGCAAACTTCGGCCCTCCAGGTGTTTTGGACTTCAACTCCCACAGTTCCTAACAGCCAGTGGGTTGTTAGAAATTGTGGAAGTTGAAATCCAAAACACTGGAGGGTCAGTTTGCCCATGCCTGCTATAGCACCCAGCCTTTGGGGAAGGCTGCAGTAGTCTATGCACCAAGGTCACTAATCCAGAGATTCTTCTACATTGACGCTTCACAACTGTAATGACTGATGCTCTTCCCAATCCACACCAAATTTTCTTTCCTTGTACTTACCTTTCACAAGGAGAGGTAATGTAAAAGGCAGGAATAACCCTCTTTTTAGAACTTGAACTACCCTGACTGTTTAGGGAGGCTGCTTGAAACTTTGGAGCTATGCATGTGCATCCTTGAAAAGTCCCAATGCCAAAACAATAAGTAAAACAAATGTATAGTTTTAAAATCACATGGTGGTAGGCTAAAACCAATTTTTAAACAAAGCATGGAAAATAATAATAATAATAATAACAACAACAACAACAACTACAACAACAACAACAACAACAACAACAACAATAGTATACTTTATTTATCTCCCCCTGGTGGTGCAGTGGATTAAACTGCTGAGCTGCTGAACTTGCCGACAGAAAGGTTGGCAGTTTCAATCTGGGGAGCGGGGTGAGTTCCCGCTGTTAGCCCCTGCTTCTGCCAACTAGCAGTTCGAAATCATGCAAATGTGGGTAGATAAATAGGTACCACCTTGGCAGGAAGGTAACGGTACTCCATGCAGTCATGCTGGCCACATGACCTTGGAGATGTGTACGGAGAATGCTGGCTCTTTGGCTTAGAAATGGAGACAAGCACCACCCTCAGAGTTGGACATGACTAGATTTAATGTCAGGGGAAACCTTTACCTTTACCTTACTTTATTTATATTCAGCAATATCTTCCCGAGGGGACTCAGAGCGAATTACAGAATACATATATGGCAAACATTCAATGCCATAACAACAAAGACAGGCAATACATAGAGAGAGGCAAGGCTTCCCTCTTTTTTTTCATCTCCGGTATCTGGAGGCTATGCTCAACTCTGCCATGGGGAGGTGCTGTTGTTCCATTATTCCACGCTGCTGCTTTCGAACTGCTAGGTAAGCAGAAGCTAGAGCTACATGACCTTGGAGATGTGTACGGAGAATGCTGGCTCTTTGGCTTAGAAATGGGCCTTTAAAGCCCTAAACGGTTCTGGCCCAACATATCTATCCGAACGTATCTCAGCCTATCAGCCCACCAGGACCCTAAGATCTTCTGGAGAGTCCCTGCTCTCTGTCCCTCCGGCTTCAGAAGTGCGGCTGGCGGGAACGAGAGACAGGGCCTTCTCTGTGGTGGCCCCTCGGCTTTGGAATGCCCTCCCTATAGAGATAAGATCAGCTCCCTCGCTGTTGGTATTTCGAAAAAAACTTAAGACATGGATGTTTGAACAAGCATTCGGGTAATCCGGTGCGATGAAGTTGATGACAAGGACTGGTAATTATTGACGATGAATTCGGATTATGATTTTAACTAAGAGATGCATTGGTCGGTATTGGTGGCCCGATACTGTGTACTGTATATGTTTTTTATGCTTTTAAATTGTTTGATTATTGTTGTTTTTAAGTACTGTTAACCGCAATGAGTCGCCGTTGTAGGCTGAGATATTGCGGTATATAAGCATACAAATAAATAAATAAATAAATAAATAAACGGCAGAAGCTCAATTCGACCCACAGCTTAAATTGCCAACCTTCCGGTTGACAAATCTTTTTGTAGCTAGCAATTTAACCTGCTGTGCTAATTTTATTGTGGACTTCTGTTCCCAGAATCCCCTAAACACTTTGTTCTGTATGTTGGCTGTGGAATTTGGGAAGTTGTAGCCTTCACTCCTCTGAATTTCGTGATGTCTGGATTTTAAAGACCTTGATATGAAAAGTCATTGGTTTTTTTTTTTGAAGGTCTATATAGGTAAGTGCAGACATGCAGCAAGAAAAGGCCTGAGGCAACTTTCAAGATACCCATAAAACATATGCCCGTCTCATGTGTTCATGATCAGGGAACACTTCATCTATCCATCCACATGCAGTTCCTATCTGCCTCCCTGTTCTTCTGTATTTATCCATTTACGCATGTTTTATCCATCCACAAATCTTTTCCAAACCTCTAGTTGCGTCTCCTCATTTTCTCCCCATCACATAAAACTCTGATCATTCAGTCTTTCTGCTTCTTCTAAATATTTAACTGCAGTAGGAGGGGTGAGAAGAAGATGGCTTGAATGGGAAAGGGTGCCCAGGGAGACTGGAGGATAGATCTGGGAAGTGCCATTGAGTGCTATGAATATTGGGGTGCTTTCACAAAGGCAAGGGGGTTGACACCTCTAAGCCTTGTCATCAGGAACTGGTAATTCGCAATGAGGGCAACGTGGATGAAAGACCAGGCAGTCTCTCCATTTGCGACCCACATCCACCCACTCAATCCGCAGCTGCAGCCATTGCTTTCAAGGACAACGCAGCAAGCAGCCCTTGACATGTCAAGAGAACAGCAGGTCCCTGAGGTGGAGTTTCTCTCTAGCTAGAGATTGTGCAGAGATATAGACGCACACTATCATAACGGGTAGGGCCTCCCCTACTGAGAAGCCCCCCCAACTCATCTCTGGCTTGACACGCAGAAGCCATGAACTAAGAATATGTGCGTATTCTCTTAATTCCAGTCCAAATTCTCTTAATTCCAGTCCAAATGTAGTTTGATTCCCCCCCCCCCCCCAATTACATCCTTTACCACCATGATAAGATCTGTGTCTACTTATGTCTGGTCTTATTTCTGAGATAGAAATATGACATGCAGAAACCATTGGTCTCCCTAGTTTGGGATTATATTATATTATTATAGCGACTGTCCCAAATAATCCTTTGTCATCCCACTTTTCCTGCAGTTTCTTTCTCCTCCCACTTTTCATCTTCAGCCTACTTCAGTTGCTGCACAATGCACAAAAAAAATATTTTTCAATCAACTCAACAGGGGAAGTGGAAAGAAGGGGCAGAATTGTACACTTCTCAGTGAGCTCAGACGAAGGAAAACTACTGCAACACCTGCTAGCATTGTCATCTATCTTCCCCGTTATTAAATTTTGCCACCTTGACCATACACTGAAGTTGCATGGGCACATGATTTTCCTTAATGTAGGCAGGTATAGGTTTGGTTTTAGCACAGCAGGTTAATCACCAGATACAGTAAAACTTGCCAACCGAAAGGTTGACAATTCGAAGCCAGGTTAGAGTGAGCTCCTGACCTTAAGCCTAGTTCCCCTCCCACCTAGCGGATCAAAAACAGCAATGTGAGTAGATGAAAAGGAACCACATTAAGCAGGAAGGTATTTTAGGCACGGAGTTGGGAGGAAAAGTTTATGAACAAAGAAAGCTCTTCAGCAAGGAGATAAAGCAACAGCACCCCCCTGTGGCCAGAACCAAGCACAGCCTCCAAAAGATGCTGAATGATTTTTTAAAAGCCTAAATATACCTCTCTCTGTTGTCTGTCTTGGCATTGCATAATCGGCATTGACTGCTTGTCGTATATGTGTTCTGTGATCTGCCCTGAATCCCCTTTGGGGTGAGAAGGACGGAATATAAGTACTGCAAATAAATATATAAATTCTGCACTAGATAGTATATGCTTCTAAGGTTTAAGGTAGGGAGTCTATTTCCAGCCCTACCTGAAGATCAAGCATGAAAACCATGGGATAAGATTCAAAACTAATAATGACAATAATAATAATAATAATAATAATAATAATAATAATAATAATAAACCATTTTTTCCTCTGGAAGATACTCAAACAGTCAACGGTGGTACAAAAAATACATTATACAATTTACAACCTACAGACTATAAGGATTTAAACCTAAAACTATCTCAATATGAATAATTAAAACCATTGAAACCAACATAAAGTAATGGTTTCAAACTGTCTCCTAGGGTCCTTCCAGACAGGCCGTTTATTTGATCCCAGGTTTTCTGCTTTAAACCGTATTATATGAATCTCCACTGCCAGATAATCTGAGATAATCTGGGATAAAGAGATATAGGGCCTGTCTGGAAGGATTCCGTGAAATATCTGGGATTTGACCTGGAAAGTTTTTTATGCAGAAAACAAGCAAGCAACCGCTTTACCAGACAAGAAACAATCGGGGACAGCTAATCACCTCTCAACAAAGGATTCCTCCAGGAAGTAAGAAGCAATACCTGAAACTGCTAGGCCATTAAATGCTAATCAAGGTGGCCAATGGAAACATTCACACCTACCTCAAACAGACAAGAGTTCTTTCTCCTACCCTGGACATTTCACAGATATATGTATAAAGCCCATTTTCCTAGTTTCCAATAGACCTCACAACCTTTGAGGATGCCTGCCATAGATGCAGGCAAAACATCAGGAGATAATGCTTCTGGAACAAGGCCATACAGCCCGAAAACACACAACAACCCAGTGATTCTGGCCATGAAAGCCTTCAACAATACATTTAAATGAAGTTTAGGAGATGTGACTATGAGGTGGGAACATGGGGTATTTTCAACGTTAGGTGGACGTTTTGTTTGTTTTGCTAAATATTTTAAGTGTTAATGCCATGGAAAAAAGAGTTTGTTGTATTTATGGGGTAAATTTGTGAGAGAGATAAAGTGGGGTATAAATAAATATTATTATTATAAGTAAGAAGTAGAAGAAGATGATAATGATACTGATTTCTTTTCTTAGTTCTTTAGACCGCTCATTGCAGAATTCTTCTGAGTATTGATCATCTGTTGAATAACTGCTTCTCTCTTGCTGTGTCTTTCAGGTCTATCTGGTGCAGGGCGTGTGCCCTGCAGCTCGCAGTCCTTCAGGTGGGGGGCCTCCATCCACTTCCCTTCTCCCTGTCCCTCCGGTCTCCAGTTCCATTCCATGGGGGTGGATGGCATGTATGAGAAGAGCAGAATGCTGAACATACAGAACAGTACATGGGGTGGTCGCCAGGAGTGGTATCAAGACAGTTTGGTGACAGGACCACCCAACCCTGGTATGGAATGGGAGATTGAATTGCATACATGTCTGCAAGCACACACACCCTCATGTTGGCTTTTATTGATTTGAATAGGGATAAGTATTACGTCACAAATGTAGAAGGTTTACTGTGGTCAGTTTTCATGTGGGCTAGCTGCATATTGTGGTAAAATGTGTGTACAAGAGCCCTGTTTCTGTGTTTTGCCTTATGAAAGAAATGAAGTTTAGAAGATGTGACTATGAGGTGGGAACATGGGGTATTTGCATGCATTAACATTTCCTCCATTCCAGACTGTTTCCCCTGACTTATTTTTTCCCAAGTCCTTATTATCTACAGAAACTCAATAGTAGTAACATTCAACCTATTATAATTTTCAACAAATCATGGCTATCTGCCTTACATTCTAGACCAGTGGTTCTCAACCTGTGGGTCCCCAGGTGTTTTGGCCCACAACTCCCAGAAATCCCAGCCAGTTTACCAGCTGTTAGGATTTCTGGGAGTTGAAGGCCAAAACATCTGGGGACCCACTGGTTGAGAACCACTGTTCTAGACTGATCTCTGCATTTAGCATCCATAGGCATCAGCTCGGCTTTCAATACTTTGGCAAGGCCCACTGCCAATGCCTAAAGCAATTTTAGTAATTTATGAGTAAATTCTTGTTTAGTAATTTATGAGTCCATAATGATGTTTACCTTGCACTGTTTGATTTATGTGTTGTTTATCACCAAAGCATTTATTGTTTCCCTTTTTGCCTGGAAGCTGCCCCGAGTCCCCCTGAGCAGATAGGGCGGCCTATAAATATATTATTATTATTATTATTATTATTATTATTATTATTATTATTATTATCTGGGTCTGAATGAGAGCAAAGATCTTTCTAGTCCAGTACTGTCTTCCAAGTATAAACAGAACATTAGATTCAAGTACTCTCACATGTGTTTCCCAGTGATTATTTTCAGAGACACAGTGCTTCTGTTAAATATTAGCAATTGTGACTATCAGTTATCTATATCTTCCATAAACATGTGTAATTGCTTTTGATTGTTGTCAAAGTCAGCAGCTGTTATTACAATATATAGATGTGAATTCCTCAGATAACTATTCTCAATTTGCTTCTGACACGATAAATAAATACATCTCTCAGATTGACCATAATCAGTGTGAAGAGGACATCCTTTTGTCTGTCCTGAAAAAGAGCAATCAAATCAAATACATTCAGATATGTGCATTTACATTGGGAGTAGGGACTCTTTGGCATTTTGGATGTTGTGATTTAGACCATGTTCCCCAAGCCCCCAAATACGATGACTTACAACTGGGTTATAAGAGCTGTCCAAAGCCTGGAAGGGAGGCTATCTACCCTGGCTTATATATTATGTCAGATGTGTAATGGAGTGCTTATCCTGTGCCATTATCTTGTATACTTTATACTTGACATGTGAATGAGTGAACTTTCAATGGGGACAAAGATGTTTCCTTCCTGTACCACTAAGCTGGCAGTTTGGACAGCCTTGTGACAGACCCTGAAGATGGAATAGCTTTTGAATGTTCCCATCTTTGGAGCTCCCTCAGTGTTTACCTATCCTACAACAGGGCACAGAGCCTGGAATACAATTTCTGGAATCTTTGAATAAGTGTCCTTGTGGGACAGGGGATTCTGTTGTCCAAAAAAAAAAAAAAAAGAGAGAGAGAGAGAGAGAGAGAGAGAGAGAGAGAGAGAGATTATTTTCAAATTCTGCCAAGGGTTTTTCAAATGTTTATATAATAATAACTCTGTCCTTTACAGTGGAGATCATATTACTTTCCAGAGTTTGTATGATTCCTCTCCTGCTCCTGCCCGTGGCTGTTATGTAAGAGTAATAGTAAGGTAGAGCATGCAAAACATCTACCAATATTGTTGTAGATGTTTAATCTGGCACTCTAAATGACTTGCATTCGAAAGCAACAAAACGAAGAACTGGAAAGCATGTTGTCACAATGAAAGAATGAAAGAAACTAGTCTCCACAGTGGTCAAAACCATTCGTTCTTTAAAAGGCCCAGCGTGTTTCGGCTTTATCACAAATTGTCCTTTTTCAGAGGCTAGTCAATCAGAAAATTGCAGTATCTACTTTCTATAGTGCAAAGATTACTGCAGATGCAGACTGTGGCCAGGAAATCAGAAGACGCTTACTTCTTGGGCGGAGAGCAATGTCCAATCTCGATAAAATAGTAAAGAGTAGAGACATCACACTGGCAACAAAGATCCGCATAGTCAAAGCCATGGTATTCCCTGTAGTAACTACGGATGTGAGAGCTGGACCTTAGGGAAGGCTGAGCGAAGGAAGATAGATGCTTTTGAACTGTGGTGTTGGAGGAAAGTTCTGAGAGTGCCTTGGACTGCGAGAAGATCCAACCAGTCCATCCTCCAGGAAATAAAGCCCGACTGCTCATTGGAGGGAAGGATACTAGAGACAAAGTTGAAGTACTTTGGCCACATCATGAGGAGACAGCAAAGCCTAGAGAAGACAATTATGCTGGGGAAAGTGGAAGATAAAAGGAAGAGGGGCCGACCAAGGGCAAGATGGATGGATGGCATCCTTGAAGTGACTGGACTGACCTTGAAGGAGCTGGGGGTGGTGACGGCCGACAGGGAGCTCTGGCGTGGGCTGGTCCATGAGGTCACGAAGAGTCGGAGACGACTGAACGAATGAACAACAACAACTCTCTATAGAAGTGGGCCATTGAATATTGTAAGAAAGGATGCGAACAGGCAAATATTATCCTATAGAATGAATGCACTTGGGCTGCCTTGGCTCAAGGCTATGGAATCCTATGTGTTGTAGTTTAATGAGCCAGGGAATGATAAAGGCATTTAGTGCTAATCCGGGTAACCAATTGCAACATTTACACGTCTCAAACAGATAAGAGTTATTTCTCCCACCCTGGACATTCCGTAGATATATAAACCTCACTTGCCTAGTTTCCAACAGACCTCTCAACCTCTGGAATGCCTGACATAGATGTGGATGAAATGTCAGGAGAGAATGCTTCTGGGACATGACCATACAGCCCGGAAAACTCAGAGCAGCCCAGTGATTTCGGCCATGAAAGCCTTCAACAACACATTAGCCTATATATCAGCCATGGGCAAACTCTGTCCGTCTAGGTGTTTTGGACTTCAACTCCCACCATTCTGGCTATTAGGAATTGTGAAAGTCCAAAACACCTGGAGGGCTGAAATTTGCCCATGCCTGCTGTATATCCTAAATATTTATTGTGAAAGTTAGAAATAGAGGCCCTCCAGCTTCTGTGCCTCTTAAGTATATTTAGAATCTTGTTTTTCATCTCATCTCATTCATTAATTCATTCCAAGAATCCAATTCCACAATTAGATGTCTAATCCTCATGGCTGTGGAGAGCTGTATATGAAAGGATACCTCTTGTACCAAGTCAAATGCCTTCCATTTAAATAGATTGCTCCAGATAGGTTGCAGTACAACTGTTTATTTTAAAAGAATCCATAATTTCACATTATTTTAATAGCTGACTGTGTATTGCAAGTTGACCCCTGATCCCCACAAACTATTTTTGCATCCAGGCCTAGGTAGAAGCTGAGACATTTTCCCGTTTATTATTATTATTATTATTATTATTATTATTATTATTATTATTATTGAGTAGTAGTAGTAGCAGTAAAAAAAGGTAAAGTTTTCCCCTGACGTTAGGTCTAGTGTCCAACTCTGGGGGTTGGTGCTCATCTCCATTCCTAAGCCGAAGAGCTGGTGTTGTCCGTAGACACCTCCAAGGTCATGTGGCCGGCATGACTGCATGGAGTGCCATTAACTTCCCACCGGAGCGGTACCTATTGATATTATTATTATTATTATTATTATTATTATTATTATTATTTATATACCACATTTATATCCCACCCCTCTCTACCCCGAAGGGGACTCGGGGCATATATAGTTAAATCCCATATATTTATACATTGGTAAATAAACAAAAACGTTAAAATCACACCCATTAAAAACATAGCATTAAAACATCAATTAAAATCACATGATCCAAATTGTATTCCAGGGCCGGTCCAAGTCATTGTATTAATTTGTAGTCTCATATTGCACTACTCCTCTTACTGGCCAAAAGCCTGATCCCAGAGCCATGCTTTGTCCCCGTCCGTCCCCCCCCCCGAATGTCAGGAGGTATGGGGCAGATCTAATTTCACTGGGAGGGAGTTCCATAGGCAAGGGGCCACCACTGAGAAGGCCTTGACTCTATTCCCCATCAGCCGTGCTTGCGAAGGTGGTGGGATTGAGAGCAGGGCCTCCCTCCCACGATCTTAACCTCTGAGGTTTACCCAAACTAGTTGTCCTGTTGCTGCTTCCTTAGATCCCCTGCCTTCTCCCTCCTCTCTTGATCCTCTGGGTCCCTTTGTGTGACGCCCAACAACTGAGATGGGCCTGGCTGATGTTGTGTAGCAGCATCAAACAGGCAGKCCCTCCCCCCCCCTCTCCCCATCTGTGCTGTTTTTAGATACTCTGTGTGGTCTCCGCTCCCCACACTTCTCTCCTCAAMCCCCCCCCCCCCTTCCTCATACCAACCCTCCCATTTCCCTTCTGGGTTTATGCAAGTGTGTTTCCTCCCTTTGCATTCTGCAAAGATCTCTCAGCAAAAACAGAGCTGATGGGGATGTGGGGACAGAGGGGGGTGGTGGTTGGGTAGGCAGGCAGACTTCTGTGGGGAGGGGGGCGAAGGAGGAGGAGTGATCCTGACAACACTACGTCTGGGCCAGGGCCAAGCAGAGACACTCTTCACCGAGGGGGCCTTTTTGGATCTCATTGCTTCAGGGGCTGCAAAGGATTCGGGGAAGGAGGGGGGGAGGGAGCTGGCAGTGTCGCCTCACATTAGGGCACTGCGGCTGATGTCGTGGCTTCGCGTTGCCTGCAGAGATCCGAGTGCTGGGCTCCGCAGAAGCAAAGAAAGGTCACTGTTCAGACCAGAGCTCCCTTGGGATAAAAGGTTAAACCCTTGTGGGTTCCCCCAAATCCCCAGTTGCCACCCACCAATTTTTTACCTTTCCCATAGAGTCCCCAAACCCCCTATGGCTGGTATCTCTCTAGCCTCTTGTCTGAACAAAGCTCCTGTCTCACAAGGCCCGGATCTGCTTTCGTATGCTTCTGCCGCATTGGTGCAACTTCTTATTTCCAGAGAGGCAAACTTTTTGTTAAAGCTTGGCCAAATCCTTCATTCAAGTGACAGCTCCCGGAATCTCCCAAATAACATGATGTGAGCTAGATGGGGATTGTTGGAAGTATTGTCCCCGCAAAAGAAATAGGATAAGCTCTAGTCTTGGGCTGGATCCACACTGCAGTTTGAATTGCATTATATATTGTCAGTATAGACCAGGTATGGGCAAACTTTGGCCCTCCTGTGTTTTGGACTTCCAACTCAAATTCCTAACAGCTTCAGGCCCTTTCCTTTCCCCTTTTCCTTTCTGTTGGTCGTGGGACTTCTGTGTGCCAAGTTTGGTTCAATTCTAAAGTTGGTGGTGTTCAGAATGCTCTCTGATTGTAGGTGAACTAAGGAAGGGGCCTGAAGCTGTTAAGAATTGTGGAAGTCGAAGTCCAAAACACCTGGAGGCCGAAGTTTGCCCATACCTGGTTACCCATATCTCCTACCCGTGTGACCGCATTTCTGTGTACAAACCCACATGACCCCTTCGATCATCTGGAGAGGCCCTGCTCACGCTCCCACTTCCATCGCAGGTGCGATTGGTGGAGACGAGGGAGAGGGCTTTCTCAGTGGTGGCCCCTCGACTCTGGAACTCACTCCCAAAGGACATCAGGCATGCCCCAACTCTGGCAGTCTTTAGGAGGAGCCTGAAAACATGGTTGTTCCAGTGTGCCTTCCCAGAATAAGGAAACTCCCAGCAATATGTCCTCGAAATGCACTTTACTTTGGAACTAGGAGTGTCTGCATGCCCCATCTCTCTCTGAAAACTTTATCCTAGTTCATATATCATCCGTTCATGCTCAGCATTATTTTTAAATTTTAATTATGACATTTGGCCCAGCCATAGGTTTTTAAACGTTGCTGTGTTAATGTTTATTGCTTATTTTTTTGTTATGAGTTTTATTATATTGTTTTGTATTATTTGTTGTTATTGCTTTTATATTGTGGGCTCGGCCTCATGTAAGCTGCACCGAGTCCCTTGGGAGATGGTAGCGGGGTATAAATAAAGTTTTATTATTATTATATTATGATATTATAAACCAGTGGTTCTCAACCTTCCTAATGCTGCAACCTCTTAATACATTTACTTAAGTTGTGGTGACTCCCAACAATAGCATTATTTTCGTTGCTACTTCATAACTGTAATTTTGCTACTGTTATGAATCGTAATGTAAATATCTAATATGCAGGGTGTATTTTCATTCACTGGACCAAATTTGCCACAAATACCCGATATGCCCAATATTGAATACAGGTGTGGTTTGGGCGGGGGGATTGATTTTGTAATTTTGGAGTTGTGGTTGCTGTGATTTATAGTTCACCTACAATCCAAGAGCATTCTGAACTCCACCAACGATGGAATTGAACCAAACTTGGCACACAGAACTCCCACGACCAACAGAAAATACTGGAACGGTTTGGTGGGCTTTGACCTTGAGTTTTGGAATTGTAGTTCAGCTACATCCAGAGAGCACTGTGGACTCAAATAATGATGGATCTAGACCAAACTTGGCATGAAATCTTAATATGCCCAAATGTGAACACTGGTGGAGTTTGGAGGAAATAGATCTTGATATTTGGGAGTTGTAGTGGCTGGGATTTATAATTCACCTACAATCAAATAATATTCTGAATCACACCAACGATAGATTTGGGCCAAACTTCTTACAGATATCTCCTATGACCAACAGAAAACACTATGTTTTCTGATGGTCTTTGGCAACACCTCTGAAACCAACCTCGTGACCCCCATATGAGTCCTGACCCCCAGGTGGAGAAATGCTGCTATAGACCCATATAATGCAGTTCATTGGATTTCATGGGCAGTCGCACATGGCTATGATTGCCTTCCAAAGGTAGAGTCTTGGCGATAGATCCAGCAATGACTGTGAAGACCTATTCTGGATGTCCATGGTCTTTCACATTGAGGACATTGATTTCCAGATGGAAGGCAATCATGACAAGGGGATGCTATATGTTGCCTTTCTCTTTCTTTTCGCTCTATATTCGTTCCTGTTCAAAATCCATAGCATTGTTGGTAATTATTCAAACTGCATTATATGGCAACGTAGATCCAGCCTCAATCCCATCTGTAGATACATAAGAAATTAAGAGTTCTATCTCCCCATTGGCTTTCTTTCCCCTTCTTTTGCTCTTGACCTCCATAGGCCTCAAGTATCATCAGGGGAATCTTAGGACACTTCTTCCTCCCAAACTACATACAGAAGTAGCACTGGAAGTGAAATCCTCCACTTCGAGTGTGCAGGAGATGGATTAAGAATTTTATCACACTTGCTTATTAATCATTCATCTACCTTGTATAAACTATTAATAAATAGTTGTCACTATGAACAAAGACCAGGCAATCAGGCAGGAAGAAGCAGAAAGCCTGAAAAGGAGAGGGAAAGGGAGGCAGGGATTTGAGGACGGAGCTGAAAGAGAACATCAGTGATATGAGGGACAGAGGGAGTAGAGCTGAAGCAAGCAATGGGATTATTGATTTGAGGTCAGATTTATGAGTATTAGCACCACTGGAGTGGGAATAGTGTCCTCTGCTGACCCTTGTCCTTTGCCAGTATATCCTTGTTGATATTATTGCATGCATTCATGTAATTTCTGACTTAAGGCGACCTTAAGGCAACCTTATCACAGGGGCTTCTTGGCAGAATATGTTCAGAGGGGATTTTCCCTTGCCTTCCTCTGAGGCTTAGTGTATGATTTGCCCAAGGTTTCCATGGCTGAACAGGGATTCAAATGCTGTCTTCCTAGTTTCCTGATCCGACACTCAAATCGGTACACCACCCTGGCTCTGGAATATATGCTACCAGACTTATACAGTGACCCTCTGGATCTGTCAGATCTAGATCCATGATTTGCAGTGATCACAGATTGGTGCATCCCATATTAGTAAATGGTGGCTGTGTAGATATGGAGACCCTGAAGCATGTATGCTCAAACCACCACCATCTAATACTAAGGGACATGTTCTAGTCCAGTGGTTCTCAACCTTCCTAATGCCACAACCCCTTAATATAGTTCATGTTGTGGTGACCCTCAACCATAACATTATTTTCGTTGCTACTTCATAACTGTAATTTTGCTACTGTTATGAATTGTAATGTAAATATCTGATATGCAGGATGTATTTTCATTCACTGGACCAAATTTGGCACAAATACCTAATATACATAAATTTGAATACTGGTGGGGTTGTGGGGGATTGGTTTTATCATTTGGGAGTTGTAGTTGCTGGACTTTATAGTTCACCTACAAACAAAGAGTATTCTGAATTTCACCCACAATGGAATTGAACCAAACTTGGCACACTGAACTCCCACAACCAACAGAAAATCCTGGAAGAGTTTGGTGAGTTTTGGAGTTGTAGCTCACCTACATCAAGAGAGCACTGGGGACTCAAACAATGATGGATCTGGACCAAACTTGGCACGAATACTCAATATGCCCAAATGTGAACACTGGAGGAGTTTGGGGAAAATAGACTTTGACATTTGGGAATTGTAGATGCTGGGATTTATAGTTCACCTACAAATGCATCCTAAAACTCTCCAACGATGGAATTGGGCCAAACTTCCCACACAGAACCCCCATGACCAACAGAAAATACTGTGTTTTCCGATGGTCTTTGGCAATCCCTCTGACACCCCCCCCATGCCCCCCCAGGGGTCCCGACCCCCAGGTTGAGAAACACTGTTCTAGTACAACACCAATGCCCTGATTGTGGACTGTGCTTGGTGCATCCCATTTCCTGATAAATTCTACAACATTTTAAATTTATATTGAAGCAAAATTCCAAAGTTTGGCAACATAAAGCTGTGTTTTATCAGCTGTGTGAACAAGTGATGTAAACATTGAATGTAAAAGTAAACCCATTTTTAATTTAACTGTTGGAGTTGATTTTTACAGCTAGTAATGTAGATAGCATGTGGAACTTTGGGCGTAAACATTATATGTTCTGCCTGCTTTGTTTTGTGTTAGTTTACCAAAGATTCAGGATCCACAATGAACAGAGAATTAATGAGATAAGCTTGGTGTCTCCTTCAGCTCAGCACCCAGGGCAACCGCCTACCTTGCCAGTCCATAAGACCATCCCCCTTTACCTCTCTAACTGCTATGCTATACTGCCTCCCAATAATGAAGTCTTATAAAACTTATAATGTGTGTATCTTTTATTATTGCATGTCAGAAGATGGACTGGATAGTCTTTGTGGTCTCTTCTGACTCTCTGATTGTATTTCCCGATATTGTTCCCTGGGGCAACCTGCAGATAGTTGCCAGCAACTTGAAAGTGGCCTGGATCCTGAGCATCCCCAAGGTGCAAGCAACCAAGATCTAGATGAATCTCAAATCCGTTTGCAGCTGAAGCGCAAATTGCAAAGGAACCGGACATCTTTTACCCAGGAGCAGATAGAAGCCCTGGAGAAAGGTAAGAAAGGAATGACAGTGGCAAAGGCTGCTTATGCTGGGGTGTTCAAATGGAGTTGCTAACTAGCTGCAAGGCTGTCTTTCTAGACTAGCTGATTTCTAGGAATGCATGTATAGGTATGTTTTGCAGGACGTATATGTGCACTGTTATCACACAAACTAAGATGCTACTGGAAGAACTGTACTCTAATTCAAACAGTGCAAACACACACATTATACCAGTTTCCCCAATTGCTTTTTGAAAAAGATGCAAAGAGGTAGCTGGCATCATTATGACTAGTTGTATCTATGCAATTCTGTCCATGGCTTTAGTCTTGCCATTCGGCAGAGTGAGTTGACTACCTCAGGCAACAGACTTGGGATCTCATGAAACAATAGCACATTATTATGTTTTACATAAGGGGATATTTTTGGAAGAGATAAATTGGAGCTTGTCTTTATGTCTGTTCCTCACTCCTGAAACTGATTCCTTTTACAAGGCCCAGAATTTCCACATATGCTTGGGATCACTTAGATTATTGGGGTTCTTGAAATCGAAAACTGGTAGGTAGAGTAGAGACAATATGGAAAGGGGAATGGGAGGGTCCACCTGGTGGATATAATTCATATTGCATCTTAGATGCACATCTGCTTACATTGCTCTGTCATCCAAGACATCCCTCCAAGACTTGATAGTCTAAAATGCGGGCAGTGAGAAAGAGGGACAAGATGTAAGGTACCAGGTGGTATTTATAAACCCCAGACTTTATTTGAGCTGGGGACAAGGACTATGCTGTTATGGATCTTTTTGTCAGGCATGGACAAACTTCGGCCTTTCAGGTATTTTGGACTTCAACTCCCAAAATTCAGTTGTTAGCAATTATGGGAGTTTATTTATTTATTTACAACATTTCTACCCGCGCTTCTCAACCCCCGAGGGGGGACTCAGAGCGGCTAACACTGGCAACAATTCGATGCCGCAATATCACAAAATAACAACAATATAAAACCATAAAAACACAATAGATTAAAACAATAACATTAATTATACAATCATAGCCATTTCTATTATCATAACAGTCATCATATGGTCCAATTCAATGTCCAAAGTACCGTTGTGTCTGCTAGCCAAAAGCCTGGTTCCAAAATCACGATTTTTTCTTAAAGGAAAGGAGGGAGGACGCTGATCTAATCTTGCTGGGGAATGAATTCCACAAGCAGGGGGGCTACCACCGATAAGGCCCTGTCCCTCATCCCCACCAGATGCATTTGTGAGGCTGGTGAGACCAAGAGCAGGGCCTCCCCGGTGGATCTTAAACTATGAGGCAGAACGTAGAGGGAGATACGTTCGGACAAGTAAGCTGGGCTGGAATTATATAGGGCTTTATAGGTCAAGACCAGCACTTTGAATTGTGCTCGGAAATGGACTGGCAGCCAGTGGAGTTGACATAACAGAGGGGTGGTGTGCTCCCTGTATGGTGCTCCAGTGAGCAATCTGGCTGCCGCCCATTGGACTAGTTAAAGTTTCCGAACAAGGCAACCCCTCGTAGAGTGCATTGCAGTAATCTATTCGGGATGTAACCAGAGCATGGACCACCATGGCCAGATCAGACTTCCCAAGGTACGGGCGCAGCTGGCACGCAAGTTTTAATTGTGCAAATGCTCTCCCGGCCACTGCTGAGACCTGGGGTTCCAGGCTCAGCAATGAATCCAGGATCACTCCCAAGCTGCGAACCTGCATCTTCAGGGGGAGTGTAACCCCGTCCAACACAGTTTGTAACCCTATGCCCTGTTCGGCCCTTCGACTGACCTCTGTCTTGTCTGGATTCAATTTGTTGGAGTTGAAGTCCAAAACACCTGGAGGGCTGAAGTTTGCCCATGCCTGCTCTATATCGTATCACTTTACAGTAGAGTCTCACTTATCCAACATAAACGGACCGGCAGAACGTTGGATAAGTGAAAATGTTGAATAATAAAGAGGAATAAAGAAAAAAACTATTAAACATTAAATTACGCTATGATTTTACAAATTAAGCACCAAAACATCATGTTTTACAACAAATAGGCAGAAAAAAACTGTTCAATGCACGGTAACGTTATGTAGTAATTACTGTATTTGTGAATTTAGCACCAAAACATCGCAATGTATTGAAACAGCTGTGGATCCGGGTGGGAGGCAGACTGTGTTGGATAATACAGAATGTTGGATAAGGAAAGGTTAGATAAGCGAGACTCTGCTGTGTATGCCATGGCCTATACCTGGGAACAGAGCATCTGCTTCCAGCAGAACATTGTAGTGTTTCCAGGAACATGCCCCCCATATGCCAGACTAGCAGTAAGTGGGGAACCACAACCTGGTCTCTAGTCATAATCAAAGTTCAAACATTACATTATGCTGACTCTCCAGCCCACTTCCACCTTCTTCCTTACTTATACCAGGCAGTGAGGTATCATTGGAAGTTCTCTTCTTTCTGTTTCTGTCTTTCTAGGAATCAGTAAGCACATCTCTTTTTACAAAGATTTACAGCCTAAGAGGCTGTTTTCCAGTTCATTGGGATGTTAAGGAGTTGTACTGCAGTGTCATTACAAGGAGACAAAACCAGAATTAGTTGGTTGTACCTGTTCTTGAATTTTGGATTCACCTTTCATTGGCCACCCAGCCCTCCCAGTCCCAAAGGGCACCAGCTGACCCAATTTTGCAATTTGATTTAGATGTTCTTTATTGGCCTCGATTGGGGAAATTAACATTTAACAAAGCAACATAGAAAGGAAGGTGTCCCTAAGGTCGCTGCCAGGAGGTGGTAATGTGCTAATTCAGCCATAGCTGTGAATGATGGAGAGGTGAATTAATCTCCCTGACTTTCACCCTTCAATGTTCCTCAGAGTTTGAGCGCACTCATTATCCTGACGTCTTTGCCCGGGAACGCTTGGCAGCAAAAATTGATCTTCCAGAGGCCCGGATCCAGGTAAGATGGGAGATGGCTGTTTAAAATGCAGTCTCTGAGGATGTGACACGAGCACCGGCTTGTCCCATTTTGATGGATTCTTTTCAGTTTGTGAAGCCCGAGGATGTGGACAAGATACTTGGAGGAATGAGGCCCACCACGTCCATCCTAGACCCCTGCCCATCCTGGCTTCTGAAGGAGGCCAGAGGGGGATTGGCTGAGTGGGTAACGGTGGTGGTTAATGCCTCCCTTCGGGAAGGCAAGATTCCAGCGAGCTTAAAACAAGCTATAATAAAACCGCTGTTGAAGAAACCATCACTGGACCCCACTAAATTCGACAACTATCGGCCAGTTTCCAATCTCCCCTTCTTGGGCAAAGTCTTGGAACGTGTGGTGGCCTCACAACTCCAGGTATTCTTGGTAGACACGGATTATCTAGATCCGGCACAGTCTGGCTTTAGGCCGGGACATGGTACCGAGACAGCCTTGGTCGCCTTAGTGGATGATCTGCGCCGGGAGCTAGACAGGGGGAGTGTGTCCCTGTTGGTGCTCCTGGACCTCTCAGCGGCCTTCGATACCGTCGACCACGGTATCCTTCTGGGGCGCCTTGCGGAATGGGTCTCGGGGGCACTGTGCTGCAGTGGCTCCAGTCATTTCTGGAAGGCCGCACCCAGAAGGTGTCATTGGGGGACACCTGTTCAACACCACAGCCTTTGACCTGTGGGGTTCCACAGGGCTCTATACTGTCCCCCATGCTGTTTAACATCTACATGAAGCCGCTGGGTGAGATCATCCGGAGTTTCGGGGTGTGGTGTCACCTGTGTCATCTGTACGCAGATGATGTCCAACTCTGTCACTCCTTCCCACCTGCTACTAAGGAGGCTGTTCAGATCCTGAACTGGTGCTTGGCTGCTGTGAAGTCTGGATGAGGGCGAACAAATTGAAATTAAATCCAGACAAGACAGAGGTACTCCTGGTCAGTCGCAAGGCCGAACAGGGTATAGGGTTACAGCCTGTGCTGGATGGGGTCACACTCCCCTTGAAGGCGCAGGTTCGCAGCTTGGGTGTGATCCTGGATTCATCGTTGAGCCTGGATCCCCAGGTCTCAGCGGTGACCAGGGGAGCATTTGCACAGCTCAGGCTCGTGCGCCAGCTGCGCCCGTACCTTGGGAAGTCTGACTTGGCCACGGTGGTACACGCTCTGGTCACATCCCGCCTTGACTACTGCAACACTCTCTACGTGGGGCTGCCCTTGAAGACGGCCCGGAAGCTTCAGCTAGTCCAGCGCGCGGCAGCCATGTTACTAACTGGAGCGGGACAGGGAGCACACAACGCCCTTGTTGTCCCAGCTCCACTGGCTGCCGATTTGCTACCGGGCCCAATTTAAGGTGCTGGTGTTGGCCTACAAAGCCCTAAACGGCTCCGGCCCAAAATACCTTTCAGACCGCATCTTGGCCTATGAGCCCACGAGGACCTTGAGATCGTCTGGGGAGGCCCTTCTCTCGATCCCGCCTGCCTCACAGGCACGCCTGGCGGGGACGAGAGATAGGGCCTTCTCGGTGGTGGCCCCCCGGCTGTGGAACACCCTCCCTGTAGACATCAGACAGGCGCCCTCCCTTATGTCATTCCGCAAGAGCCTAAAGACATGGTTATTTGAGAAGGCGTTTAACTAAGTGCTACGACAATTGGCAATGACGACTGGAACGGAATACGGATTACGAGATTGGTTTACGATTCTATGATGAGACGGCGCGGATGATTTAGTGTAGTTATATTATTGTTATACATTGATAGTTATACTGTTATTTCTCTGTGTTTTGCCTTATTGTAAACTGTTTTTACATGTTGTACACCGCCGTGAGTCGCCCTAGGGCTGAGAACGGCGGTCAACAAATGAAGTAAATAAATAAATAAATAAATAAATAAAATGATTGAAATAAGAACAAAATATCTAGCATTTCTACGTCATTGTTTTATTGCAAATGATGCTATTTTACTTTTCCTACAGGTCTGGTTCTCCAATCGCCGAGCCAAGTGGCGCCGGGAGGAGAAACTGCGGAATCAGAGACGCCAAGCCGGAGGAACAGGGGGACACCTGACCATAAACAGCAGCTTTGGCACTGGAGGGAGCACTGTTTACCAGTCTCTCCCTCAGCCTACAGGGTCAGGTAAGGGCTTACAGGATCAAGTTTCCACAACTTGGAAAAATTCTATTTTTGTTTCACAGCTTCCAGAGTTCTCTATCTTCCCGCCCAAAATAACTTTTCCAAGCCTGTATGTGTCCCATCTAGATCATTAGCTCCCTTCTGGTATTTATCCGACAGTTCCTGTTTAAAAATAGTGTGCTGTAAAGGTTTCCTTGTTGATGGCACAGCTACATCCATTCTACCATCCTAGGGCCCATGGACTTGAAGTTGAAGCAATAGTACTTTCAATTAGCTGGGATGATGATATCAACCCCCTACCTGGGCTTTGTTCTGTTTTGTCCCAGAATAAGCCTTACAACAAGGATTAAAGCAACTAAAAAAGCTTTACTTCAGCAAAATGATATTAATGTACCAAACAGCAGCAAAGGAACAAAAGGTAAATCCCAGAAGCAAAGGAAAAAGTCTTACATCAGACATGAAACAAGAGTTTTGGCAAAAAGTCTTTGCAAGGCACTTCGCAGATACTGTAGCTGCAAGCAAGGAAACCAGAACACAGAAGCACTAAGTAGAATGGTTGCTGCCAGCATTAACCTCACAACCTCTGAGGATGCTTGCCATAGATGTAGGTGGAACATCAGGAGAGAATGCTTCTAGAACATGGCCATATAGCCTGAAAAGCCTACAACAACCCAGTGATTCCAGCCATGGAAGCCTTTGACAATACATTGACCACTTGCTTTACTACTGATTTATAGCCCCAGCTCCCAGCACAGGTATTCCTAGGGTGATGTCTGATTGTTCAGCATCCTTGCAGCAATTCAAGCTGACCTTCTCCTTTCTTTCGCCTTTCAGCATTCCTGAAACTTAGGAACTTGCAGTTTTCCTCGCCCTCTTCTTCCTCTTCAACACTTAGCCCCAAATCCTCAACTCCTACACCTTGTTCTACCTCCTTCTCCTCCTCAGAAGAGGAGTACACAACAGCCCTCCCTATTTCCTTTGAGTTTACCTGCAATTTTGGCAGTTCCTGGAGGGAACATAAATTTCCCAGTTACAAAATATTTTTGTAAATCTCTTTCAACAGAAAGTATTCTGAGGTGAATTGATCTTAAATGGGAGATTAAGAGTTTTTTGGTTCTGATTGAGCAAGTGGTTGGAATCTGGTTGGTCAATGTAAATGTTAGGAGCAGGAGAGAGAAAGGCATAGAAGGCATCAGAGAAGTAGAATGGAGCCAACAGGTTTTGTCCATCTTTCTTGGACACTATGACCCTGGGAAAAATATGACCAGTAAAGTAGTGTGCCAGTTACTAGCATTTGTGTATAGATATGGATCCACAAAACTACTTGAATTGTTTGAGAATCATCCTTGAAGATATAGCTATGGGGATTGTGATAAAGACTTCAAATTTTGGTACTGCACCATTGGTCAAGTGTCTCTTCTCCTTGTTTTAGGCACTATGTTGGGCCGCACAGAAAGTGCTCTCAGCAACAACTATGGTGCCCTTCCACCCTTACCTACCTTCTCCATGGCCAACAGCCTCCCCATCCAGGTGAGTGCAAACTGAAGTGTGTGGAAGCTTGGAGCAAAAGCTCAAACAGAGGCATGTGGGAGCTGGGGCCAATGAATGATGATCCTCCAACCTCTTTTATTCTTTCCTCTAATGCCAGCAGCAGGCCGTGCCCCCGGTTGCCAGCCAGACGTCATCTTATTCCTGTATGCTTCCTGGCAGTTCATCGGTGCGAAGCTACGATTCATACACGCCATCCCAGCTCTCCTCACATAACCTGAGCCCAAGCAATGGAGCCTCTACTGGTAATGGAAGGGGAGGAGGCATTGCAGGTGGGAAGCGGGTAGGAGAGGCCACCTTGAATTGGTAGCGGGGGAGGATAACTTAGAGTACACAACAACTAGTACTTGCAAAAAGAGTGGGAAAATAAGTACTCAGAGCAATCTGATGTTGCTCTTTGGTTAGCAAGATTTCCAATATGTCAAAAAGACACTATAGACCAGTATTTCTCAAACTGTGCTCCTCTAGAAGTTTTGGACTTCAGCTCCCAGAAATCCTAGCCAGCTTTCCAGCTATTAGGAATTGTGGGGTCTGAAGTGCAAAACATCTGGGAGGGACATCATTTGAGAAACTGCTATAGGTAGAGTAGAGCCTTGAGAAACCTATTTTTTGGGTTATTAATTCCACAGTCCCTTATGCTGGTTGGAGGATTATTGGAGTCATAAAACAAAGAAGTAAATACTGTGAGCAAGAGGCAAATAAGTTTTTAGGATCTGCTTAGGTAATGATTTCACTATGAAATGGGGAAAATGACAGAATTCTGGAAAGCTCAGCATTAATACATTATTTTGAAAAGCAAGTTTCTATCCTTTGTGGTCATGAAGTAATGGATAAACATATTGTCAGCTTCTGCTAAAACACACCAGGCATCTGAGTTTGTTTTTCATTAGTCAAGGGCGATGCATATTCATTTAACATCATTTTCAGCTACCGCACCGTGACTCAGAGTCATCCTTTACAGAGACCACAAGCCAATTCTCAACCCCAAAAGGAAAAAAAATAAAGTAAAACACTGTACCTGCAATTTCAGATTCTGCAAGATAACTTCCAAAAAACCATCAGGGAAATGAGAGAAATTATGTTTTGGCAAATTGTCAGATTTCGATGGTTTGCTCCAGTTTCAGATATAGGCTGCAGTATTGTTCCCAAATCATGTAGTTTGGGGTGCAATGGGGAATCCTTTTTTTGCCTAATGTTTTAGACTGAAAGCTCCTTCATCTCCCAAGCAGGGCATATTGGCTATGGCATATTGGAATGGCAAGGCAACCAGTGGGAAACAAATTGTATAGACCTGATATAAGTCTTGATTGCGCCATACCTTTTATATGTGGGGATCCCAGCAGTGTTGGAAAGTACTGACCTATTCAATCTTTGTGAATGTAGCAGTTTAACTGTAGGTGAAATTCCCCTTTGAGAGAATTTGAGAGAGGAGGAGCATGCCTACCCAGAACCCTTTATTTTTCCAGAATTTCCCCCCAAAATGATGCATTCCAAAACTTATGTGAGCAGTATGACACAAGTCTGCTCTGGAACTCTCCTAGATGCAATGAAATGTCAGCTTGGAAACTTCTGACACATCAAAGCATGCAGGATGGGGAAAGTGTGTCCTCTTAGACAGAGTTATAATATAATATAATAATAAATAAAATAAAATTTTATTTATATCCTGCCACCATCTCCCGGAGGTACTCAGGGCAGCTCACAAAGTATTCAAAGGTGCAAACACGCATTATATAAAAAGTGCAACGCAAAGCAACAACAACCAACATAAACATCACACCCGCCCCCCCCAATTAAGATCAATAAAATGCAACAACAGCTGCAGAATACAAAATAAACTGCAATCAATATAAATAAAAATGTAATGTTAGTTTGTGGGATTAACAGAACTCGAAAACCACTGGACCAGTTGATACCAAATTGGGACTCAATACACCTATCAGGCTAATGAGTGACCATCACCCATAAAAACACTGAAAAACACAGCAAAAGAGACTTAAAAAACAACCCCCCCCCCAAAATGCATGTAAACGCATGCACAAAACCACATATATACACAAACACACATATATTATACACGTATACACAAATATTTACACACTCACATACACAGACTGGCCACAGCAACGCGTGTCAGGGGACAGCTAGTTACTCATAAAATGCATGGTAAAAAATCTCTAGGTCCTTGAATTTCTAGACATGGTCAAAAGCTTATCTAAGAAGCCATGTCTTCAATTGTATACGGAAGGCTCGGACAGTTGGGGCTAGCTTAATCTCCCTCAAGAGGGCATTTCAAAGCGAGAAGCCACCACCGAGAAGACCCTCTCTCGTCCCCACCAACTGCACTTGAGATGGGAGGTAGAACCGAGAGGAGAGCCTCCCTGCTAGATCTTAGTGCCTGGGCTGGTTCATAGAAGGAGATGCAGTCTCAGTTGGAAGATCAGTTGGAAGAGTTGCCATCATCACTTGCCAGAGGCTATGCTGTCTGTCTAGAATATTGTCTAGAATATTGTAGCTGAATCAGGACAAGCAAAAAAGAACACTTCTTCATACAGTATATAGCTAAGATGTGGAATTTGCTACCACAAGATGTAGAGATGGCCACCAACTCAGATGCCTTCAAAGGAGAATTAGATAAATTCCTAGAGGAGAAAGCTATCAGTGGCTACTATATGGCTTTCAGGAGCTTATCACATTGGGATAGTCTAACACTCTTTGAACATGATTTCTAACACTCTTTGAACATGATTCCAAACGGGTCCAATTACATGGCGTTTGTCCTATTCTGTTAATAATCTGTTGGAATCCATCTGCAAAACATTGCAGAAACAGAGTGATTGCATATGGGATTCTAATAGTATTTTTTGATTTAATATGGTTCGGAGACATTGATTTTACGTGTGGTGGTAAAATCAGTGTGCATTCTGTCAACTAAAATCTCATGAGGATAGTTAGAGACTTCCAGACTGTATCATTGTGTAATATTAGATTTGTTTTTAAAAGTGACATAGGGATAAATTTGAACAGATTGGGAGGAGTAAGACTTCTGTAGCGTGATGAGTCAAAGCATAGTATTTTCAAAATGTAAGGATCGAGTGGGATGGGGACAGTATGGGCAAACTTTGGCCCTCCAGGTGTTTTGGACTTCAACTCCCACAATTCCTAACAGCCAGTAGGCTGTTAGGAATTGTGGGAGTTGAAGTCCAAAACACCTGGAGGGCTGAAGTTTGCCCATGCCTGCAATAGATACTGTTGTGGCATGTGCGAAGGAAAGAGGCATGTTGTTACTATTGCCTGCTTATGGGCTTCTCACCGAAGCTTCTCATTTGTCACTGGAGGAACGGAATGATGGTTCACAGAGGCCTTTGATCTGCTCTGGTATGGTTCTTCTTGTGTTCTTGGCTGTGTGTGAAGAAAAAATATTTTGGGTGTCAGATATGGACCAGTATGCCATAGAACGCCCTGTTTTGTTCAGTCAATCCTCATCTTAGTCATACCTTTGTATCGACTCTGGATTCTCAAAACAAGAGAACGGCTGTTCTACTGAAGTATATTCAGTTGTGAGGGGGCATTTCAACTCCTTCCTGCTTCAGATTGTAAATAGGATATGGACCTGCCCTTCCTCTTAAACTGTTGTTAAGAAGGCCGTTGGTGGAATACAATGTGATGAAAACTGTTCTCTCAGGGCTTCAAGAACCTCCCTAAGGCTTTGCCTTTAATCCTTAGCAGGGACCCAGTTATTATTCTCTATACTGTGACCGATTCTGGGCACCACAGTTGAAAAGAGATGTTGACAAGCTGGAATGTGTGCAGAAGAGAGCAATTCAAATGAACAAGTCCTATGAGGAGCAGCTTAAAGAGCTGGGCATGTTTAGCCTGCAGAAGAGAAGGCTGAGAGGAGAAATGATGAGGACCATGTATAAATATGTGAGGGGAAGCCATAGGGAGGAGGGAGCAGGCTTGTTTTCTGCTGCCCTGGAGACTAGGACACGGGACAATGGCTTCAAACTACAGGATAGGAGATTCCACCTGAGCATTTATTTATTTACAGTATTTATATTCTGCCCTTCTCACCCCGAAGGGGACTCAGAGTGGATTACAATGCACACATACACGGCAAACATTCAATGCTGTTGTTAGACATACAAGACAGACAGACAGACAGATAGAGGTATTTTGGCATTTTCCAACTTTGGTGCCTGGTGGTTGTGCTCAATTCCAGCCATAGAGAAGTGCAGCCGCTCCATCCACGGTGACGATGAGCCCTTTTTGATCGTCGAATTCCCCTCCTCCTTTGATCACCAGCATTTTTTATAGTGTCGTAAAATACCTCCCCTCTAAAGTGGTGCCTAATTTCTCTACTCACAGCTCAGCTGTTTTCAAACTGCTTAGGTGGACAATGAGCTTAGGTTAATGGTCGGGTGCTCAATCCAACTCGGGCTTCGAGCTTGCCACCTTCCAGTCGGCAGTGATCCATTGCTACTAGTGATTAACCAGTTGTGCTACAGGAAGAACTTCTTGACTCTTAGAGCTGTTCAGCTGTGGAACTCTCTGCCCCAGAGTGTGGTGGAGGCTCCTTCTTTGGAGGCTTTTAAAGCAGAGGCTGGATGGCCTTCTGTTGGGAGTGCAATTTTCTTGCTTCTTGGCAGAGGGTTGGATTGGATGGGCCACGAGGTCTCTTCCAACTCTATGATTTTAAGTTAACAGAGGTAAGCATCTCTTGTCCAAAGAGTCTTGATAATCCAGAGCTTTGAAATTTTGCTCTTTTGGAATACAACTCCTATAACAGCCTTTTATTTGTCATGTTATTTTTTTCAGCAATCTGTTTATTGAATGTATAGATATATATTTATTTTACTGTTCTGAGTTTAGTGGCATATGAGATTTTTTGTAATTTCTTCTACTGACTGATAATCTCGCTTTTTCTCCTCCTTACGACCTTTGTAGGCTTAATCTCTCCAGGGGTGTCCGTTCCTGTACAAGTCCCTGGAGGGGACCCTGATCTTTCCCAGTATTGGCCAAGATTACAGTGAGGAGGGAAGTGGAAGAGGGAAATGGAAGGCGGAAAGGAAAATAGGAGAGTAATGAAGAGGAGAAATGATGGGTCACAACATGGAAAGGGAATGGAAGAGAAGGAAGAGCTTGCCTTCCTGCCTCAACTTTGTGTATCTATCTATGTTAGGCAACCATGTCTGTGTTGGTGCCGAGCCTTCACCCTCCTCTCGGTGTGTGCACTTCTGTGTCACGGGAGAGCAGGGGACAGCTCCTCGGTTGTCCGTTCCCCTCCCTCATTATATAGTTCGTCCTGTGGCTTTCTTCTTTTCCTCCCCTGGCTCCTAAAAAAGGGCAGAGAGAACCAGGAAAAAAGGCCTTCCAGAAGTACAATGGCAAGACGCAAAAAGAAAACCGACGTCCTGGGGATCAACTGTAATGGATTGTGGGAATCAACGCCTCTTCGGGAAGCGGATACAACAAACGAAACGGATGATAAACCCCAAGAGACATAGTGGCCACCAAATTAAAATCCAGAGGAATTCTACACAGGACTGCCTGAGGAAAATGAAGCACACATTCCCCTTTCAAGCTATTGTTTGCAAAGGATTGTTGGGGGTAAACCAATACCACCGCAACCATTTGGAAAGCAGTGAATATAATTGTGGCGAAGAAAGCATTGACCCTCTCCTCTTTTGCCCTCCTAGAATATCGTGGGATAGATGTTCAAGGCCTCCAGGCCCCTCTTGCGGTTTTGGGAGGGTTGCTAGTGTTACTTCTTCCTGGGTGTGTGATGTTCAGTGGTTTTGCCCCTTTTAAAGATTGTCCTTTAAGCCCCTCCATGTATCTCTGTTCACTCTGCCTCACTCCAACCTCTTTTCTTTCCTGCATGGAATTCACTTAGCTGGGTTTCCACATGGATCCCAGAGGACTTGGGACCTCTGACCTACACAAAATGCTCACGCACACACACACTTACACACACACTCTTACACACTTGTAGATTCAACCTGTTTTCACCTGTGTTAATAAAGGGCCTGTGTAAATAACATTGTGTGAGTGTTAACACTTTGTGTGTGCAATGTACCTCAGGTATATAGCCATATAGATAACACTAGGTAACATGAATTTTGTTCTTGGGTTTAAAATGTTATTTCCTAATTGGTTCTATCATACATAAACATGGAAAATGTTTATTAAACTGCAAAAACTTCATTTTCCCAGGATTTCTTACAGCACATTTTGCTATAGTTTTTCAAGAGAGTTTCAACCAATTCAACATACTGTATATACTCGAGCATAAACCAACCCGAATATAAGCCGAGGCACCTAATTTTACCACAAAAAAACCCCAAAACGAACAAAAACAAACAAACAAAAAACTGGGAAAATGTATTGATTTGAGTATAATTCGAGGGCGGGAAATGCAGCTACTGGTACATTTCAAAATAGATAGCAATAAAATTACATTAATTGAGGCATCAAAAGATTAAATGTTGTTGAATATTTACATAAAACTGTAATTTAAGCTAAGACTGTCCAACTATTGATTACACCATTATTCTAACCTTCTTCAATGTAAATGTGCTTACTTATCCTTCCAATAATAATAGAGTAAAATGATAAATGTAATAACAGTAATAATAGAGTAAAATAATAAATGTAATAAAATAATAATACAGTAAAATAATGTAAATGTAATATAATTGAGTAAAATGATGATGATGATGATGATGATGATGATAATACTACTAATAATAATAATAATAGTAGTAGAGTAAAATAATAAATGTAAGAATAATAAGAAAGGGGCTGAGGCTGTTAGGAATTATGGGAGTTGAAGTCCAAAACCCCTAGAGGCCCCAAGTTTGCCCATGCCTGTTCTATATTGTACAGTACATCCATGAAAAATGAAAAGTAGACCATCACAGACACAATGCTATATTCATAAACCATGGATCCTGAGTTTGTACAGAGCTTGATGACAGATGTTGTGCATGGGCTTTAATAATGCTCTCCATTATGTGCAGTTATTACTGTTCACACTGGCTCTTGTTCTCTTCCCAATGCCTTATTGTGCATGAGAGTGGAAAACACACAGACATTTCAAGGAGGCCTTATTGGGAACCATGTTCTCTGCTCAGCAAGCACCCCCCTCCTTGACCCCACTTCCTTTACTTTTTTCAGTGGCTTTTCCTTGAACGTGTGAGAAGGAAAAGTAGCAGAGCTTGTGGTTTGAGGTGCTGAAAATTAGCAAGAGCTGTGGGTCTCATGGCTCCAAGCCACATAAAGATTTTTGCTCAGTTCGTGTCTACTGTATTCTGTGCATCTCTCAGTGGCTGTGCAATTGTAGAATTTGCATTTGATTTTTTTAAAGTTATAATAACTAGATTAAATTAAGACAAAGCAAGTGAAGACAATGAAACTGAATGCAAAGCAAATATGTAGAGTTGCTCTCCACATGATGCTGAACTACAGTTACCATCATATTTGGGCATGAAATGGCCCAGGCTGATGAGAATCGGAATCCAACCGTGGAAGATCACAGAGTCTGCATCCTAGTGTAGTGAGTACAGAAATATGCTATTAGTGATATCAAACAACAGGTTCCTGTGAAGGAAAACTCAAATCAATGAATCATATGAATTTTAGATGTGTAGCAGATGACATTATTATATTTCTTTACACAAGAAGAATGCTTTTTAAAATAAAAAACACCCAATTGGGTTGTTGCGGGTTTTCAGAGCTGGATGGCCATGTTCCAGAAGCATTCTCTCCTGATGTTTTGCCTGCATCCATGGCAGGCATCCTCAGAGGTTGTGAAAGCCTTTGACAATACATTCAACACCCAACTGTAATATTTTGTTTAAAAAGCATGCTTACATAGGAAAAAATGTCCATGTTAGAAGAATAATTCCTGTGTTGTCGAAGGCTTTCATGGCTGGAATTACTGGGTTGCTGTGAGTTTTCCGGGCAGTATGTCCATGTTCCAGAAGCATTCTCTCTGGAGAGAATGCTTCTAGAAAACGGCCATATAGCCTGGAAAACTCAAAGCAATCTATATAATTAGTTTGTGGGATTAACATAACTCAAAAACCACTGGATGCATTGACACCAAATTTGGATACTATACACCTATCAGGTCAATGAGTGACCATCACTCATAAAAACACTGAAAAATACAGAGGAAGGGATTTAAAAAACCCAAAAAAGCAAAAAGACGCTACAGCGCTATGCAAAAACGACTCCCCCAGCAAACAAAACACACAATAGCATATCCACACTCTCTTCYGGACTACAGCTCCCAGCATCCCCTAGACCAAGCCCTTTAGGAGAGGAGGATGATCCAAATGCACTGCTTCCAAGATGCAAGCTTTCTTCTCCTTGGATTTCTTTGAGAGCATATTTCCAATTTCCCATTCCTGAACTGGAACTCCCAGCAATCCTCTAGATAGAAAGATAGATTAGATAGAGATAGGTAGGTAGGTAGGTAGGTAGATAGATAGATCAATCAATCAATCAATCAATCAATCAAGAGGACTGCTGGGAGTTGCAGTCCAAGAATAGATAGAGAAGGAAGAATGGGGAGAAAGAGGAAGGGAAAGATAAGGGGGGAGGAAGAGGAAGTGAAAGAAAAAAGGAGAGAAGGAAACTAAAAAAGGAAAAGGAGGAGGGAAAGACAGAGGGAAGGTTGGCCACAGCAACGCATGGCGGGTACAGCTAATCCAGAATAATCCCTCTTCCATAACAAGCTAGAACGAATTGCCTTTTCTTTACAATGGTGTGGGTTTTCCTAAGTTTTTAAGACAACTGTAAATACCTCTGGATTTTTCTTTTAAATCTACTGAATTGATTTGGAAGCAAGCTTCTAACCATTTCAAATTTGTAATCGATTAATCCAAATGATGGATCAAAAGACATCTTATATCTATAGTAATTTCCCTCTAGAATTATCAGAAAATATGGCTTGGGAGATGAAAATTGTGTCTTTGTCGTCTCCACCTTCAGTGGGGAAAATGCATCATGACGACATTGAGATTGAGGTGTTTTTTTTTAAAAAAAAAGTACTTGAAAAATGAAAGACTATAATTCAGTTGGATTAACAACAACAACAACAAAACTTTATTTGTCTTCCGCCCCATTTCCCCAGGGGTAATCAGGGCAGATTCCAACATATAATGGCAAACATTCAATGCCTCCATGAAGCGAACCAACATTATAATCCCAGAAAAACCCCACATATTAAAACAACATTAAAACCTAACATCAAAAAGTTAAACCAATCATAATCACACAAGAATTATACAATGACGAAGAAGCAGTGTACCCCACTA
The DNA here is from genome assembly GCF_025583915.1 of Anolis sagrei ordinatus. NCBI lineage: Eukaryota > Metazoa > Chordata > Lepidosauria > Squamata > Anolidae > Anolis > Anolis sagrei. The sequence goes on along the minus strand of NW_026847660.1, from coordinate 29,217,233 downwards.
CTTCTTCAGCTGACCCAATTTTAGTGTCTTCTTTCAATCCCCATTGATGCATTCTGCAAAGTGTCCACAATGGCTCAACAAGCAGAAAAACAATAGGTGAAGCAGGTGCCGTCATTCCATTTTTACACCAGAGGTCAAAGTATGTCAGTTGAATTTCAGCCTGTTCAGGATGGAAGGGTACCTATCAGGCATGACAATAATTTCTTCAAACTAGAAAACCAGTGTTGATTATGGCAATCGCTCTTCCAAATCCTAGCACTTCAGTCCATGCCCATGTTGACTCAACATATATGTCCTTCATTAGTGTTGAGTCAATTTTCTGCCCAGGGTAATTTGTTTCTGCTAAGCTTTTCATGTCATCGTTGGGTCTATTCTTAGTTCCTGTTTATTCATAGATACACACACACCCAAGAGCAAGTTGAGAGAACCACAAAATACCACACCCTCCTGAGATTGGAGCACCTGCGAGGAGGAAGTGGTTGGAAGCAGTTGGCCAAAGGGCGTGGGACCACTTCATGTATGAGTTTTGAACGCCTGCCACGAAGGGTGGGTGTGAAGCCGGTGCTGGATAACCGTTCAGGGGGTACCTGCTTGATTCGGAGCTATGACAAAAGATTGTGGGACAAACATGCCCTCTGTGTGCACTCTCAATAACTAGAACAGGGGATCTGGGGAGAAGCGCTCACTAGATCAGAGATGGGCAAACTTCAGCTCTCCGGGTGTTTTGGACTTCAACTCCTACTAGCTGTTAAGAATTGTGGGAGTTGGAGGGCCAAAGTTTGCCTATGCCTGCACTAGATGCTTTACGTGCACCATACTACATTCTGGAATAGTTTTCTCTTCATACTTTTCTCTTCCTCGGAAAATATCCCTCTGGATTCAAGGTGGTTTCAATGAGAGATAATTGAAGAAATGTGTCACCTAACACTTTGCCAACTAGAGCAAAGGACCAAGTTTAGTTTTGTCCCCAAATCCTTTCAATTCAACACACTACCAGGTACGTGCTTAGGTTTTGTGCGTAACCAAATTCAATACAATGAAATTTTGTGACAGTAAATGAGCCATTGATGCTTGTGCCAACAGGACTGAAGACCAACAGGTCAGAGGTTTGAATCTGGGGAGAGCACTGATGAGCTCCCTCTGTCAGCTTCAGCTTCCCATGCAGGGACATGAGAGAAGTCTCCCACAAGGATGGTAAAACATCAAAACCTCTGGGAGTCCCCTGGGCAATGTCCTTGCAGACGGCCAATTCTCTCACAGCAGAAGCTACTTGCAGTTTCTCAAGTAGTTCCTGACGCGCACGCACACACACACAAATCACAACCTTAATATCTGGGTCTATGTGAATTAATTAAGATAAAAGCTTCCAATGTTTGAACAATTAACAGACATGAAAGAGGACATCCCTGTATGTGGATCCCCAGGTGTTTTGGCCTACAACTCCCAGAAATCCCAGTCAGTTTATCAGCTGTTAGGATTTCTGGGAGTTGAAGGCCAAAACATTTGGGGACCCACAGGTTGAGAACCACCGCTATGTGGTACCTGGGGCAGAGAGAATCTTTAAAAATCAACAGACTTGATGTCCACAACAGCAAGTAAACATCTATAGAGTTTCTGGCACATATTCACAAATCCTTGCTCCCAATTCATGCATCTAAGGCAGAGATACCCAAAGTAAGGCCCATGGGCCAATGCAGCCCTCCAAGGTCATTTATCCAGTCTCCATCCTAAATGTTAGACTTAGGGTCGCTGTATGTCTGAAACAACTTAAAGGCACACAACAACAACAACAACAACGATCCTAATTAGCTTGACTATTTCATCAAGTCAAGAGCAGGCTCACACTGAAATATGGGTAAGTTTACGTTGGTTAAATTGTTCTTAATTTTAAATATTGCATTGTTCTGCCCTGGTGGTGCCCTGCCACTGAGCTGCTGAACTTGCTGACTGAAAGGTTGGCAATTAGAATCCATGGAACGGGATGAGCTTCTGCTGTTAGCCCCAGCGTCTGCCAACCTAGCAGTTTGAAAACATGCAAATGTGAGTAGATCAAAAGGTACTGCTTCGGTGAGAAGGTAATGGCACTCCATGCGGTCATGCTGGCCACATGATCTTGGAGTTGTCTACAGACAACACTGGCTCTTTGGCTTAGAAATGGAGATGAGCACCAGCCCTCAGAGTTGGACAAAACTAGACTTAATGTCAAGGGGAAAAACTTTACTTTTTATTGTTCTTTCATGTTTTTTGTACTAAGGTATGTGAAGTGTATAGGAATTCGTTTGTGTTTTTTCAAACTATAGTCTGGCCCCCCAACAGTATGACGGACCGTGAACTGGCCCTTGGCTTTAAAAGTATGAGGACCACTGATCTCAGCAGTTTGAACTTATATTGCCAGTCTAGGCAATCAAAGGCTTTAAGTACATCTAAGAGAACCAATGCAACTGGAAGGTTATTCTCTTTTCTTTTTTGAAATGTTTTATGGTTAAAGTTTGCCTGACAGCATCAACCACGTTTCTTCCAGAATTCTCATTACAGATATGGAATGGCATCTTCAAATCAATGGAATCAATTCACTCTTAAGGAGCCACGGTGGGACAATGGATTAAACCCTTGGGCTGGCTGAACCACAGATCTGAAGGTTGGCAGTTCAAATCCATGAGATGGGGTGAGCTCCCATCTGTCAGCTCCAGATTCCCATGTGGGGACATGAGAGAAGTCTCCCACAGGATGGTAACACATCCGGGCATCCCCTGGACAACGTCTCTGCAGACGGCCAATAATCTCACACCAGAAGCAACTTACAGTTTCTCAAGTCGCTTCTCATACGACAAAAAAAAAAAAATTTAAAAAATCACCCATTCAACTACCAGACACTGACCATAATAAATCCAATGATATAACATTTGTGTGTTACACATACTGGTTCTGTGAATCAAGCAGGACACATAGATTTCCATGACCATTGCTGATTGTGGAAATAGTCCATCAACTTGGATATTTTTCCAGTAATTTTCCAGCTTTACCCCAGATCACATAGCAGAGGCCTTCTGTTTCAGAGTTACCCATACACAGAGCCATGAGTTATCTATGAAGCAACCACACATTTCTTGGTGTTAGGACCACCAGGAAACTGGGAAAAAACCCTGAATAACAACAACAACAACAACAACAACAACAACTGCTTTTCTACACTACTGTATAATGCAGTTTGAACTACATTGTGTGGTCAGTGTAGACCCGGCTTGAGCAAACTTTGACCCTCCAGGTGTTTTGGACTTCAGCTCCAACAATTCCTAACAGCCAGTAGGCTGTTAGGAATTGTGGAAGTTGAAGTCCAAAACACCTGGAGGGCCGAAGTTTGCCCAAGCCTGGTCTATACTGCCATATAATGTATCTATATAAATAAAAATGTAATGTTCGTTTGTGGGATTAACAGAACTCAAAAACCACTGGACAAATTGACATCAAATTTGGACACAAGACACCTAACAACCCAATGTATGTCCTTCACTCAAAAAATTGATTGTCATTTGGGAGTTGTAGTTGCTGGGATATATAGTTCACCTACAATCAAAGAGCATTCTGAATCCCTCCAACGATGGAATTGAACCAAACTTAGCACACAGTTCTCCCATGATCAACAGAAAATACTGGAAGGATTTGGTGGGCAGTGTCCTTTGGTTTTGGAGTTGTAGTTTACCTACTTCCAGAGAGCACTGTGGACTCAAACAATGATGGATCTGGATCAAACTCTACACGAATACTCAATATGCCCAGATGTGAACGCTGGTGGAGTTTGGGGAAAATAGAATCTTGACATTTGGGAGTTGTAGTTGCTGGAGTTTATAGTTCACCTACAATCAAAGAGCATTCAGAACCCCACCAACGATAGAATTGGGCCAAACCTCCCACACAGAACCCCTATGACCACCAGAGTGGGCCACAGTGGGGTATAAGAGGGTGCATCTACATTAAACTTTAATGCAGTTTGAGAACGCTTTAACGTTATGCACCTTAAGAAAACCCATAGGGGACTTGGAGGCATCCCATCAAGTTCCTGGGTGCTTTAAATTGCCCCCTTTAAACAAACATCCTGTTTCTCTTGCCCTGCCCTTGACCCCCTCCCTCCCCATAGAGACCCCCCCCCTCCACTCCCCTCCCCTTCTTTAGCTTCTGCTGCTGTTTCCTGTTTACAGCTGGAGCGGGAGCTTTCATTCGTGGGCTTCTGAGCTCACTTCCCCGCCGACAGGAAGCCCTGGCAGGACCCGGCTTCCCGCCACACCCCTGGTCTCGAGTGGGTCCAGAAGCGAGAGGCAAAAGGCAGGAGGCTGGGCTTTAAAGGGCTGAGCTGCAAAGCCTGCGAGGAGACTCAGCCCCAAGGCAGGAAGAAGCCAGGCACACAGGCAGACAGGGTAAGAAGAGCCAAAGAGGGGTGCTCTGTGTTGTTGTTGATGATGAGGATGATGAGCAGGGGGTTCTGAGCACTGTGTTTTTGGGGTGGTGCTTCTAGTAATTGCACAGCACTAAGGGCCCTTCCACACAGCCCTATAACCCAGAATATCAAGGCAGGAAATCCCACAATATCTGCTTTGAACTGGGATATCTGAGACTACATTGCTATATAGTCCACTTCAAAGCAGATACTGTGGGATTTCCTGCCTTGATATTTATTTATTTACTAGCCATCCCCTGCCACGTGTTGCTGTGCCCCAGTCTGTGTTTTTGTGTGTGTATATATATTTGTGAATATGTGTATATGTAGTTTAGTGCATGTGTTGTAATGAAATTTTTGTTTTTGGCTTTTAAGTCTCTTCTGCTGTGTTTTTCAGTGTTTTTATGAGCGATGGTCACTCATTGGCCTGATATGTGTATTGTGTCCAAATTTGGTGTCAATTCATCAAGTAGTTTTTGAGTTATGTTAATCCCACAAACGAACATTACATTTTTATTTATCTAAGACTAGCCGTCCCCTGCCACACATTGCTGTGGCATGTGTTGTAATGTGGGGTTTTTTTTTGCTTTTTAAGTTTCTTCTGCTATATTTTTCAGTGTTTTTATGAGTGATGGTCACTTGTTGGCCTGATAGGTGTATTGTGTCCAAATTTGGTGTCAATTTGTCAAGTAGTTTTTGAGTTAGTTAATCCCACAAACAAACATTACATTAGGTTCTTGTAGGTTTTTTCGGGCTATAGGGCCATGTTCTAGAGGCATTTCTCCTGACGTTTCGCCTGCATCTATGGCAAGCATCCTCAGAGGTACTGAGGTCTTTACATTTTTATTTAGATTCTAGCTGTCCCCTGCCACACGTTGCTGTGGCACATACGGGAGTTCTGTGTGGGAGGTTTGGCCCAATTCTATTGTTGGTGGGGTTCAGAATGCTCTGTGATTGTAGGTGAACTATAAATCCCAGCAACTACAACTCCCAAATGTCAAAGTCTATTTTCCCCAAACTCCACCAGTGTTCACATTTGGGCATATTGAGTATTTGTGTAGAGTTTGGTCCAGATCCATCATTGTTTGAGTCCACAGTGATCTCTGGATGTAGGTGAACTACAACTCCAAAACCAAAGGACACTGCCCACCAAACCCTTCCACTATTTTCTGTTGGTCATGGGAGAACTGTGTGCCAAGTTTGGTTCAATTCCATTGTTGGTGGGGTTCAGAATGCTCTTTGATTGTAGGTGAACTATAAATCCCAGCAACTACAACTCCCAAATGACAAAAATTTTTTTTTAGTGAAGGACATACATTGGGTTGTTAGGTGTCTTGTGTCCAAATTTGGTGTCAATTTGTCAAGTAGTTTTTGAGTTATGTTAATCCCACAAACGCACATTACGTTTTTATTTATCTAAGACTAGCCGTCCCCTGCCACACATTGCTGTGGCAGGTGTTGTAATGTGGGGTTTTTTTTTGCTTTTTAAGTTTCTTCCACTGTGCTTTTCAGTGTTTTTATGAGTGATGGTCACTTGTTGGCCTGCTAGGTGTACTGTGTCCAAATTTGGAATCAATTTGTCCAGTGGTTTTTGAGTTATGCCAATCCCACAAACGAACATTACATTTTTATTTATATAGATTTATTTATGCTATTTATATGCCGCCCTTCTCACCCTGAAGTGGACTCAGAGAGGCTTACAAGATATATATACATACAATATATTATTAGCCTAGTACAATATCAGTATTAAATATTACTATATTGTACTATACCATTATATTGTAATACTAGCTGTCCCCTGCCACATGTTGCTGTGGCACAGTCGATGTATATGTGTTTTGTGCATGTATGTGTGTGTATATATTTGTGTATATGTGTGTTTATGTATATATGTGTGGTTTTGCGTATGCGTTGCAGGGTTTTTTTTATTATTATTTTTAAGTCTGTTCTGCTTTGTTTTCCAGTGTTTTTATTAGTGATGGTCACTTGTTGATCTGACAGGTGTATTGTGTCCAAATTTGGAGTCGATTCGTCCAGTGGTTTTTGAATTATGTTAATCCCACAAACGAACATTACATTTTTATTTATATAGATTTATTTATGCTATTTATATGGCGCCCTTCTCACCCCGAAGGGGACTCACCTCGAAGGGGACTTACCGTATATCCAAGGGCCTTTCCACACAACCATATAACCCAGAATATCAAGGCAGGAAATCCCACAATATCCGCTTTGAACTGGGTTATCTGAGTCCAAACTGCCATATAATCCAGTTCAAAGCAGATGATGTGGATTATCTACTATGATTATCATAGTGGATAATCTATATTATCTGCTTTGAACTGAATTATATGGCAGTGTAGACTCAGGCCCCATTTACGCTGCCATATAATTCAGATTATCAAATCGGAACATCTACATTATCTGCTTGGAACTGGATTATATGTGTCTACACTGCTATATAATCCAGTTCAAATAAAACAGTGGTTCTCAACCTGGTGTTTTGGCCTACAATTTCCAGAAATCCCAGCCAATTTACCAGCTGTTAGGATTTCTGGGAGTTGAAGGCCAAAACATCTGGAGACCCTCAGGTTGAGAACCACTGAAATAAAATAATCTGGATTTTATATGCAGTGTAAAAGGGGCCTCATATAATTCAGTTCAAAGCAGATAATGTGGATTATCTGCTTTGATAATTTGGGTTATATCGCGGTGTTGAAGGGGTCTCATTTGGAAAGCTTTGCTTGAGCTTGGTAAATTTCCACACCGCGTTTTGAATAAATAGCAAAAGACAACACAAAGCAAAATGTATTGTTGCGTGCCTCACTTACTTCCCCTATGTGGTGGGAAACCCAAAAATCAATTTCCTGATAAGGAGGAAATGGGGAACATTTGTGGTGTTTTGTTTTTTGTTTTTTTGCAATATACAGATGTTGAGCATGTCCAGTGAGATGGAAACAGTAGATCCCTTTAGGACTCCCTCCGAGGCCCTATCTACATTGCCATATACAATCCAGATTATCTGCTTTGAACCGGATTATATAGCATTGTACACTCATATAATCTAGTTCAAAGCAGATACTCTGGATAATCTGGTTTGATAATCTGGATTATATTTATTTACCCTATTATCTGGTTTAATAATCTGGATTATATTTATTTACCCTATTTATATCCCGCCTTTCCCTATCCCCATGTAGAATGGGCCTTGGTCCATCTCACCCTAAGATCCTTTGCAGGGTTGCTCTGAAGATGAAGATGGGGAGGAGGACCATACATACATCCTTAGACGGGAAGTGAGATATAAATGTAACAAATAATTTGTGTATGCATGCATACACACAGACAAGCAAAACATATTTGACTTCTGCATGGGATGGGAAATCTTAAAAATCTGTTTCCTGACAGGAGGAAGCCTTGTGTGTTTTTTTTCTAATACAGTACAAGTATTCACATATATAACTACATATGTGCACATTTGGTTGCACAGTGGATTAAACCCTTGTGCCAGCAGGACTGCAGACTGACAGGTGAGCGGTTCGAATTCGGGGACAGCGGGTTGAGCTCCCTCTGTCAGCTCCAGCTCCCCATGTGGGGACATGAGAGAAGCCTCCCACAAGGATGGTCAAAACATTAAAACATCCAGGCATTACCTTTGGGAGCGTCCTTGCAGATGGCCAATTCTCTCACACCAGAAGTGACTTGCAGTTTCTCAAAAATTATTGAAGTGGGGCTCATATCAGTTTCATGGGGTGATTTAGTATAGGAAAATTAGAGTATGGCATTGATATAAAAGGTTACAACAACTGAGGCCCCTTGTACACTGCCATATAAAATTCAAATTATCTGCTTTGAACTGGATTATATGGCAGTGTAGACATAATCCAGTTCGAAGCAGACAATGTGGATTATCTACTTTGATTATCTGGATTAGATAGCAGTGTAGAAAACCTCAATTTTCCAGGAGGGCTGCTCCAATCAAAATGGAAGCTCCTGAGATTTGGAAGTAAGTAGGATCAGTACCATAATTTGGAAGTAAATGCATTTGAGGCCAGTTAGACTCACTGCCATGTAACTTAATGTAACTGTAAGGCTTAATTTTTAGCAGGGGAAAGAGAGTGAAATCTCTCTCATCAGTCACATGTTTCCTAACTCTGTGTATGAGATCATTTCATTCTTATCCCGATCCAGCATGTTGTAGCCCAACACACGTGGAAGCTACAAGGTTGGGAAAGCTTCAGCTAAATCTGTGTTTGGCTCACTTACATTGATTTTGGAAAAGTTACTTATTTAGATTAAAACTCCTTGTGGACACGTTGACTAGTGGATTCTGTGAGCATTGCTAGAAAGATAGCTTTTCCCAGCTATGCGACTTATCTATCCATTATACTGGCCAACACACATTTTGGTGCCCCAAATGTTAGTCCTATTTCTGGATATATTTGATGGGCTGATTCAAAGAAAGGCACCATTTCCCCTCTTATGAGTTCTAGTTTTTGAGATACAGAACATATGCCATCTACCAGTTGCCATCTGCTTGGCCTTAAAAAGAAGTCCTGATAACCATATCTAAGAAACTAGAGCTGATGTGGTCTATCGAATGCAATTTTCTGAATCGGTGCCCCCAAATAACCCCAGGAACAGGCCTAAAAAACAAGATGCCAAGGTTTTTTTTGGGGGGGGCGGGGGCGGGACTGTCTTCTCTCTTCTTCAATTTCTTTTTTGCTCCCTTTCTGTCTTGTATCTCACATTTCTTCACTCACTTAGATTCCTTTCCATTTACCCCTCTGCATTCCATGCACACAGATCATGCTCAGGTCACATTGCCATCTTAAAGGTATATACTTCTGTAAACTTTGAGGTTTCTTTAAATAGGTTTCTATTCAAAACTTGCTTCACTGGTATTTGTGGGAAAGTCTGAAGTTCAGCTTTATTATTGAACCTGTCTGACAGTGGGTTGGATTAGATCAGGGATCCTCAAACTAAGGCCTGAGGGCCGGATACGGCCCTCCAAGGTCATTTACCCGGCCCTTGCTCAGGGTCAACCTAAGTCTGAAACAACTTGAAAACACACAACAACAATCCTATCTCATCAGCCAAAAGTATTCCCACACTTTCCATTGAAATGCTAATAACTTTATATTTGTTTAAACTGTTCTTCATTTTAATTATTGTATTGTTTTTAAATAGGGGTGTTTTTTTTGCACTACAAATAAGATATGTACAGTGTGCATAGGAATTTGTTCATGCGTTTTTCAAATTATAATCCGGCCTGCAATAGTTTGAGGTACAGTGACCTGTCCCTCTGTTTAAAAAGTTTGAGGATTCCTGGATTAGATGGTCCCTTATTTATGTATTTATTTATTTATTTAAAACATTTATAACCCGTTCTTCTCGAACTCCTCAGAGGGACTCAGAATGGCTTCCAAATAAGCAACAATTCAGTGCCAAACATAATATAAAGCACATAATAAATACATCCACAAAATTAAAATAATTCTAAATATATATTAAGAACCTGCTCGCCAGATTAAAATCACCAGAATTAAAATTGCCATTCAAAGCAGTCCAAGTCCGGTTCAATAAATCTTATATTTCCCTGTAAACAAACTATTCTGAATGCCTGAACCCATAACCAGGATTTAAGCTTCTTCCAGAAAATCAGGAGGGAGGGGGCAGATCTAACCTCATTAGGGAGGGAGTTCCACAGCTGAGGGGCCACCATGGAGAAGGCCCTGTCTCTCGTCCCCACCAAATGTGACTGCGATGGCGGTGGGAACAAGAGCAGGGCCTCCCCGGATGATTTTAAGGTCCTAGGTGGTTCGTAGATAGATAATGATTCACACACACAGGGAGATATAGTATCCTAGATTTTGATTTTGTCATTTGGGAGTTGTAGTTCCTGGGATTTATAGTTCACCTACAATCAAAGAGCATTCTGAACTCTATCAACGATGGAATTGAACCAAACTTGGCACACAGAACTCCCATGACCAACAGAAAATACTGGAAGGGTTTGGTGGGCATTGACCTTGAGTTTGGGAGTTGTAGTTCACCTACATCCAGAGAGCACTGTGGACTCAAACAATGATGGATCTGGACCAAACTTGGCATGAATATTCCATATGTCCAAATATGAATACAGATGGGGTTTGGGGAAATAGACCTTGACATTTGGGAGTTGTAGTTACTGGGATTTATAGTTCACCTACAATCAAAGAGCGTTCTGAACCACACCAATGAGAGAATTAGGGCAAACTTCCCACACAGAACCCCTATGACCAACAGAAAATACTCAAGGCCATCCAGTCCAACTCCCTTCACCAGAGCAAGAAAACGTAATCAAAGCCCTCCTGACAAAGAGCCATCCAGCCATAGATATAGATAGATAGATATGATTCACACACACAGAGATATAGTATCCTAGATTTGAAAGGGACCCCTAAAGAAGGATAATTATATGTTGCATGTTCCAGAGTAGGCAAACCACATCAACAATGACAAAGAAACAAGAAGAAATACTGTTTACCTCATTACTTTATTTTTCAGATCACCAGACAGGGCCACAGCAACGCGTGGCAGGGGGTGGCTAGTACTTTATAGAAAGCCATACCAGTTTGTACCCAACTGGAACAGGTTGGAACATATTGGCTCAATAGTTTCTGATGCAACTTGAAGTATTGAAGATATTTTCATGTTCAATGTCCAAAAATGTGGTTTGGAAGTCCTGTGACTGAAATTCATGTTCAGTGTCAAAATCTGGAGTGGCAGCGGGAAACTCAAAGAATCAATACTGTCCAGGGGAGACAGTGTTTGACCGCTTTTCCCCTCCTTCTTCATAGGGTATTTTCTAATCTTAATCCACCCCACTGACCTGGCTTCAGTCTTAAAACTTCTATTAAACTTTAAACAAGAAGAGCACAGGCATGAGCGTTGGTGACTGTAAATGTTCTCCCACAGAGTTTATGGCTGCTTTTGAGGTCGTGGTGGCTGTGGAATTGGAGAGCCATAGTTTTTCTTTGTTTTTCAGGAATGTTCCCAGACATTGATCTTTTTTTTAATGTGGAGGAAATGGGAGAAGTTGGTTGACCCGACTGACCCAGCAACCCTTTCCACCAAGTGCTGCTTGTTCATATTTTAACAAGAGTCTCCAGTGGCTGCCTTAAAGTTTAAGAAAGTAAAGCCACAAATCTGCCACATCACGTCTGTATTGATCTTTAAAGTTCAAGAAAAGGATGGTTAGGCGAAGGTTTCTCTGTTTTTTTGGGGTAATTGATTGGGGTGCCCTCTTTGCTCCTGATTCTGCAAGACTTTTGCATCACATGTGGATTTTGCTCACCCTTTGCATGCATTGCTAAAAATAAGCTGTGAGGAGCCACAAAGAAGAGAAGAAGGGCAGCGTACGACATCCTGTCTCCTCGAGTAAAGCGGTCATGCAATAACTAGTTCTAATACAGTCTCTTGTGTGAAAGAAGCTAGCCCGGGCATGGTCAAACTTCACCCCTCCAGGTGTTTTGGACTTCAACTCCCACAATTCCTAACAGCCTCACGCTTTTCGCGGACTCACTGTTTCGCGGGTTTTTGCCTCCTGACAACAATGGAGTTTGGAAAGGGGTTTCACCTCCCCCTCAGGAGAGAGGCAGCCAATCATAAAATAGAGAGAGAGGAGATAAAAAGCAGTATGTAAATCATGGCCTTATAACCCCTTCCTTATAGCTAGCAAAAAAAAAAAGTGTGAGGTGCCTTTAAATCTCTCCTCACTTCTGCCTCACCTTCGGAATGATATATATATATATATATATATATTAAACTTTCTACTATATACCTTACTAGCCATCTCCTGCCACGTGTTGCTGTAGCCCAGTCTGGTGATCTGGAAAATAAAGTAATGAGAAAGTGTTGGTTTCTAATATATGTAATTTCTTTATGCTTGTGGGTAAACAGTATTTCTTGCTGTTTCTTTGTCAGTGTTGATGTGGAGATTGTCTGGTTTGCCTACTCTGGAACATGCAACATATAATTGTCCTTCTTTAGGGGTCCCTTTCAAATCTATGATACTATATCTCTCTGTGTGTGAATCATATCTATCTATCTATATCTACGGCTGGATGGCTCTTTGTCAGGAGGGCTTTGATTACATTTTCTTGCCCTGGTGAAGGGAGTTGGACTGGATGGCCTTAAGTATTTTCTGTTGGTCATGGGGGTTCTGTGTGGGAAGTTTGCCCCAATTCTGTCATTGGTGGGTTCAGAATGCTCTTTGATTGTAGGTGAACTATAAATCCCAGTAACTACAACTCCCAAATGTCAAGGTCTATTTCCCCCAAACTCCATCTGTGTTCATATTTGGGCATATGGAATATTCGTGCCAAGTTTGGTCCAGACTCATCATTATTTGAGTCCACAATGCTCTCTGGATGTAGGTGAACGAGAACTCCCAAACTCAAGGCCAATGCCCACCAAACCGTTCTAGTGTTTTCTGTTGGTCACGGAAGTCCTGTGTGCCATGTTTGGTTCAATTCCATCATTGGTGGAGTTCAGAATGCTTTTTGATCATAAGTAAACTATAAATTCCAGCAACTACAACTCCCAAATAACAAAATCAATTTTTTTGAGTGATGATCACTCCTTGGGTTAGTAGGTGTCTTGTGGCCAAATTTGGCGGCAATTCATACAGTGGTTTTTGAGTTATGTTAATCCCACAAATGAACATTACATTCCTACCGGCTGTTAGGAATTGTGGGAGTTGTAGTTCAAAACACCTGGAGGGCCCAAGTTTGCCCATGCCTGCACTAGAGCTTGCAAGCTGGGAAGTCCCAATACTCCTTGCTCAGGTGCAAATCCCTTGATTTTATGTACTGTTGCCATGGCAATTAAAGTTGAATCATAGCACTATAATATTGTAGTGTGAACGAGCTCTTGATCGAAGGCACACCAGGAATATGTGCACCTAGAAGTACAGCATTTGCAAAAAGGGTTTTCACACGTAAGGTGTGGTGTGTGGGGTGGTGCAGCATAGCAAGGCAGCTGCAACTCTTTAAGTCCTCTTTTCACATCACACCTTAGCCACAAGCTCACTGGAGGCAAACCTTTGCATCTCTCTCCAACACGCTTTGCATTCATGTGTGACCAGTACTAATGTGAGACAAAAAGACGAGAAAAGCTTCTGTGTGCATGTGCTTTTTTAATGGAAAGTACATTCTGGTCAGTGTTGACTTTCCTGTTGGGCGACAGGTGGGTGAAATTGAATAATTGGTTTCAGTCTCATTAATGGGAAAATGTCCCCTATTCTGGGCATTTAGAAGGAATTTCCAACCATGCAAGCTTTCCAAGCCAGTTGGCAATGTGATCTTCATTTTGGCAACACTGTATAGGCTAGAGCAGTGGTTTTCAACCTTCCTAATGCCGCGACCCCTTAATACAGTTCCTCATGTTGTGGTGACCCCTACCATAAAATTATTTTTGTTGCTACTTCATAACTGTAATTTTGCTACTGTTATGAATCGTAATGTAAATATCTGATATGCAGGATGTATTTTCATTCACTGGAGCAAATTTGGCACAAATACCCAATACGCCCAAATTTGAATACTGGTGGGGTTGGGGGGATTAATTTTGTCATTTGGGAGTTGTAGTTGCTGGGATTTATAGTTCACCTACAATCAAAGAGCATTCTGAACTCCACCAACGATGGAATTGAACCAAACTTGGCACACAGAACTCCCATGACCAACAGAAAATATGGAAGGGTTTGGTGGGCACTGACCTTGAGTATGGGAGTTGTAGTTCACACACATCTTGGCAGGGGGTTGGACTGGATGACCCAGGAGGTCTCTTCCAACTCTATGATTCTATGATCCAGAGAGCACTGTAGACTCAAACAATGAGGAATCTGGACCAAACTTGGCATGGATACTTAATATGCTCAAATGTGAACACTGCTGGAGTTTGGGGAAAATAGATCTTGACATTTGTGAGTTGTAGTTGCTGGGATTTATAGTTCACCTACAATCAAAGAGCATTCTGAACCCCACCAATGATAGAATTGGGCCAAACTTCCCACACAGAACCCCCATGACCAACAGAAAATACTGTGTTTTCTGATGGTCTTTGGCGACCCCTCTGATACCCCCTTGTGGCCCCTCCAGGGGTTCTGACCCCCAAGTTGAGAAACACAGGGCTAGAGGCAATAGGATGTCACGTGTCTCTTGCTTTTGAATGTGATTTTGAATGAAAAACATGATCTTCTGAAGAACCTATAAATGCCTTTGTAAAGTTACTATTATTTGTGTTATATTTCTCGGAACATAAACCTGTTCTTTAAGTATAGCTATGATATTTAATTGGTCAGATAGAGCAAGTCAATGGAAAGTTCTTGATTCAAAGGCTGCCCTGATCAGACTTTTAATTAAAACTTTATTTGAGATATATAACGAATTAAAATTTACACACGACAAGCACTTTTTGAGCCCTTCCACACAGCCATATAAACCAGAATATCAAGGCAGATAATCCACGTCTGTGTAGAAGGAGCCTTTAAAAGAAGCCACCTGTGTCTGTATGAAAGGGAGCTATATGGAGATTAAACATTAATAAATATTAATTAATGAACAACCCAATTCTGTACAAGTCAACTCCAAATAATCCCACTGAGTTCAAGAGGACTTATTTCTAATTATTTATAGGATTGCAGCCTCAAAGGCCCCTTCTACACTGCCATATATAATCTACATTATATGCTTTGAACTGGATTATATGGCAGTGTAGACTCATATAATCCAGTTCAAGGCAGATTATGTTGATTTTCTGCTTTGATAATCTGGATTATATGTCCACACTGCCATATAATCCAGTTCAAAGGGGCCAAACTCTTATAATTTGTTGATTTTCCTTTAATTGGGTGGTATTTGGTAAACTTTGTTGGTTACTACATAAAGCCATGAATTGTTTGTGTAAAATTAGATATTATACTTTTCATTAGCATGGAATATTCCAAGTTGATTTTCTTGGACCAGAGCATATGTTTACAGGAAATCCTTCAGTTTTCAGGAAGGCCGCTTTGTAAAAAGATCCTGTGGAATATTTTAAAGGATGTTTGGGGCTTCGTATCCTGGTTCTGAAGCACTTGGCACAATCCCAACAAGGGTGGAATCCTCATCTTGCAAAATCAAGATTTTTTGGGGGGATGGGAGGTACAGCTATAGCTAAAATACCCTGTTATTATCCATAAGCAATGCCGGCAGGACTGAAGATCAACAGGTCCGAGGTTCGAATCTGGGGAGGGTGCGGATGAGCTCCCTCTGTTAGCTCCAGCTCCCCATACGGGGACATGAGAGAAGCCTTCCACAAGGATGGTAAAACATCTAAAACATCTGGGCGTCCCCTGAGCAATGTCCTTGCAGGTGGCCAGTTCTCTCACACCAGAAGTGACTTGCAGTTTCTAAAGTTGCTCTTGACACACACAAAAAAGCAATGGATTCAAATGGCAGTGAAAGAGATTTCACCATTAGAAGAGTTTCCTGATAGTGAGAGCTGTTTGGCAGTGAAATCAGCTGCTTCGGTGGAGCCTCCATCTCTGGGGGCTGGCCATTTGTCCAGAGTACTTTGAATGTGTGTTCATACATCCAGTGAAGGACTGGATGGCCTTTGTGGTCACTTCCAACTTTTTGATTCGATGACTATGTAGATATCCGTAACTACAAAAGCTTTGGGTTGCTGTGAGTTTTCCAGGCTGTATGGCCATTTTCCAGAAGCATTCTCTTCTGATGTTTCTAGATGTAGGCGAAACGTCAGGAGAGAATGCTTCTGGAACATGGCCATACAGCCCGGAAAACTCACAGCAACCCAGTGATTCCAGCCATGAAAGCCTTTGACAATACATACAATAGCTTTTCCAAATTCCTGTGCACATCAGGAAGTTTTAGAATCTTTGAGGATACCTCCCATAGATGCAGGCAAAATATCAGGAGAGAATGCTTCTGGAGCATGACCATAGAGCCCGGAAAACACACAACAACCCATAGTGAGCAAATTCTGGTGGTCAAAGATCCTCTCAGTGCTGTGAAAAAGGAAGACATGAGCAGGTTTAGTACTTCTTGGGAGTGTCTTACTGAAATGTGTGTCTTTATCTTCCCTTTTGATTTATGGCAAGAGGTGGTTTTGCTACAGACTACCTATAGACTACAGCAACCGGTATTTGTGGGTGATCTCCCATCCAAGTACTTACCAGTATTGACCCTACTTAGCCCTCCAGTTGTTTGGGACTCCAACTTCCAGAAGTCCTACCAGCTATTCCAATGGCCAGGAATTCTGGAAGCTGAAATCCAAAACACCTGAAGGGTCATAAGTTTGACACCAGTGCTTTAGGGTATTTGGCTCCTCACCATTGAAAGAAATTTGACTTCACCTCTGAGTGGACCCAATAGCATACTGTTAGAAGATATGTTTCTGTGCATGTAACAATCAAGCAGGAATTTCAGCAAAGTCTCTGATCTCGCTCCTTCTCCCAATCACTTAATGCATTACTACAAAAATACAAAAGATATAATCAAAAAAGAGGGGGATAAATCAGCCTAGATCTTCATTAAACTTGCATGTGCTGATTCCTGAAATATAGATGGAAATCTAGATACGATTACAATTTCAGTAGAAAGATGGTACATTTTGGCAGCTAGGAATACATGAACAGGTGATGTATGTGTTTGCTCAGTCTCCCTCCCCTTCCTTTGGATCGAACAGCCCTTCAAAACAAAGGATGTCTTCCAGTATTGGAACACAGTGTCCATATGGCCCTTCCTGAAAAGAACTGTCCTTTGTCAAATAGGTTCCAAGGCTTCCTTGCCAATGAATGGAGGGACCCCTGGCTTGACAGCAGTACATGTAAAAAGGATCTTGGAGTCATCGTGGACAAGTTCAACATGAGCCAATGTCATGTGGCAGCTAAAAAAGCCAATGGGATTTTGGCCTGCATAAATAGAAGTATAGTGTCTAGATCCAGGGAAGTCATGCTACCCCTCTATTCTGCCTTGGTCAGACCACATCTGGAATACTGTGTCCAATTCTGGGCACCACAATTGAAGGGAGATGTTGCCAAGCTGGAATGTGTCCAGAGAAGGAGGGCAACAAAATTATCAAGGGTCTGGAGAACAAGCCCTATGAGGAGCGACTTAAAGAGCTGGGCATGTTTAGCCTGCAGAAGAGAAGGCTGAGAGGAGATATGATGGCCATGTGTAAATATGTGAAGGGAAATCATAGGGAGGAGGGAGCAAGCTTGCTTTCTGCTGTATTGTCGAAGGCTTTCATGGCTGGAATCACTAGGTTCTTGTGGATTTTTTCGGGCTATAGAGCCATGCTTTCTGCTGTTCTGGAGACTAGGATGTGGAACAATGGCTTCAAACTACAGGAAAGAAGATTCCACCCGAACATTAGGAAGAACTTCCTAACTATGAGAGCTGTTTAGTAGTGGAACTCCCTGCCTCTGAGTGTGGTGGAAGGCTCCTTCTTTGAGGCTTTTAAACAGAGGCAGGATGGCCATCTGTCGGGGTGCTTTGAATGGAATTTTGCTTCTTCTTGGCAGGGGGTTGGACTGGTCTCTTCCAACTCTAGGATTCTAAGACTTTGATTCTGCATTGTCTCTTGCCTGGTCCAATTCCTATAACACACTCTGTTCATGCCTGCAATTTTCTGTCTTTGAAACCTTGATGTTTTGGTTTCTTCTTCTAACTCTGTTCTCCCCTTTTTCTATCTGTTTCTTTTTTTGCAGATAATGGAACGTGAATGAATATTTCACCTGCTGCTTCAGGAAATGAGCCTCCAAAACTCTCCTTCCCTCTCTCCCAACCCTTGTACCAGTGTCAACTGTAGTCCTCACTGGTACAGAGGATGGAAGGGTGGGCCTGCAGAGATGAGACGCACCTAGTGCTACGCAATCTCCCAGTCTGGATGTCCTTTTTCAACCAAGGCAGAAGTGATTTTAAGAACTCTCCTTCCCTTCAACGCAAGCAGATAACACATCCTTCTCTGTCATAACCACAGTCTTGGATTTTTACTCTCTAAGAGATTGCCAGCTTGCCTTCATTTAAAATCTTCTAAAATTATGTGCTAAATAAAATCTTCTGATCCAACACAATCTGATGTGTTTTCATTATTTTCAGTTCCACAAAGAAAGAATCAGTATTTGACTTTGGGTCCCAAGGGATAGGTTGTGTTTGGGACTTTGTTCAGACATGGCATGTATTAAAAATTAAAGCAGAGTACGAAAGGACAGCTAGATAACACATGGGTGTGAATGCTACGTATTAAAGCCAGGTTGGGAATCATGTAGCCCTCCAGATGTTAAAAAGCAACTTGCAATATCCCTGACCATTGGTTATGCTGGCTAGGACTAGGAAGTTAACAGCATGTAGAGAGGATGCATAATTTTACTATATGTAGGAGGAGCATAAAACCAGGGGAATGTGTCAAGAGTTTGAGAAAGTTTATTTTTTGGACTACAACTTCCAATATCCCACAGTCAACATGCCTTCTCCAGCTTACATCTAAAAGACCCAATGCATCCAAGCTCTCTGGGGGAACTTCCCAATGGATCATAATAATAATGCATTTTATTTATATTCCGCCCTTCTCTCCTGGGGGACTCAGAGCGGATTACAGCATTTACATACACAGGCAAACAGATATTGGGGAAAACAGATATTGTGTGCCTTCAAATTGTTTCCAACTTACTGTATCACTAAGATAAACCTGCCAGAGAGTTTTCTAGTGCTGAGAGTGAATGACTCACTCAAGGCCACCCAGTGGTTTCCATTTCCATTGTAGAACCAAACCATAATTTCTAGGGTCATAGTTCAATGCTCAAACCACAACACAGTGACTGTTAAGGTTGCAAAGAGAAGATATAGGGTGGACACCATGTAGAATTCTGTGCGTGAGGCAAGTCAGTTGCATAACGAAATTCTTCAGTCTAGGAGCACCCAAATATACCACAGTTTGAAACAGCATTATATGGTCAGTGTAGGCCAAAAGAATGCAGTTCAAGGAAGTTAATCTACATGATAGGAGTCCCATATATATGAGTTCCAAACTGCATTATATGGTTGTGTAGATGGAGCCTAAAGTGAGGGAACATGTAATGGCAAAAGGACAAAATTATGTAGAGAGAGATGTTTTTCTACCACTGCAGCAAGAGACCTGCCAACAAGCAGCAAAATGTATGCATCACAAAAACATTTTGGTTATTTACTGGGTTGCTGTGAGTTTTCCGGTCTGTATGGACATGTTCCAGAAACTATCTCCTGACATTTTGCTAACATCTATGGCAGGCATCCTCAGAAATTGAGGGGTTTGTTGGAAACTAACTAAGTGTTTGTTATTTAATTTAGTACTCTATTTGTACTGCCATAGGCGAAAGAGTTGCTTTAAAATGTCCACTCAAGCTACTAGATATCTTTGTCAGAAGAGGGACATCTGGGTTGCTGTAAGTTTTTTGAGCTGTATGGCCATTTTCCAGAAGCATTCTCTTCTGACACTTTGCCTGCATCTATGACAGGCATCCTCAGAGGTTGCGAGGAACATGGCCATACAGCCCAAAAAACTTACAGCAACCCAGTGATTCTGGCCATGAAAGCCTTTGACAATACATCTCTGCGGGGAGAAACTGTTCCAAGACGCATGAAAAGAGGTACATCTGTTTTCTTTTCAACCTTGGGCAGCAAAATCTTAGGTTGGTCCCGTCTCAATAATAGTACTGGAATTCAGGCTCATCTAATGGGAATTGAACTGCTGCAGCCGTTGTGAACCGCTCTGCTAATTGCATCTTAACTGCTAAAGAGGTGTTTCACAATCACTTAAACCATTCAAACACATTAACACATGTTTTGAAAGTTGGCACCGAAAAGGGCTGAGCTCACAGGTACCAAAGTTGAGTGGAGGCCAATGGCAGGCTTGGCAACTTAAGCTCCGCTCTCACACCAGCAAACTATTATATCCTTCTTCAAACATGTCCAAAGGGCGGTAGCTGTGTTAGCCCAATGCAAGCAAAACTCACAAAGAGTCTTACGGCACCTTGAAGGCTAACAAGTTTGATTTGGCACAAGCTTTCATGGGCTGCCATCCAAGAAACTTTATGCCAAAAATAACTTGTTAAACTTTCAAGGATTACAGCTCTTCCTTGCTGCTCTTCCTTTTATGTAGTCATTATTTCGTTCCCTTGTAATGTGCTGCCATCCAGTGGCCCTTTTATTATTAGCTTTTAGATACACAATACAAAACTATATGTGGTTATCCCCCAGTATTTGTAGATTTGACTTTTAAAGGTTTGATTTAAATATTTGCTTTAGGACTCTAGGTCCTCCAGTTCAATGCCGGAGGACCTGGACATTTCTGGAGATTTCCTCGATAGGAAACTATAAATCTTCCAATGCAATTCCATGATCCATAGAGATGATAGAAATTTCTAGAGATGTGTTGTCTCAGGTAAAAAAGCAATGTATTCATTTGTGTTTTTTCACTTTCCCGAAGGTCCCTAATCTCAGTGAATGTGGAAGACTGACTGTGCTTGAGATGCAGATCTGATCGAGCTGAATAGGACTTAACTTTCATGCAAATGTGGATATAATTGCAACTTCAGAGCTTATAATTTGGTGCTTGTGGTCGTTAATAGATTTATATAGCATAATTTTAAAACCCACAAGGATTACTCATATATCAAAGTCTCCATATCTTTTAAATGTAAATTTGGAGTTGAAGGAACACAATAACAATAATGTTTGAACTTGATACATTTGTATTGTTAAGGATTTAGGACTTTATCGTACCAACGTGTTATTCTGTTACAATCATGTAAATTGTGGATGCATACCAGGTTGAACATCTTCAATTTTGCACCTTTTCATTAATGCCAGTATTCAATTTTTTTGGTCCTGCAATCATATTTCTGTACATGTTCATAATCCCGCCTTTCTAAACGAGTCTGGTTCCTTATTTTTAAATTATTTTAGCATTAAAACAGCATTTATAAACAATAAAAAAGGCAAACCATAAATCTATATGTAAAATAAAAGTGAAAATATGTTTGTTTGTATGTATGGGCCTATGTTTGCATGTGTAAAACATATCCAGAGAGTCCTGTGGCTCCCACCAATGATGGATCTGGTCCAAACTTGGTACACAGATATACAGAAAACATTGGAGGAGTTTTGAGATAATTGACTCTAGACGATAGAAGTTATAGTTCACCCACATCCAGAGAGCACTGTGAACTCCGCCAGCAATGGATCTGGACCAAATTTGGCTCACATACCCACTTCGTAGTTTTTGGGGGCAATGACAGAGGACAATGCAGAGAGCACTGTGAGTCCCACAGAAGACGGAACTAACTTGGAACACATACCCACCATGACCAACTTTACATACAGGTGGTGTCTGATCCTGGATGATAGGAGCTGTAGTTCACCCACACCCAGAGAGTACTGTGAACTCTACTGGCAATTGAACTGGACCAACCTGGCACACATACCAAACATGTCCAACATAACATACTGGAGGAGTTTGGAGGGATTGACCCTGAATGATGGGAGTTGCAATTCATCCACAATCAAAAAGCACTATGAACCCAACTCACTATGGGTCTGGACCACAAATGGCACACATACTCAACATGACCAACTTTAAATACTGATGCACTTTGGGGGCAATGATAGATGGTGACGGGAGTTGTAATTTATCCATATCCCTTTTGTATTTTCAAATGGGCCAATTAATAAAATTCCAAAACAAACTATGATTACAGCACTTTAATATTTGTCATTAGTAAAGGTAAAGGTTTTCCCCTGACATGAAGTCCAGTTGTGTCTGACTCTGGGGGTTGGTGCTCATCTCCATTTCTAAGCCAAAGAGCAGTTGCTGTCCATAGACACCTCCAAGGTCATGTGGCTAGCATGACTGCATGGCGCACCGTTACCTTCCTGCCGGAGTGGTACTTATTGATCTACTCACATTTGCATGTTTTCAAACTGCTAGGTTGGCAGAAGCTGGGGCTAACAGCAGAAGCTCACACCGCTTCCCAGATTCAAACCTGCAACCTTTCAATCAGCAAGTTCAGCCGCTCAGTGGTGTAATCCACTACACCACCAGGGGCTCCTTATATTTGTCACTAGAAAATAACTAACCTGGTACCTTCATCAGGTATCTAAGCTAGTATGAAATAAATTAGAAACAGTGAGCTTTAGGCATGGTGTGGGGAGAAGAGGAGAATCCCGACCCCTGATGTGACTTTATTGCCAGTTTGCCAGAACAGAGGTGCAAGGCCCCCCCATTGGACCTAGGTAGGTGATGGGAATATTGTGGGATTGGGAGCTATTGACGCCGTATGATAGGGAACATCTCCAAAGATGAAATGTTTTAGGAACTGTTAAAGGTGACAGTTCTACCACAATGCCAGTTTGACTGCCTCATATTATAATAATTCAGATTTTCAAATCAATTTGCTTCCAATACAGATGAGCTTTCAGCAATGTATCAGTTCTGAGAAAAAGCAAAAAATACTGTACTTTATTGATGTGCTTTTAAATAATTTATAATTCAATTCCGTTTTAATATTGTAATTGTTTTAACATTAAACATTTTGCAATTTCATCTGTATCCCTTTTTAACTCTTTAAATCATGGTACGAGCATTTTCAATATCATTTTTGAGAGAAAAGTAGAAATAAATTATGAATGTAACATTCCCTATTTTTTTAAATACTATTGATACATTTCAGCATCAATCCCTTTAATTACATGCCGCCTTCTCTACAAAAGTGGGACTCGCTGTGTTCTTCCAGAAACAAAAGGGATATAAACAAAAATGGCTTTTTTATTGTATTATAACTGTGACATGACTGATTGACCTGAGGAGAAAAATGTTAGGCATCACAAAGCTGTCAAGAAAGATTTACTCTTCTTTAATAAAAGACCATACAAATCCAACAGCGATCTTATAGTGATGCCTCTATTAGAGCAACCAAAAGTCTCAAAATACAACTTCTGATGCTCTGAAGCCAGCATGATGTATTTTGTACCTGTGGGTTGGCTGTTTTGAGTCTCCTTATGGAGAGAAAAAGTGGGGTATATATAAACATTAATAATAATAATAATAATAATAATAATAATAATGCGGGAATCGCTAGATACTTTCATGCTTCTACGTTTGTTTCAGACATTCCTCTCAATATAAAGATAGTCAATATTCAGAAGGCCACTGGAGGGCAGCCTTTTATATAGAATATAATTGGCCCTCCACATTTGCATGTTTTACTTTTCCAGATTTGATTATTCATAGGTATTTTTAACATGTTTTCTCTAGGAATCTCTGGGTTCTTCAGCGTGGGTTCTGCCAAGTTGTACTGGAGGACCTAGAGATATTATTTTCTAGACATTTATATGTCTAATCCTAGCCACCACCACCACCCCCCCTCGATGGTACAGCGGGTTAAACCTCTGAGCGGCAGAACTTGCTGACCAAAAGGTTGGTGGTTCAGATCCGGGGAGTGGGGTGAGCTCCCACTGTTAGTCCCAACTTCTGCCAACCCAGCAGTTTGAAAACATGCAAATGTGAGTAGATCAATAGGTACCGCTCTGGCGGTAAGGTAAGGGTGCTCTATGCAGTCATGCTGGCTACATGACCTTGGAGGTGTCTATGGACAACACCGGCTCTTTGGCTTAGAAATGGAGATGAGCATCTCCCCCCAGAATCAGACACAAATAGACTTAATGTCAGGGGAAATCTTTACCTTTACCTTGTAGGTCTTCCAGTGCAATTCTATGACCAACTTCTGCCAGATTCATAGATTCATAAAGAGGTGTTTTCTCCAGTATATGCAGTTTTCCAACTTTTGTGGGTGTCCTGTGCTGTTACCCCAGTGAAGGTGACGGGCTGACTGAAGTTATTGTCATTGGATTGTGTCATGTCATTGTTAGCTGCCTTGGGTCCCTATGGAGAGAATGGCAGGATATAGATAAAGTAAGTAGAGAAGTAAAAATAAAATGAATTCAGTGGATTAACAAAAAAAAAAAAAAAGAGTTTCCTTGCGTACTGCACACATCCTTCTGTCTGGAGGTAGTGAGCATCAATAGGTTACAACAAAAGAGGGAGGCATCAGCATGGTACTAGGAGGAATTATTTCAAATGAATATACCAAAAGGACATTCTCCCTTCTCCATTTGAAGCAGTGGTTCCCAACCTGTGGTCCGTGGACCACCAGTGGTCCCCAAGAACTAAAATATAGTCTGCAACCAGTCAGTGGTTCCCTTGATGTATGGTAGGAACACTTTTCCCCGAGTAGATCTTTGTCTTTACTCTTGTTCTTGCAGCTCCTCTGATGTCTGTAGTGAATTATCCATTGGCCTGTAGAGCTCAGTTTAGGTGGTTCAGTTCACCTTGGAGGTGGTGGGGTGCGCAGATTCTTTTTGCACGGTCTGCCTGGGCTTTAAGTTTGCTTCTTTTTTGACCTGGGTGATGGTTGGAGTTTTTATGTAAGTATCTATCTATGTGTGTAGGTTTTCTGTAAACTGTGTGTACCAATTGCTGATTTGGTTTGTGGATGATCAGGACATCTAGAAATTGTAGTTTTCCTTCATTTTCTTTTTCCATGGTGAATTGGATGTTTGGGTGGATGCTGTTGAGGTGGCCCATGAACTTGTTTAGTTCTCCTCCTCCATGGCTCCAAAGGGTGAAGGTGTCATTCACAAATCTGAACCATATAGTGTAGCGGTTCTCAACCTGGGGGTTGCGACCCAAAGGAGGGTCGTTTGGCCATTTTTGGGGGGTCACGAAGCTGTCTTGGCTGGGCCTGCCCCCTCCAAAATGGCTGCCTACCCCTGAGCCAGCCACATGGCACTCCTGGCAGGCTCTTCCTGCTGCTCTTCCCACAGACTTGTGGGTAGTCAGGAGGAGGAGTTTTGGAGGCAAAGGCATGGGGAAGAAGACTCCCCTCTGTTCAGGCCTGCAAGGTGAGTAAACTTCTTCCTGTCATCCTCAATGCCTGGCCATCCTTGGAGACTTTTCCCCAAGCCTCTGTTTTCTGTTGATTATGGGAGTTCTCTGTGCCAAGTTTGAGTCAATTCCATAGTTGCATGAGTTCAGAGTGCTCTTTGATGGTAGAGGAACTATATATCCCATCAGCTCCAAAATGCCAAGGTCTATATTCCCCAAGCCTCTCCAGTATTTTCTGTTGATCATGGGAGTTCTCTGTGCCAAGTTTGAATCAATTCAATGGTTGCATGAGTTCAGAATGCTCTTTCATGGCAGAGGAACTATATATCTCATCAGCTCCAAAATACCAAGGTCTATATTCCCCATGCTTATCCAGTATTTTCTGTTGATCATGTGAGTTCTGTATTTCAAGTTTGGTTCAATTCTATTGTTGCTGTAGTTTAGAATGCTCTTTGATGGCAGAGGAACTATTCCTCCCAACAACTCCCAAATGTCTGGAAAATAATCCCAAAACTCTCCAGTAATTTCTGTTGGTTATGTGAGTTCTGTATGCCAAGCTCGTTCAATTCCATTTTGTTGGAGTTCAGAATGCTCTTTGATGGCAGAGGAACTATAAATCCCAGCAACTATCAAGATCCATTTCCCCCAAACTCCACCATTGTTCAAATTTGGGCGTATTTTCATGCCAAGTTTGGTCCAGATCCATAGTCATTTGGGTTCACTGTGCTTTCTGGATGTATGTGAACTACATCTCCTGTAAATCACTGTCAATTCCTCCCAGCCTCCTCCTGTATTTTCTGTTGGTTATGGGAGTTTTGTGTGCCAAGTTTAGTCCAGGTCTGTAATTTGTAAGGGATCTCAGTGGTCTGTGGAAGTCAGAGCTGAATTGGTTGAAGGTACTGCAAATCCCATAATCTATTGTCCATATTCCCCCAAACATATTTTTGTGATTAATCACTATGCTTTAATTATGTTCAATTTGTAACAATGAAAATGCAAATTAGATATTTGCATTAGAATTCATAAGAGTAGCAAAATTATTTATGAAGTGGCAACGAAAATATAGTAGGGGGTCACCACAACATGAGGAATTTTATTTAGGGGTCACGGCATTAGAAAGGTTGAGAACCATTGATATAGTGGGTGTTTTTGTTGTCGTTTACAGGGCTTGTTTTTCAAAGTGTTCCATGTAGAAATTTGCTATGACTGGGCTGAGAGGGGCTACTCCATCTTTCTGTTTGTACGTAGAATTCATTGTCCCACTGGAAGTAGCTTGTGGTGAGGCAATGGTGAAACAGGGCTGTGATGTCTTCTGGGAAATTCTGGTTGCTTAGTGCGATGGTGTCTGCTATCGAGACCTTGGTAAATAGAGACACCACAATTGTATGCATGGCTCTTGCCCACCTGAACTCATAGCTGTTCTTTAGCTGCCACAAAATTAATTATTTTTCTTCCTTATCCTTTTAGGTAGCTTCTCTCAACACAGTTCACCCTAATATTTAGTTTTTGAGGGGCAACAGGCTAAGGATGTATGTATGTGTCTATAGCTTACGTAGTGTTTATGAAAGTATCATTTCCAAATTGCTAGCGACTTTTCTTGGAAGTCAAAACAATTCCATGAAAGTTCATTCCAATTATGAAGGTACTTTCCAGATCTAGCTAAATGGGACAGCAAAGCAGGAGGGAGGCGGATCGTATTGTATCTTCTTCCTTTACAGTAATAAAGCACCAAGGGGCAAAGTATTAATTTCCTGGTACAATCCAAGTATGTTTAGTTCCCCCAAATGGCGCTCATTTGTGGCTCCATTTTTGGTTCTGAAACAATAGAGATTTCATCTTTTTGTGTAATCATAGGTGCTTATCTTTTAAGGCTAAGTTCCAAAACATACAATCAAGATCTATTGAACTCAGTGGGAGATGAGAATAAATATTCACAAGGCAGTGGTTCTCAACTTTTGCCTCTCCAGCTGTTTTGGATTTCATTTCTCAGAATCACTGACAATTGACTTGGGGAAGTTGAAAGCTAAAATAACCAGAAGTGGGGCTTGCCAGATTGAAAACTGGGGAGAGCACCCATATTTTCAATTGTTGCTTAGATGAGGAAATTTCAGCAGGTGTTGTTTGTTATTTGGTTTCATGATAAGCAACACTTGCTGAAATTCCCTTTTCTATATAACTATTTAAAGTTCGGAGTTTATAGGAAGCACAAGTGAGGCATACATCAGGAAAAAGCTCGAATAGTTTATTCTACAGGAATCCATACAGGACTCCAACGTCGTTCTATATTGTTTCCACAACAGGTCTTTCACAGATTCCCAATAAAGAGACATGACTTATAGCAGCGTTTCTCAACCTGGGGGCCGGGTTGCAAGGGGGTGTCAGAGGAATTGCCAAAGATCATCAGAAAACACAATCTTTTCTGTTGGTCATGGTGGTTCTGTGTGGGAAGTTTGGCCCAATTCTATCGTCGGCGGGATTTAAAATGCTCTTTGATTGTAAGTGAATTATAAATCCCAGCAACTACAACTCCCAAATGTCAAGGTCTATTTTCCCCAAACTCCACCAGTGTTCACATTTGGTCGTATTGAGTATTCGTGACAGGTTTGGTCCAGCTCCATCATTGTTTGTGTTCACAGTGCTCTCCGGATGTAGGTGAACTAAAACTCCAAAACTCAAGGTCAATGTCCACCAAACCCTTCCAGTATTTTCTGTTGGTCACGGGAGTTCTGTGTGCCAAGTTTGGTTCAATTCCATCGTTGGTGGAGTTCAGAATGCTCTTTGATTGTGGGTTAACTATAAATCCCAGCAACTACAACTCCCAAATGACAAAATCAATCCCCTCCTAACCCCACCAGTATTCAAATTTGGGCGTATTGGATATTTTTGCCAAATTTGGTCCAGTGAATGAAAATACATCCTGCATATCAGATATTTACATTACAATTCATAACAGTAGCAAAATTACAGTTATGAAGTAGCAACGAAAATAATTCTATGGTTGGGGGTCATCACAACATGAGGAACTGTATTAAGGGGTTGCAGCATTAGGAAGGGTGAGAACCACTGTTCTACAGGAATCCATAGTGGAAGGTTCAATTCAAAGCATTGTTCTGTATTGTTTCCACAACCAGTTTTTCAGGGACTCACAATAAAGAGACTTGACTTATAGCCTTGGTCAGGCTTGTTGTTCCATTTAATAAATAACGAAAGTGATCTCTGTAGATCACATCCCATAGCCAATGCTATTGTCAACTGAATGCTATCAACAAAGCTATCAGATAAAACCTGCACCCAGCCATTTAAGCCTGTTGCTTCAATCAATTAAACACTATTAAATTCAAAATACTGAATATATTTCAACCAATGTTTATCATGGTGGCCTTTGTGGTCAGCATTCAGTGTATTGTTATTGACTCTGCATTCCTTTGAGCCACAAGACAGTCTAAGAAGGGCAGAACTTGATTCAGGTTTGATTTCATTTGGAAAAAAAGGTCACCAGAGACCGCTGATTGTGACATAATCTTTGAGTCAGGGATTTATTTAGGGCAAGAAATACAAATAAGGCCTCCATAGAATCATAGAATCCTAGATTTGGAAGAGATCTCGTGGGCCATTCAGTCCGACTCCTGCCAAGAAGCAGGGAAATCACATTTGCAGGTTGGTAAGTTGCGAACAAGGAGAGAGAGAAGAAGCAATAGAACAAAAGTGGTCGATTGGCGCTAGCAGGGGAAGGGAGTTAGTACAATGAACTTGCCAACTCTGTCACTTGTTGCATAAGTAACACAGTGCATTACAACTGCAAGAGCTTCTGTCTCTACAGACGGTGCAATACAAGAGTAGTGCCAGGACTGGGCTCTGTGGATTGAAATGCCTGTCTTTGAACGTCATCAGACAGGGTTTTGGCTCTGTTTCCATGCACTGCAGAAGCGGAGCCCCACGGAAGTGCCATGGAGGCCATGACATGACATAAGGTCACATAAGGTAACTTCCAGTGGAACTCCATGGAGCTCTGTTTTCACAGCACATGGAAATGGAGCCAAAAGTCCATCTTTAGGAGTCAGGTGTTACCTGACTCCAAACTGCTTAAAACGGGGAAAGATGGACAGAAGATGGGGAAAGGACATGGGATTTCTGGCGATCCCAGAAGATGGAGAAAGATGGTGTGGAACAAAAGGGAACGGGTCCTTCCTCTTTTCCCACTTGTAGGATGAAGTTCTTAGTTATTTGAACTGATTGTCAAACATTATGGTTAAGTGTGGAGCCCCCGGTGGTGCAGTGGGTTAAATCGCTGAACTTGCTGATCAAAAGGTCGCAGGTTCAAATGTGGGTAGCGTTGTGAGTTCCCGTTGTCAGCCCCAGCTTCTGCCAAACTAGCAGTTCAAAAACATGCAAATGTGAGTAGGTCAATAGGTACCGCTCCAGTGGGAAGGTAACGGCGCTCCATGCAGTCATGCCGGCCACATGATCTTGGAGGTGTCTATGGACAATGCCAGCTCTTCGGCTTAGAAATGGAGATGAGCACCAACCCCCAGAGTTGGACATGACTGGACATAATGCCAGGGGAAAACCTTTACCTTTACCTATGGTTAAGTGTAGTTGGAGACAGGCAGCTTGTTAGCATTTCTACAATAAATTTACAATCAGTCTTGAGATGTCATGCAACAGCAGAGCTGGAATAGATTGCAATAACTATCTAGTCCAGCCTTCTGCCACACAGGAATGCACTACTGAAGTACTCCCAAAATATATCACCTTACCTCCATTGACCTCTGCTGACTTCAAAGATTTATAGAGGAACCTCAGATGTGCTAAGTGGACAACTTTGCTTTCTTTGCAATTCTCTTGTTCTCCTTTTTTTCATTGACTCATCGAATCCTAGAGTTGGAAAAGAGCACAAAGGCCATCCAGTCCAACCTCCTATCATGGAAGAACACACAATCAAAGCACTCCTGACAGATGATCATCCAACTTCTGTCCAAAACCTATACAACACTCCAAATCAGCAAACTGTCACAAAGTTCTTCCTAATGTTACTTTAGATTGAATCTCTAATATATATTTAATTGGGGTTTCATTCTAGTGAGCAATCTCTTGGTTCTAATGATGCTGAATCACATCATCACATCAAAAAACCAAGGGATCATACACATCTACTTTAGATATGACACTTTAAAAATAGGATTATCATATAATTCCTGATTTTATTTTTACACCTCCGACTGATCATCCTGTTGTGCTGTGTTAACTTCTCTAAGACCCGTCACAAACTAGCCTCCTGCGGGAGCAAACTGTGCCAGCACGTCCATGATGTCATGAGACTCCGCCTCTCTCCCCGCCCCTTTCTCCGCCTCTTTCTCCGTGCCAGAGTGGTTTTTCCTTTGCTAGGGCAGCATTGCCAGCGTACTCTCGTTGTTGACAGAATTCAACAACGAGAGTACGCTGGCAATGCTGTCCTAGCAAAGGAAAAACCACTCTGGCATGGAAAAAGAGGCGGAGAAAGGGGCGGAGAGAGAGGCGGAGTCTCATGACGTCATGGACGTGCTGGCACAGTTTGCTCCCGCAGGAGGCTAGTTTACGGCGGCTCTTACAGTGAGGTTAATCTCCAGATTCTGCCAAACCATCTTTAAGCAAATTGCAGTTAACTAACTCAGGTTCCAGACACAAAATTGTGGTGAGCGATTGGCTACTTTTCCTGAAATCTCAGGAAAACGAATGTGGGGGGTTCCTAGAAGGGATCACTCATGTATCCACTTTGGAGGGATTACCAGTGGGTTGGCTTGATGAGCTTTCCTCTTGGCACGGTTCTTCCTTTCTCACTCCATTTGTACCTCTTCAAATCCCACAGTACTGCTGGTCACAGCTGACCTCCAGCTAGAGCACTCAAGGGCCAGGGCTTCCCACAGTAAATGGAAATATGTGAAAACATTGCAATCAGGTGAATTATTAATAGCAAAGACAATTTTGGCCACATTAAAGAGAGAGTGCTCACTAATGCTTCCTCTTCATCTTGGAAAGAAGTGACAAGTGGAGTGCCGCAGGGTTCCGTCCTGGGCCCGGTCCTGTTCAACATCTTTATTATGACTTAGATGAAGGGCTAGAAGGCATGATCATCAAGTTTGCAGACGACACCAAATTGGGAGGGATAGCCAATAGTCCAGAGGACAGGAGCAGAATTCAAAACGATCTTGACAGATTAGAGAGATGGGCCAAAACTAACAAAATGAAGTTCAACAGGGACAAATGCAAGATACTCCACTTTGGCAGAAAAAATGAAATTTAAAGATACAGAATGGGGGACGAGGCCTGGCTCGAGAGCAGTATGTGTGAAAAAGATCTTGGAGTCCTCGTGGACAACAAGTTAAACATGAGCCAACAATGTGATGTGGCGGCAAAAAAAGCCAATGGGATTTTTTCCTGCATCAATAGGAGTATACTGTCTTGATCTAGGGAAGTAATGCTACCCCTCTATTCTGCTTTGGTTAGACCACATCTGGAATATTGTGTCCAATTCTGGGCACTCACAATTCAAGAGAGATATTGACAAGCTGGAATGTGTCCAGAGGAGGGCGACTAAAATGATCAAGGGTCTGGAGAACAAGCCCTATGAGGAGCGGCTTAGGGAACTGGGCATGTTTAGCCTGAAGAAGAGAAGGCTGAGAGGAGATATGATAGCCATGTCAAATATGTGAGAGGAAGCCACAGGGAGGAGGGAGCAAGCTTGTTTTCTGCTTCCTTGGAGACTAGGACGCGGAACAATGGCTTCAAACTACAAGAGAGGAGATTCCATCTGAACATGAGGAAGAACTTCCTGACTGTGAGAGCCGTTCGGCAGTGGAACTCTCTGCCCCAGGAGTGTGGTGGAAGCTCCTTCTTTGGAAGCTTTTAAGCAGAGGCTGGATGGCCATCTGTCAGGGGTGATTTGAATGCAATATTCCTGCTTCTTGGCAGGGGGTTGGACTGGATGGCCCATGAGGTCTCTTCCAACTCTTTGATTCTATGATTCTATGATTCTAAATACCAAAACCCTTGTACCCACTGGTAATCCCTCCAAAGTGGATACATGAATGGATCCCCCAAAGTGGATCCCCCGCATTCCTTAAAAAATATTTATTTTGTTCCTTTTCACAGAAACATGTAGTTTTTTTCCAAGAAACACAGCTTTCAGAATTTTATTGCATGAGGAAGATAAAGCACAATTATGGCAGAATGAGGCTTACTGCTTTGATAGTCTCTTTTCATTGGTAGGGGGAAAATCACTCGATGAATCCAATATTTCTGTTGTACCTTGTGAAATAATGTCCTTGTGCTGCTGTCCTGATATTGCAAAACAGTGAAGGGGGTGTCTTGTGAGAATGACAAAACTGCACAACTACACTATTGTAACAAAATAACATTAAAAAGTGAAATATTCTCCCTCCTCCCAATATGCATGCAACTAGGCAGAGCAAACACAGGGAATACATGAGGCTGTGCATAACAAAGACCGGAGGAGTGCACATCAGTATTGCACAATAGCAGCGAGGTGTGAAACTATAAACATGATTGTTCCAATAATGACAAGTTTCAAATTGCTTTTTTTTTTAATGTCAGGAGCGACTTGAGAAACTGCAAGTTGCTTCTGGTGTGAGAGAGTTGCCCGCCTGCAAGGATGTTGCCCAGGGGACACCTGGATGCTTTGCCATCCTTGTGAGAAGCTTCTCTCATGTCCCCTCATGGGGAGCTGGAGCTGACAGAGGGAGCTCATCTGTGCTCTCCCCAGATTTGAACCTCCGACCTTTCGATCTTCAGTCCTGCTGGTGCAAGGGTTTAACCCATCGTACCACTGAGGGTTCAAATTACTTAAACGACACAATTGTGATAAGAGTTGTGATCAAGTCCTTAAATGGGTTAAAAACTCAAACAAAAAATGTATCACTAAAAGAAAGACAAACACTAACAGGATTAAAAAGACTATTACAAAGTATCCAGTTTAAATAATCGACCTGTTCAGTGTATTCACTCAAAGTATGATTGATGCCAAAATCCAACCTAGAAATCCATGAGAAAATATGCATGGCTGTGTCAAGCAAACCTTTCTTGGGAGAACATTAACAATTGACATGCCACCATGGAAAAGGCAGCACCTGACATATCTTCATTATCCATTGTTTACTATTCACAGATTTCAGACTGATTCGCAGTAATCTTATGCAAATATAACAATTTCACTGATTACGGTGCTTGAAGCATGTGAGTTTTTCATGTTTTCTTGTTTGTTTGTGACAGCTTCCTCCATGAGAAAAAAGCTTTGTTATTGTCTATTGTCCCGAATGGAGAGTGTTATGCACAATATACGTGTACCTATGAGCATCCTGTGAGTCAGGCCTTGAATTCTGCACCTAGCATAAATATTTATCCACTGGATATGTCTGATTTGAGACATTGTGAGCGGTTTCCTCTTTGTTCTGGGAAGTGTTACAAACAGGGACATGCAAACGTGCATTGTGCCAAAGTGGGACAGGGAGCATGACACTCAAAACCTGGAAAAATGAACTCAAATGGCACTTCAGAAGGGGCTGGCAGCTGCTTTATGACTAAAGTCCATGTCATTTTGCTATCTGACGTGGCACAGTGAATGATGCCTCTTTCCCAAGAAAACAAAGTATTTAGCAAAGTCTGACTAAACTATTTTGACAGCCACAATAGAGCCCTCTGCAGGACTGGAAACCGACAAGTCAGAGGTTCGAATCCAGGGAAGCGCGGATGAGCTCCCTCTGTCAGCTCCAGCTCCCCATGCGGGGACATGAGAGAAACCTCCCACAAGGATGGTAAAGCATCAAAAACATCTGGGCATCCCCCAGGCAACGTGCTTGCAGATGGCCAATTATCTTTGAAGCGACTTGCAGTTTCTTAAGTCGCTCCTGACACACACACACACACTCACACACACACACACACAAACAGCCACAATGCATAAGTGGTCTAGGATTGCAAGATTAGTGCCATCTCAGACTAATTTCAGACACTTCTACACAGCCATTTAGCCCAGAATATCAAGACATATAATCCACAATATCTGCTTTGAACGGAGGTCCCTTCCACACAGCCCTATATCCTAGAATAGCAAGGCAAAAAATTCCACATTATCTGAGTGTGTACTCAGATAACCCAATTCAAGCAGATATTGTGGGATTTTCTGCCTTGATATTCTGGGATATAGGGTTGCGTGGAAGGGTCCTGATTTATCTGAGTCCACACTGCTATATAATCCTGTTCAATGTCGATTTTATACAGATTGTCTGGGGAGGCACTGCTCTCAATCCTGACACCGGCCGCGGCAGAGGCCCCCGCCTTCAAGCTAATTTGAACCGCAGCAGAGAGTTCCGCAGTTCCTGAGAGCAAAATTTGGGACCAACAGATGGAATGTGCTCCAGCAGCCAGCCCAAAGCTAATATTACGTTCAAACCTCTCTTTCTCTCCCTTCCCTTTACTTTGTAACTTAGCCCTAATAAAGGTACTTGAGATTTGCAACTTTGAAAACTTTCCGCTTGATACTTTGTATCCCATTCTTTGCCTGAAACCTCCATAAGCATGCAATAAACTCTTTTCCAGGCTCCGGAGTGCCGTGAGCCTGCCAGGGATGCCCCCGCGGCGTTCCCGGGCTGCCGAATCCACGTCCGCCAAAACCGCGGATACGGAAACCAACCTAACACCCCCGTATCCGCTAAAATAACAAAATGACGGATCGGCTCCGTTTTAATTTTGTATTTTTCTGGAACCAATTCTAAACTTAACTGCTATCTCGCTTTCCTCACTTTGGACCCCTCCGCCCGGGAAATAATTGTTTTGTTTTGAGTAATATATTTTGACAGAAAACAGCTGATTGTCAAACTCCGCCAGCTCAGCGCAAAACAACCCAGTTCTCCTGTCGCCGCTCGCCCTTCCCCAGCCCCGCAAGCCAGGGCTCGCCATGGATGCCCAATGGAGACCCTGGAGAGGCGGCCGGGCAGGAACTCCCAGCCCTTGAGAGAGTTGTAGTTCCCAAGTACCGAGTGATGGATTTTGTTACTCTTTTTGGCCCGGCACTCATCTGCTTTCCTCTGCCTGACAAAGAACTCTTTTGCTGCATGAATTTGACCATTTGCAGCTCCCGTTTCCACCAACTTTCAGCCGGAGCTGGGGACTTCTAGTTTCTTTTTCTCTTTTCACAATAAAGTTCAAAAATTAAATAAAGATGAAGATGTGGGGTGGGAGTGGGACTCTTTACTGTATGATCTTTGCTTGAAACTATGCTGTATGGAATATGAATTGTTTCCCGCTTTCCCATTTGATCTTTGCCCCCCCCCCCAAAGTGACCAAAAGCTGTTGCAAGGCAAGGAATTCCTGTCTCCCTCGAAACTCAGAATTTGTTGAGTGGTCCAACTACACAACACAATGATCAATAGTCCCTGTCTYGCCCTCTGAGCTGTCTGGCGAGATAAGGAAGTTCCTGAGGATTTCAGAAAAGAAATTAATTAAATTTACACAAGGCAGTGTTGATCCCTTGAGGTCCGCYGCCGATTTCGTTATCCTTTCCCCCCCAAAATCTCATCATGTACAGGAAGACCTTTAATTGMCACTATCACACYTTGCCAACMAAAGACAATACTTAATATTTCAACCGGCCGGCTATCTGTAATCCCATCATTTCCCATTGTATTGCGATCGTCCCGCCTCCTCGCTCCTGATTCGTCCATTCCMAGGAGCGAGAGAAGTGTGCCGATTGGCCCGCTGGAGGCGGAGAAGAGCGCTGATTGGYCCGGGGGTGGGGCGGACCGCCAAGCCTCCCTCCAGCTGATCGGGCATCAGCCAATCAGGGCAAAGCCAGCCGGCAAGGGGTGGGCGGGAATTTTGAATCCCTTCCCTTTGAAATTTTGTCTATAAAAATGTCTGTAACTTGCTGAGCCTTATGCTTGTAGTGGAACTATCCCTACATTTGTATCCTTTGCAGCTGCATTGCAAATAAACGCCTCGGTCGCTGAACTTCCGCTTTGGTGAGATTTATTGATTTTAATTCTATTTCTGCTGAGATTTGGCTCCCGCTGGCTCTCACCAAGGAATCCAGGACCCTTTGACGCAGTCCTCAGGGATCTCCCCCGTTGGGAAGACCCTCACAAAAGAGCTCGATATCATTCCCACCTCCTTCACAGGCACGACTGGTAGGGACGTGAGATAAGGCCTTCTCAGTGGTAGCCCCTTGTTTTGGAACTCCCTCCCTGTGAAATTAGATCAGCACTTTCCCTCTTGGCCCTGAGAAAGAAAGCAAAGACATGGCTATTGGGCCAAGCCTTTGGTCAATAAAGTAATGCAATAGAAAGAAATATGGAATGTGTGCAACCAACAATTGGAATGGCTTCGAACCACGATTCTGGATTATGTGATTTTTAAAATGTTTATACTAAGATGTTTTAACTCTATGTCTTAATGTTTAAATGCTGCTTATATTTGATGGTTCAGTATGGGAGTCCCCGGTGACACAGGATTTTATTCAGCTGTGTGGAAGGGATCTTCAGGGCTAAAACTCAACTGAGGGGTAAAAATTAAGGCCCTTTCCACACAGCTGAATAAAATCCCACATTATCTGCTTTGAACTGGGTTATATGCGTGTGGATTCAGATAACCCAGTTCAAAGCAGATATTGTGGGATTTTCTGCCTTGATATTCTGGGATATAAGGCTGTGTCTAAGGGCCCTTAGATTTTAAAGTTGCCAGGGTTGAGGCTGAAGCTGAACTGTAACAAAAAGGCAAGAAGAGGTCATCAATTCTGAAAATCTGGGAGAAGTACAAAAAGAAACAGTAAAACACCTTTGAGGGTGTCACCTCTGGAAGCCGGTCAAAGACGTTGCATGGGATGGCATGAAAGGCCAAAATATAAGGATCTACTAAAAAAGAAAGAGGAGAAATGATTCTAAATTCACAACAGCCATTAAATATGGTACATCAAAAAGTTTCATGGTTAGAATATTGGACAATCAAAGAAAAATACAAAAAAGATGAGACAGGTTTCAATCAAGAAAGAATTTTTTTGGGGACAATATAATGGAATCAGGAAAGAATTTAATAACAAAGACATACAAAAAAAATACTAGATTGGGAACTGGAATCAAAGGAAGGAAAGAATTATAGAAAAAGATGGAATGAAAATATTAGAAGAAATATTAAGCAAGAAGAATGGGAGGAAATCTGGAGGAAAATAAAATAAAATATAGCTACGCAATCAATTTAAAGGAGAAGACAGCATATCGCTGGTATATGACCCCAAAGAAGCTAGGGAAAAGTTATAACAACACAAGCACAAGCTGCTGGAAGTGTAAAGAAAAAGAAGATTCATATTTCTGCATGTGGTGGACCTGTAACAAGGCTAAAGAGTATTGGAAAGAAGTACAGAAAGAACTACAAGAAATTTTGAAGATAAAGATTCCATGGAAAGCAGAACTTTTTTCTTAGGAATGCACGATCTAGAAATAGGAAAAAACACGGACAAACTTTTGTTCTTAATGACAACGGCAGCAAGGATTTGTTACTCTAGAAGATGGAAAGAAAAGGAAATACCAGATGAAAACGAGATATTAACAAAAATATTGGAGATTAAGAATATGGATAGACTCGCTTCTCTTATATCAAGGAGCAAAGGAATAAATATGCAAGAAACAAATTGGGAAAAGGTCACGGAATACTTCAAACAAAGAAATAAAAAGAATTTGATCTATTTAAGGAAGAAAGGAAGAAAAGGAAAAATGAAGAAAAAGAGTATGAGAGGAGAGGAGGAAGATAGGAAGATTGGAAGGGAGGAAGAGGAAAGAAGGAAAGAAATCAGACCTCTGGAAGACACCAGGAAGCCAAAACAATCTTCTTATTTTTAATGTTTTTTCTCTTTTTTCTCTTTTCTTTCTTCTTCTTCTTTCTTTTCTTTGTTTCTCTCTTTTTGTTTCGTTTTATATCTTTATTTTAATTGTAATACAAATGCTCAATAAAGATTATTATTATTTTAAAAAGGCAATAAGACCATGGAGCCAGAGGGTATGTGTGTCAGTAGATTACAAAATACATTTCCCTGCTTAGGGGAAACATGAGGTTCAATCAGGAAATTTATCAGCACATGCCAGTGTTATGAAATCATTACCTTATCTGAGTTTTTGGAATGAAGCTTTTTTGAAACCCCCAAATGAAATTCCCCCTCTCCACAAATGCACACATTGCTCTTCTGAAGAGTTACAAGAAGTTGCTCTGAAAAGATCTGGCCCTCCCTTGACACGTTGCCTTTTGTTTCCTCATCCGCTTCCTTTCCTTTGTCCATCCAAAAAGGATGCAATTCTTAAAAGTTCAAGGGACGTATTCAGAATCAACATAAATATAGACAAGGTCTCGGGAGTCTGGAAATAGCCACCACAATGCTGCGGGTGACAAAATACACAGGTGGTTTCTAAATGGAGGATGCGGAAAGGGCACACAGCTTCCGCTTTGGATGCTGGAGCATAATGTGTCACCACCACCATCACAAGCCATGAACTGGGTCTGAGATGCCAGGATACTGGAGAAAAGGTCTCGGAGGAGAAGGTCAGGCTGAGACAGAGATACTTTTTTGCCCAAGGGAGCCACAAAGTCCCTTTATAACCTCCAGCAAACTGGAACAATATGGCTAAACAACCTTGGGATGTGATCAGGATGGCAAAAGCTTTTAAGGGGCTGAGAGAGAGGCTGCAGCAGTTTCCTTTTGCTTGAGTCTTCAGGGCAGTGTTTCTCAACCTTCCTAATGCTGCAACCTCTTAATACAGTTCCTCATGTTGTGATGACCACCAACCATAACATTATTTCCATTGCTACTTCATAACTCTAATTTTGCTACTGTTATGACTCGTAATGTAAATATCTGATATGCAGGATGTATTTTCATTCACCGAACCTAATTTGGCACAAATACCCAAAATGCCCAAATTGGAATACTGGTAGGGTTAGGGGAGGATTGATTTTGTTATTTGGGAGTTGTAGTTGCTGGGATTTATAGTTCACCTACAATCAAAGAGCATTCTGAACTCCACCAACAATGGAATTGAACCAAACTTGGCACACAGAACTCCCATCACCACTGGGAGGGTTTGGTGGGCATTGAGTTTGAGTTTTGGAATTGTAGTTCGCCTACATCCAGAGAGAACTGTGGACTCAAACAATGATGGATCTGGACCAAATTTGGCATGGGTACTCAATATGCCCCAATGTAAACACTGGTGAAGTTTGAGGAAAATAGGCATTGACATTTGGGAGTTGTAGTTCCTGGGATTTATAGTTCACCTACAATCAAAGAGCTTTCTGTACCCTCATAGAATTGGGCCAAACTTCCCACACAGAACCTCCACGATCAACAGAAAATTCTGGAAGGGTTTGGTGAGCATTGACCTTGTGTTTTAAAATTGTAGTTCACCTACATCCAGAGAGCACTGTGGACTCAAACAGTGATGGATGTGGACCAAACTTGCACAGATACTCAATATGCCCAAATGTGAACACTGTTGGAGTTTGGGTAAAATAGGCCTTGTCATTTGGGAGTTGTAGTTGTTGGGTTTTAGAGTTCACCTACAAAAAGCATTTGGAACACCACCAACGATAGAATTGGGCCAAACTTCCCACACAGAACCCCCATGACCAACAGAAAATACTGTGTTTTCCGATGGTCTTTGCCAGCCCCTCTGAGATCCCTTCTCGACCCCCCCCCCCCCCCCGGGGTCCCGACCCCCAGTTTGAGAAACGCTGCTTCAGGGAAAGGCAATATTCTGTCCCTATCATTTCCCAACGACTGGGCACAAATTCCTTTAGTATTTTGAATTT
Organism: Anolis sagrei ordinatus; assembly: GCF_025583915.1. NCBI lineage: Eukaryota > Metazoa > Chordata > Lepidosauria > Squamata > Anolidae > Anolis > Anolis sagrei. Next base: position 29,176,987 of record NW_026847660.1, on the reverse strand, counting down.
AGTCAGCAGCAACTGAGGTAAACTGAGGACAAAGGAAGCGAGTGAGAGGAGGAGAGAGTAAATGGGATATTTGAAGAATAGCTGAAAAAATGGGATGACTAATTCAGGGTACCAAATGAAAACATACATACACACAGTGAGAAAGGTCCTTTTAAGAATGACTTGGATGATGGAACAGAAGGCAAGCTTATGTCCCAATCCACATATCTACCAATGGCCCTGATTCAACAGGGAGAATCCTGATAAAGAAGTCCTGTCATTCCATTTTTTCCCCACTGGTTCCATACTATCTTCTTCTGTGTAGTTGACCCTCTGTGTCCAAGGATTCTGCAATTGTTATAATGTGCCTCCAACCATTCATGGCAAAATCCCCCTTCCTCAAAAGTAAACCTTCTATTTTGTATGACATACCATTTTATTATGGCATTGTATCCAATGAGACCTGAATATCCTCAGATTTTGATATGCACAGGGAGTCCTGGAACCAAACCTTTTTGTTTCCAACTTACTCCAATGACAGCAAACAGAGTGCAAAAATAAAGGAACTGCACCCCATTAGTAGCCAGGAGAGGAGAAAAGGGAGCAAAGTCTTGCCCTTCCCAGTAGACTCAGACCCCTCCCACACAGCTGAATAAAATTCTACATTATCTGCTTTGAACCGGAATATATGGCAGTGTGGACTCAAATAACCCAATTCAAAACAGATATTTTCTGCCTTGATATTCCGGGATATAGGGCTATGTGGAAGGACCCTCGGGCTTCTTCTACACTGCCATAAAAATCCAGATTATCTGCTTTGAGTTGGATTATATGGCAGTGTCGACTCATATAATCCAGTGCAAAGCAGATAATGTGGAGTATCTGCTTTGATAATCTGGATTATATGGCGGATCAAGAATAGGGCTCCATACCCACCTACGGACTCACCACCAAGACACCACATCTGGAAGACAATCGTCTTCGAGCTACGAGGGATCGCCTAAGTAAGTAAAAAGTGAAATGGCAGGGAGAAGGTTTTAGGAAAAGAGACAAAGAGAGGTCCGGAGGTCTCAAAAGCACGGATTTTATTTCCAGCTGGCACTCTGATGAATAGTTGTGTCCAAAAGCATCAGAGCAAATGATAAAGGTGTTGACGGCCTTTTATACCCTCCAATCGCAGGCAAACAAAGAACATGCTTCTACATACATTGACATCATTCTCTACGTCACCTTAGCATCATAGGAATATCAAATTCTATTTTCCAACATACAAAAGGCATGTCTCTGTGTATTTCTTTCTTGAAGAGCAGCATATAGCTTACATTCATCAATCAAGGGGCCTACCTTGACCTGTCATGAGGCTCCTTACTTAGAAGTTGGACGCTGGGCTCAGTACCAGTCTGTCTCTGGAATGTATAGATAACATGCCCCCCTCTTCAGCCCCCCTCTTGCTGTGCCTGGACACAGCTTGCTTGTCCTGTCAGCTTGGGTTTCTTATACAGAGAGAAATTGATTTTTCTATACATCCAGTGCTTGTAAAGTACATACAATTTATACATAAATAAATATCTATTTTTCCAATATCTCCTCATCAAAAGTATATGGCAGTATAGAAGAGGCCTCAGGTAAAAGCAAATGCCTGCAACCCATCTGAGCTTGTCTGTTCTGCCTAATAAATAACTTTTGCCATCTTGATCATACTTTGCTGCTGTTTGGCCACACATTTCCCAATTTTAATCTGTAAATTGATGGAAGGTATGGTTTCCTGACTCAGAGCAAGTAGTTTCATCCGACGTCTTTGATAAGCTAAGTTTCATGAGATGTTTACCAAGGTAGATCAGATGAGTCATCTCTTTCCTCATCCCATGTATGCATTTGTCAGTGTGTTTCTCTCTTCTTTACAGTGTGGTATTTTTGCACTTGCTGCTTCTATCTGTTTTTTGGTTTTGGGAAATGAAGGAGTCAAGTGACAATGACTCAGTGAGATGAATTTGAGCCACAAGAAGGGTGTTTTCATTATGATGAAGTCAATAGGAACTTTAGAAGGGTCTACCCCAGGAAGAGAGACCCTGCAGCCCCTCTAAAGAGGGATTGGTGAGCAAAAAGAAGCCTAATTTTAAGCAATTTATTTTCCCTAAGTTCCCAAGAAGAATCTCACCAAAGGTGAAGAAAGTGCCACCGAGGTTTATTAGCGATTCAGCTGAAAAGGATGCAAAGCGGCAATCATTCGCCAAGCTAAGCATGAAGTTACACAAAGAAATGCCATTTTTATAGAAAATGCAGAGTTGTGTGGTTCAAATCTCCCGCTCCCACCTCTCACCCAGCTAAAAGGGGATTGGCTGATGTGCAAACAGCTGGGAGGAGGCTTGGCCGTACCCCAGGGCATCAGGGCCAATCACAGGGCTTCCGTGGTGCACCAGAGCCAATCAGGAGGCTCCTGCCACCTCTGCGCTCCAGCGAATCAGAAGAGAGGGGGGCGGGATGAAGGGATACAATGCATTCTTGAGTGGATTATGGAGTTTAATGTCCAGGAGGCTTAACGAGTCCGGAATTGGACTGCCAGAAAAGCCAGTCTCATTGTCTTGAGATTGGTTTGAGATAAGCATTGATCACTTAATCCAGGTTTTCTCTTGCGATCAGATAGAGCACAAAGGGGGTGACTTTGGTGAATGTCTACAGTGGAAAGGTTTGAAAGAAAAAACGGGTTGGAGGAAAAAGGGCTTTCCGAAGGTCATCTTTCCCCCATTGTTTTATGATTAAAAAGTCTGCCAAGTGAATATCCTCTTGATGGTCCGACTACAAAGTCAAGAAAGACATTTCTTTGTTATTTTCCATGCAAGTAATGTTCTAAGATAAGGGTCTTCACAATCGCTAATTGTTTTTTTTTCAGAGGCAGGGCAACTTCCTTTTACATTTTCCTCAAGGAGAGAGGAAGGGGGCAAAAGGGTCAGGGCAAGGTCAGATTCATGAAGGGAAATATAGAAATATAGGACAAAATATGAAAATATAGAAATCATAATACAGAGAGTAAACCCAACTACCCTCCCCCGGTGTCCATAGTTCATATTCATAGGAAGGTCAATAAAGGGAAATATATCCATGAGGGGGAAAGAGAGTCCCTTGTTTGTGAGATGGGGGACCATCAGGAGCCCAGGTGTGTCTCAGATGGAAAAAGTCAAATACTTTTGTGACATGATTTTCAGTAATAAATTGGTTACCTTCTACGAGAAACATATGAAAATAGGGCATAAAGCCTTGATTAAATGATACACACCAAATTGACCAAGGCTTAACCCTTATTATCCAGTCTGGTGTCCTTGCCCTTAGCAAAACTATAAGTTACTATCTCTAATGGGGGGGGGGGGGTCATGTTCAACTTCAATGACCTCCTGCCTCTAGCCTGTTGGTAAATAAGACGCCGAGGCATACCTCTAGCCCTGTTGGAAACAGCAACCTTTTTCAAGCCTCCACTAGTTGTTTGTTATGTATATAATTGAGATTGCTTACTGTGTTCTGTATGTGTGTATTGGTATGAAGTTTTCCTTAACTCTTTGTTGTGGGAGGGGCTGCACATGGTGTGATCAGAACTGGGACTATTCAGGACTCAGACTCCAATTTAGAAGGCCAGAACCCATTTGACTTTCAATCTAGAGACTTCAGTAGAAACAATATGAGTTTAGAAGACGGAGGGCCCTTCCACACAGTCCTATATCCCAGAATATCAAGGCAGAAAATCCCACATTATCTGCTTTGAACTGGGTTATCTGAATTCACACTCAGATAATGCGGCATTTTCTGCCTTGATATTCTGGGATATAGGGCTTTGTGGAAGGGCCCTGATTCTATTAGACTCTCAGACCAGAGATATGTTTTAGACATGGACAGTTAAGATTCTAAGGAAGATGCCCTGTGTTACCTACACAGAGACATCTGAGTTCACACTCAGATAATGTGGCATTTTCTGCCTTGATATTCTGGGATATAGGGCTGTGTGTAACTGGATTGATATGCAAAGTACCTGTATGCTGAATACATAAAGTGTGTGAGTAAACCAACAATGTTACTTTTAAAGAATTCTGCTCATTTTTGTCTCTTGAGAGCATAATTTAAACCAAGATGTTTTAAGAGAGAGTAGATGTTTTTTGGCAACTGAAAGAACACTTCTGAAACTCTGACTACCCCCCCCCCCCCCCCGGCCGCCTTCTATGTTTTTGTGTATCGGCATATCTTTATCCCTAACAGTTCAAAGCGATAACTAGGTATATGAGTTCGACAGCTGAGAAACCCAATTGCCTTGCATGAATACTAATGGATATTTACCACTAAGGAGAAGGTTGGCTCAAGCAAGTTTTTAACACTTCCCAGGAAGATTCCTGATCTTCCCAAATGGTAATGAATGCCATTTTCAAAAAGTTATGGAGATTTCCATTTCCCAAAAGGTTATGGCATCATTTTCCCAAAAGGTTGTGATTTCTTTTCTTTCTTTTTTGTAATATTTCCAGTTCTTTAAATATCTTTATTGAAATTTTTCTTACATACATTCAAAAGGGGGGAAAGGAAGGCAAAAAAAGGAGATCGTGGAAAAGCAAAAAATAAAAAAAAAATAAGAAATTGGGGTGGGGGGTTATGATTTCTAACAAGGTCATGCCTTTTTAAAGATAATTTCTCCAAAAGGCCCATTGTGACCGTTTGCTATTATCTACAGTTCCAGTTACCAATAATCCTCTTCTTCCCCAGATTCTTCTTATGCTTAGCCTTTTGGAAATCAGATCCAGTTGGGGTCTTCCTACCTTTTGGATTTGATAAACATGTCTTCTGTTCCATCATCCAAGTCATCAGCATCTTTAACAATGACTTGGATAATGGAATATGAGCTTATGAAATTTGCAAATGACACCAAATTGGGGAGGATAACTAGTACTCAAGGGTGGATCCAGACAGGCCTTTATCCCAGGAGAATCCATGTTTTAAAAACACGGATTTTCCTGGGGGCCTGTCCACACCCACACCACGCTTTCTGGGGTGGGTGTCCAGACGTTCTCTCGGGACTACCTCCCTCCCCTGAACCTCTCAGACCCCTTAGAAAAGTAATGAAAACTTACCCGGTCTCCATTACAGGCTTCGGCCAGCTCTCCCTGTGCGTAGAAAAGACGCGCCAGAGGAGCGAAGGGGGGGGAGGAAGTGACTTCCCTCCCTCCTCCCACCCCCCGGCTCTCCTGGTACGTCATTTCTATGAGCCAGAAGAGCTGGTCGAAGCCTGAAATGGAGGCCGGGTAAGTTTTCATTACTTTTCTAAGGGCTCTGGGGTCTTCGGGGGAAGGAGGGGGTTGGTATTCCCACAGTTTACCGGGCTTATTTAGCCTGGTAAACTGTGGGAATGATGTCTGGACTGTAGTTCAGACACAGGAAATAGTGGGTTTATCCTGCACCTTCCAAGAAGGTGCAGAATAAATCCATTATCTACCGTATATACTCGAGTATAGGCCGACCCGAATATAAGCCGAGGCACTAACTTTATCACAAAAAACTGGGAAAACGTATTGACTCGAGTATAAGCCAAGGGTGGGAAATGCATCCACTATGGATCAATTTCAAAATAAAAATAGATACCAATAAAATTACATTAATTGAGGCATCAATAGGCTAAATGTTTCTGAATATTTACATAAAACTGTAATTTAAGATAAGACTGTCCAACTCTTATTAAACCATTATTCTAACCTCCTTCAATGTAAATGTACTTATTATTAAAATAATAAATATAATAAAAATAATAGAGTAAAATAATGAAAATGCAATAAAAACAGTAATAATAGAGTAAAATAATAAATGTAGTAATAATAGGGTAAAATACTGTAAATGTAATAATAATATTTATTATGATTTTTTTTGTTATGTCAGGAATGATTCCTGGTGTGAGAGAATTGGCCGTCTGCAAGGACGTTGCCCAGGGGACGCCTGGATGATTTGATGTTTTTATCATCCTTGTGGGAGGCTTCTCTCATGTCCCCGCATGAGGAGCTGGGGCTGATAGAGGGAGCTCATCCGCCTCTCCCCGGATTCGAACCTGCGACCTGTCGGCCACCGGGGGCTCCTTAATAATAAATAGATTAAAATAATAAATGTAATAATAATAATAATAGGGTAAAATACTCTAAATGTAATAATAATAGAGCAAAATAATAAATAGAATAATAGAGCAAAATAATAAATGTAGTAATAATAGGGTAAAATACTGTAAATGTAATAATAATAATAATAATAAATAGATTAAAATAATAAATGTAATAATAATAATAGGGTAAAATACTGTCAATGTAATAATAGAGCAAAATAATAAATAGAATAATAATAAAGCAAAATAATGTAAATATAATAATAATAGAGTAAAATATTAAATGTAATAAAAAATACTAATAGCAGAGTAAAAGAATAAATAACCTTGACTCGAGTATAAGCCGAGGGGAGCTTTTTCAGCCTAAAAAGGGGGCTGAAAAACTAGGCTTATACTCGACTATATACAGTAATTAATGTGCTACAAACCAGGGTTTGCCTGGTTTGTAGCAAATTAATTCAGAACTGTCCAGAACTCCACCTAAACATTAGGATGAATTTCCTGACAGTATAAGCTGTTTGATAATGGAATATTCAGCCTTGGAAAGTGGTGGAGTCTGCTTCTCTGGAGGTTTTTAAGCTGAGACTGGATGACATCTGTTGGAGATGCTTTGATTGTGTTTTGCTGCATGACAAGAAGGGGGTTAGACTGGATGGCCCTTATGATCTCTTTCAACTTTATGATTCTATACATGGACACTAGCAGATCCTCTCCACCGGAGTACCAAAGTTTCTCTGCTTGGTCTTTCACCCATAGCCGCTACCCGATCTCCCCTCCAACTGGGAGCCCCAGCTGTTTCCTCCTTGCCACCCACTTCTGGCCCCCCATTGTTCCTTCGTTGTAGATGCACAAACGTCATGTGTGTATTTTTTCCGGCTCTTTCCAGCTGCTGAGGAAAAATCATAAACAGCCAAGGACAAAACGAAAAACAAACTCTCTTAGGCACCCCCCCCCCATCGCCACCCTGGGAGGGAGGTCTTGAAGCCTTGAGAAGCTTCCAGCTCTAACCAGTTATGCCCACTCATCTTTCAGGGGTCTTCCCACATTTTAGGTGATGTCACACCAGTGTATGTACAGTTATGATGAAATTGTGGCTTTGTTTTGGTTCAGAAGTACCTATAAGGTCCCCAAAACATCTTATTTTCTTTAACAAAACCTTAATATTAAAAGCTATAGGCAGTACAGAGAACACATGTGTGCAGCCCTGTAATATTTAATATTAATTTTTTTAAAAAGCCAACAGTAAACATTATATGTATGTGCTTTTGGAAAACAGGATATCAGATAGTTAGCTATTTGTAAAAAAAAATGCAGTTGTGCCTGTAACTAACTACATAGAATAATAATGGTAACTCATTACTTTTCCATAATTTGTTGACTTTGTCCACAAAAGTCTTAGTGAATTTATGCCTTGTGTTTTCGAAGGCTTTCATGGCCGGAATATAAACCCCACTTGCTTAGTTTCAAACAGTCCTCAGACCATGAAAATCAACAAAATCTGGCTAAATGATTTTTAAAAAACTCTAAAATCAAAAGAGTAAATAAATAACATGGGAATTCCAGACAAGAAACAATCAGGGCCAGCTAATCACCTCCCAACAAAGGATTCCCCAGACAGTAAGCAGCCAGATCTTGCAACTATAAGGCCATTAAATGCTAATCAAGGTGGCTAATTACAACATTCACACCTGCCTCAAACATTCAAGAGTTTTTTTCCCACTCTTGACATTCCACAGATATATAAATCCCCCTTGCCTAGTTTCTAACAGACCTCACAACCTCTGAGGATGCCTGCCATAGATGTGGGTGAAACATCAGGAGGGAATGCTTCTGGAATATGGCCATACTGCCCGGAAAACTCACAGCAACCCAGACCGCACAACCTCTGAGGATGCCTTCCATAGATGTGGGCAAAACGTCAAGAGAGAATGCTTCTGGAATATGGCCATACAGCCCGGAAAACTCACAACAACCCAGACCTCACAACCTCTGAGGATGTCTTCCATAGATGTGGGCAAAACGTCAGGAGAGAATGCTTCTGGAATATGGCCATACAGCCTGGAAAATTTACAGCAACACAGACCTCACAACCTCTGAGGATGCCTTCCATAGATGTGGGTGAAACGTCAGGAGAGAGTGCTTCTGGAATATGGCCATACAGCCCGGAAAACTCACAGCAACCCAGACCTCACAACCTCTGAGGATGCCTTCCATAGATTTGGGCGAAACGTCAGGACAGGAGAGAATGCTTCTGGAATATGGCCATACAGCCTGGAAAACTCACAGCAACCCAGACCTCACAACCTCTGAGATTGCCTGCCATAGATGTGGGTGAAACGTCAGGAGAGAGTGCTTCTGGAACACGGCCATAAAGCCTGGAAAACTCACAGGACCCAATATATATCTTTAAAAAATTTCTGCACTGATTCTACAGTCTCTATATTGCAGAGAAAATAACCATTAACTCTGGGCAGATTTTAAATCTTTTTGGTTCTTCTTCAAACCCTCCCTCTTTTTCGGACATCTGAGGTTGAAAAAGAGTTAGGGAGAGCTCTCAAACTGTTTTAAGATATACCTTTTCATTTACATTTTTTCCATCTACTAAGCTATTTAGCATAGTGTGCCCAATGACTGCAATTTCTCTTGGTGTTTCATCAGACATGACTGACTCATGTTTAAATGTATCTGCCTTGGACTGTTTGATGATCTAATTATATGTTTTAGGGAGAGTGGTGTTAATTTTCTATAATATACCACATTTAGAATATATTTTAGAAAGCATCTAAGAAATATTAACAACCTTTCTAGCACGCACAGTTCCAGCCCAGCCCACTGAATACACAATTTATTTTTGCGTGAACAACAATACTTCTATGAACATTTGCTTGAATTAGAAAAAGAGTCAGTTTACTCAGTGTCTCAAAATTATAATATTACTGCTATTTTAAAAATAAGAAACTGGAATACTGCAAAAATAGCCCGTCACTTGTTCGTTTACATGTATAAGAATGCTCTTTGACATGCAAAGCATACTGAGCATACTGAGGACAAAGACTTAATCAACACTACCATGTACAAGCAGTCCTCGAGTTACAAACATCTGACTCATAGTTAAGAACGGGGATGAGACAACAGGCGGCAGCTCCCCTGCACTTTATTCATAGTCACCGCGAATGCAAAACGTATTGGAAATTGAAGTCGTTCAACCATCCATGTTGTTCGAAATGTGTGGTATACCGATAGCAACCAATCTCAACTCAGCTTCCATTTCTTATCTTGCTGAGGTGAAATGCTTGGTTGGTATTTCTTATGCTGCTGAGGTAAAAGGAAAGCTGTACTGTTATTGGTTGTTATTTCTTCTAGTGCTGAGGTAAAATGTAAGCTGCTTAGTGATTGGTGTCCTGGTGGCGCAGTGGGTTAAAGCCCTGTGCCGGCAGGACTGAAGACCGACAGGTCGCAGGTTCGAATCCAGGCAGAAGCGCATGAGCTCCCTCTATCAACTTCAGCTCCTCATGCGGGGACATGAGAGAAGCCTCCCACAAGGATGATAAAAACATCAAATCATCCGTGCGTCCCCTGGGCAACATTCTTGCAGAGGGCCAATTCTCTCACACCAATTCTCTTGCAGTTTCTCAAGTCGCTCTTGACATGACAACAAAAAGTGATATGTTTCCTTTTACTGCTGTGGTAAAAGGAAAGCTGCGCAGCAATTGGTTACTAGTACTCAGTTTTTATTTCTTATACTGCTGAGGTAAAATGAAAGCTAGGCTGTGAGTGGTTGCTTTGGGCATCATAGATTCCACTTTGTCTATTCTCAGACTGCTAGTTTTACGCTAAAGACATGCGTGTATTTGAATGCAACGTTATGTCAAAATTTCATTTTACTATAAAACACGCGCAAATTGGAATGCAATGTTGTGTCGAAATGCCAAGTCAATCGACCAACTACTTTTTGAGTTTTGCGAGCACAAACATACGCAGACTGAGATTTTATATATAAAGATGATAGATAGATAGATAGATAGATAGATAGATAGATAGATAGATAGATAGATAGAGATAGACAGACAGACAGACAGACAGACAGACAGACTGGAGTTAAAAATGTATCTGCTCTGAATTACGAACAAATTCAACTTAAGAACAGACTTACCGAACCTCTCTTGTTTGTGACTTGGGGGACTGCCTGTAATGCAGTTTGGAACTGCAATTGTAGATCCCTATAATACAGTCAACCGCATTATATAAGTCTATATTGACTATATAATAGTTTCAAACTGCATTGTATGGCAGTGTAGATCCAGCCAGAGGGGGAATGTGGGAGGAGGAAAAAGAAAATAGAGCATTTTAAAAGCAGCTGAAAAAATGGGATGCCAGAAGGACAATTAGAGGTTGTGAGATCAAGGATAGTATTTATACAATCTCCAAGCACTGAAAGCAATTGCACTGGGTGATGAAACTTAATGCAACATTGGCATAGCTAATGATTCCTATTCTCTCTTTGCTCCTAGCTTTTACGTTTTAATGAATCCCCATCGTCCTAGGTGTGAGTCAACCCTTGGCCATAAACAGCTGGCCAAAGAGCCTGGTGTATCTGCACGTTCCCACAGCTAAGAATAGTTTGGTGTGTGAATGGGGGGAGGATGGACCAACACATCCTGACTTCCAATGCCCTATTACATCCTCTCTTTGGGAATGTCAGGAATCCGACCAATAATAATAATAATAACCACAACTGGTTTGATGGAGGCTTTCTAATGTCACGTCCTGCAATCCAGAATGTGGACAAGTTACTCTTTTAGATTGGGGGAGTGGCAGTCTAAAAGTAACTCACTCCGTGTAACCCGAGCTTAGTGTGCAAGGTCTAAATGTCAGGTTTCGTGGTGGCAAACTGGACCAAGATTTATGGCACGCACAAGAACCAGGTGTGGTCTCAAAGGTGTTCTGCAGCATTACTTCCAGTATGTCAAAGAGTTCTGGGATATCTATCTATCTATCTATCTATCTATCTATCTATCTATCTATCTATCTATCTATCTATCTAACACTAGACTTTTGGAGTAGTAAAAGGAATGAACACGTACACATAGGAGCCAGTTGGAATAATGGCTTGCTTGTTGGACAATGACTTTGGAGAACAGGGTTTGAATCCTCACTCAGCTATGGAAGTGACCTTGGGCAAGTCTCAAGCCCCTTCTACACTGCCATATAATCCAGATTATCAATGCAGATAATCCATATTATTATTATATTTGAACTGGATTGTATGAGTCTACACTGCCATATAATTAAGTTCAAAGCAGATAATCTGGATTTTATATGGCAGTGCAGAAGGGGCCTCAGAAAATCCTGTGATAGGTTTGTCATAGAGTTGCCATAAATCAGAAAAGAATGGAAGGTATACAACAACAACAAAGTAGATAGGAGGGTTGAATGAAAAGCAATGCCTCCACCTTCGTAACTCCTCAACATATGGCAGTACTGGTATGCGGCAGACTGGCTTCTTTAGTAGACTCTCTACAGTTCCATTTTGGCGGGAAGCCTTAGCATTGAATGATTGTGTTGTTAAAGTGCGAAGTATGGAACCCTGCATAGATGGTCGGTCAATGGGACTTAAGCAATGTGCAGTCATTGAATTCTTGACAGCAAAAGGTGTCACCCCAAAGGAGATTCACCAGCGAATGCAAGCTGTTTATGGTGTTTGGGTTGATGTGAGTACTGTGCATTGTTGGCGAGAAAGTTTAAAGATGTTGAGGTGGGAACATCTGACTTGTGTGACAAACAAAGAGTTGGACATCCTGTGACAGCAACCACTGAGTTTCACAAGCAAAAGGTTGACAGATTGATACAGGACGATTGTTGCATCACTCAGAGAGAAATTTCAAGCATAATCGGCTTTTCACAAGAACATGTGGGTCACATTATTGCTTTGCTTGGCTATCCGAAGATCTGTGCATGGTGGGTTTCAGAAACAGAGTGTCAACTTCTTCCGTGATGGCTTCAGAAAACTTGTTCATCGTTGGCAGAAATGTATCCAATTGTCTGGTGATTATGTGGAAAAGTGAATAGTGGTAGTTAAAGAGCACATTCTATGAATAATTTCTGCGTTTGATTTATTAAAATATTTCCATCCAAGTACCGAACATGGAGGCATTAGTTTTCATTCAACCCTTGTATCTAGATGCATAAAATGAGTTTAAAAATATACAGAATCCGACCTTGTCCTTTGATTTTCTGGCAACTGGCATAGAATTAAAATAGAAAGGAAAACGTGATGTAGGTTGGTAGATCTCAGCCTATTCTGGGATAAGACTTTTTTTGTGGTATGGGACTATTGTACATTTTCAAATTATGATGGAGGGGTGTGTGTGTTATGAGAGAGATCTAATGATTAAATGGCAGTAGGGTCAGGGAAGTGGAAATGTGAATGAAGTGCTATGTACGTGTGTCGGCTAATGTTGTTTGTTTGTGCGTCTGAACGAGAAGTCCACAGGGAGTCAGGTGCCTTTCATGTACGTATGGGGAGAAATGATGGGAATGGGGTCCCGGCAGTGCCAAACAGGATGCTAGGGGATTGTGATGAGTCACTGTGACTTTGGCGAGTGCATGACAAAAAGCATGTCAAACAACCATAAACAGGACCAGGGATAGAATACAGACCCTGCTTCTGCTCCAAACAAGCAGGGAAGTCCTGCCCGCATCCTGTCTGGCTGCGAAGGTTTCCTACCCACTTTCCGTGGCTCCACCTCCGGACTAGTGGCATATAAACTCCACTCCCATCCCAGCTTGACACAGACTCTTGGCTGTTGCTGGACAGACAGAGCCACCTGCTTCCTGAGAAGGAAAAGAGATCCGACTTGATCACACTGAACTAGACTGGACTTGATTCTTGGAGATCCTTCAAGTGAGTATCTCAGTATCTTTGGGATTCGGGTTTTCTGGGATGTAGAAGATTTTTGAGATGGGTGCAGGACTTGCATGAAAGATTTTGGTCATTTGGGGCAGTTTTCTGTGCAGTTTTCTGCCTGAACATCATAAAAACAGTGGCAATGCTTTTTGTTGTTAAGTGCCATCAGGTTGACTTCAACTCATGGCGATCCTATGAATGATGGATTGCCAAGTCACTCTGTTATCAGCTCTTGAAGACTTAGGGCTGTGGCTTCCTTGCGCGAACCTCTCCATCTGTAATGTGGTCTTCCTCTTTTCCGACTGCCTTCTATCTTACCAAGCATTTGTTTGCATTTTCTAATGAGTCATTTCCAAAGTCTGATATTGCTATGGATAGCTTAAATAGCTAGCATTGTCAAAAGCTTTCATGGCCAGAATCACTGGGTTGTTGTGTGTTTTCCAGGCTGTATGGCCATGTCCCAGAAGCATTATCTTTTGATGTTTCACCTGCATCTATGGCAGGCATCCTCAGAGATTGTGAGGTCTCATAACCTTTGAGGATGCTGGCAGAATGTAAGGAGAGAATGCTTCTGGAACATGGCCTACAGCCCGGAAAACAAACAACAACCCAGGTATTCCTCAAGTCTTTGGGAGGAAACGTCATCAAGAAGATGTGACCATCAAATGGCCGCTTCTAACACAATAGCAGTAAATATCCAATAAGGATCACTGTTCCTTTCGATAGTTTTGAAGGGAGAGAGATGCACAATGCTCCGGCTCACAGCTGCCAAGATGTGGGTGAATAGACTTATTTGGGGTTGTCAGTCGAAAAGGGAAAACTAGTTTTCACATGTTCAGAAACACTTTTGCTATTACTTCAGATGCTCTGCTGATGGCTCTTGATAGCGAGCGCCGGTTAAACCAGACAGAGTTGTTTCTCCAATTAATCTTGGTTCTTTTTCCCCTTAAAAGATCAGGATAATGGATGCAAGAAGTGTTCTTGTGATGCTGTGTTTGATGATGGCTGCTTCCTGTCAGCCCTGGAGGACATCTGGAATACCAGACAGGTGAGGCATGGATTTAGGGAGGGCTGTGGTTAAAGAGATCATGAGGAATCCTTCTCTTGCCTCCTTAATTATATGGCATTCCTAAAGTTGTAACCCTTCTCTCGCATGTTTTCTCTCACAGACGGCAACCCCCTCCTTTTGCCTCCTTTCTGGATAAGCTCCTAAAGCTTCACGGAGGAGCAAATAATGGAAGAACCCCCCAGAAGCCTGGACTAGAGGCAGGTGAAAAATCCATCATTTGGGAACAGCTGGAGGATGCAAGAAACCAGCCAAACCTGTTTAGGAAGTAAGTGCCATTATGGGTGAGGAATCAATAGCATTGAAGAGGGTGCCCGGGGATTGGAATTAGAGCAGTAGTTCCCAACCTGTGTGTCCCCAGGTGTTTGGGACTGCAACTCCCAGAAATCCCAGCCAGTTTATCGGCTGTTAGGACTTCTGGGAGTTGAAGGCCAAAACATCTGGGGACACGCAGGTTGGGAACCACTGCATTAGAGGATACTGGGATTATTTGCAGTCCAGAAATGTTTTTAGTCAATCATTATGGACAACTCCACATCCCTTACAAACCACAAGACCAAACAGTTTCACTTGAAGGCCTCCAGCTGTGATTGGACTGCAACTGTCATCTTCATTTCTCATTGACAATGCTGGCTGGGGTTGATGGAAGTTGTTGTCCAACAACATCTAAGGGGGGCATAGGTTGCTTGGCACTACTTTTAGAGCAGTGGTTCCTAACCTGTGTTCTGTGGACCACTAGTGGTCTGCAAGAACAAAAATATGGTCTATGGCCTCACCATTACTACACAGTTGTTTCAAAACCACATGGCAGTGAGGGTGACTGGTCTCACGAAACTCTCTTATAGTGCTGAGGCAACTGGGATGTTGGGAGGGGGGAGGCTGACTACCCACAAAAGATTACTCCTACCACACCAGCTCTAGATTATTAAATATGGTTTTCTGTGGGCGAGCAGATGGAGGCTACTAGATGTTCTGTATCAGAAACTAGAGCTGATGTGGTCTATCCAACGTAATTTTCTGAATCAGTACTCCAAATAACGAAACCAAATCTAAAGTTGACCAAAAACTGATTTGTAACCATATTGATACTGGTGAAAGTGGTCCCTGGTCAAAGTGGTCACTGGTCAAAAAAAGATTGGTAACCACTTCTATTATTGCAAGTTATTATTCTAATAACTTGCTATTATTCCTGAACATTTAGACCCCTTCTATGATGCCATATAATCCAGATTATCAAAGCAAAGCATCTACCTTGAACTGGATTATATGTTTCTACACTGCCATATAATTCAGTTCAAAGCAGACAATCAGGAGCCCCCAGTGGTGTAATGGGTTAAATCCTTGTGCTGGCAGGACTGCTGACCAAACAGTCAGTGGTTTGAATCCGGGGAGTGGGTGAGCCCCCATCTGTCAGCTCCAGCTTCTCATGTGTGGATATGAGAGAAGCCTCCCACAGAATGGTAAAATATTTGGGCCTCCTCTGCACAATGTCCTTGCAGACGGCCAATTCTTTCACACCAGAAGCGACTTACAGTTTCTCAAGTCGCTCCTGACACACACACACACACACACACAAATCTGGATTTTATATGGCAGTGTAGAAGGGACCTTAGTCACTCCAAGCTGATTTAGAGAGAGGCACAGCAGTGTCTTAATCATGCAAAAACCATCTCTTGGATGCATGATAATTTTAGTCCAAATCTCAACTATTGCCTAGGTATTTGTTCAGGCTTTAGATCCCACTTTCTCCCCAAAATATTAAGGAGACGGTTCCTTTTGCACTGGATTTTACATTTCTACCTGTGTTTCCAAATTTCCTCACCATGATTTTCCTCAACCCACAGCTCTGTCCCTGGTCACCGAGTTCGGCGGGCTTCACCTTCTGTGCGAGGCTGCCACCTTGGCACCTGTCAGATCCAGAACCTTGCCAATCTGCTCTATCGTTATGGAGGCAACAGCCAGAAAGATGAATCCCATAAGAACAACAAAGGCACAACAGATCCAATGGGCTACGGGCGCAGGAAACGCCGGTCAGCTGGGCATGGTGTGCCCACTCCCACCTAGAAGATCCTTTGATGACAGGGGAAAGATGGGCACCAACAGAACCAGGCTCTGGTCACCTGCAAGGATGAGATGAACAGGCTGGTGGCTTCCAGCACTCAGGAAGCTCTGCTCCAGAAACAAGGACTTGGCAAGTCGATCCATTGTGTTAGACTTGAGATGGGAGTGGGTTTTACCTCCAACATTTAGCGTTCCATGTTCTGGGGATGCGGTCTTCAGAATGGATCAGTAACCAGACATTGGTGTGATATTCACCCTTTGTTCTGTACTGCTCCCTGTTCTTATTCTGTGAAGTGATGTGTGCAACAGTTGGACCAAGTACTTGCCTTGCACTGGAGCAGAATTCAGAACAAAGATGCTACAATTATCCAAGAAAAACATGATGAGAAATCTCCAAGAGGACCCTGGAACATCTCAGCGTTGTGGCATAGCACTCGTGCCAAAGAGAAATTGACTTTACCCGCTCATGACATTTGGGTAGGGTGAGGGAGCGGCATAGGATCAAAAGTCGTGAGGGGTCTTTTGTGCATACAATGTTCTGAGACAAGACTGAAAGTAAATATATATATTTTTTCAAACCCTGAATCTTGAATGGTTTCTTTGTTGCTTTGCCTCTATTTAATCCAACGTTTCTCAACCTGGTGGTCGGGACCCCGGGAGGGGGGGTGGTTGTGAGGGGGTGTCAGACGAGTCACCAGAGATCATCAGAAAACATAATATTCTCTGTTGATCATGGAGTTCTGTGTGGGAAGTTTGGCCCAGTTCTATCATTGGTGGGGTTCAGAATGCTCTTTGATTACAGCTAAACTATAAATCCCAGCAACTATACAACTCCCAAATGTCAAGGTCTATCTTCCCCAAACTCCACCAGTGTTCACATTTGGGCATATTAAGTATTCGTGCCAAGTTTGTTCCAGATCCATCATTGTTTGAGTCCACAGTTTTCTCTGGATGTAGGTGAACTACAACTCCAAAACTCAGGCTCAATGCCCATCAAACCTTTCCAGTATTTTCTGTTAGTCATGGGAGTTCTGTGAGCCAGGTTTGGTTCAATTCCATTATTGGTGAAGTTCAGAATGCTCTTTGATTGTAGGTGAACTATAAAGCCCAGCAACTACAACTCCGAAATGACAAAATCTCACACACCCCTCCCAACCCCACCAGCATTCAAATTTAGGCGTATTGGGTATTTATGCCAAATTTGGTCCAGTGAATGAAAATACATCCTGCAGATCAGATATTTACATTAATATTCACAACAGTAGCAAAATTAAAGTTGTGAAGTAGCAACAAAAATAATTTAACCACAACATTCTCTCCTGACATTTCACCCACATCTATGGCAGACATCCTCAGAGGTTGTGAGGTCTGTTGGAACTAGGCACGTGAGATTTATGTCTGTGGAATATCCAGGGTGGGAGAAAGAACTCTTGCCTGTTTGAGGCAAGTGTGAATGTTGCAATTGGCTGGCTTGATTAGCATTGAATAGCATTTTCAAACCCTGGATGCTTCCTGCCTGGGGGGAATCCCTTGTTGGGAGGTGTTAGCTGGCCCTGATTGTTCCTGTCTGGAATTCCCCTGTTTTCTGAGTGTTGCTCTTTATTTACTGTCCTGTTTTTATAGGTTTTTTTTTATTACTGGTAGCCAAATTTTGTTCATTTTCCTGACCCCCAGGTTGAGAAACACTGGGAGAAGGGAGATATATATATATATATATAATATATATATATATTAAAAACCCTAACAAGCCAGCACCACCCACAGGCAAAAAATAAGCATAGCATTTAATTTAGTCAAAGAAAACTGAACCTGTATCTGATAAAGGGGTTCAAGAGAATATATGAGAGGTATCTGGGGCTTTCTGAGACTGTGTTTATACTGCAGAATTAATGTAGTTTGGTACCCTTTTACTGTCATGGCTCAATTCCTTGTGAGTTGTAGTTTGGCAAAGCACCAGCACTCTTTAGCAAAGTGACAACTCCTATAGCATTGAACCAGGGCAGTTAAAGTGATGTCTAACTGCATTCATTTTACAGTGTAGATGAGTTCCAGGAAAGGAGCTGCATCATTTGAGTTTAGCAGTCTTTCCCCCACTTTGAACATCACCCTAGTGCTTTTGCTGGAGAATCGGTATAAGTAAAGGTTTTCCCCTGACATTAAGTCTAGTTGTGTCCGACTCTGAGGGGTGGTGTTCATCCCCATTTCTAAGCTGAAGAGCCGGTGTTGTCCATAGACACCTCCAAGGTCATGTGGCCGGCATGACTGCATGGAGTGCTGTTTCCTTCCTGCTGGAATTGTACCTATTGATCTACTCCCATTTCCATGTTTTTAAACTGCTAGGTTGGCAGAAGCTGGGGCTAACAGAGGGAGCTCACCCTGCTCCCCAGATTCAAACCACTGACTTTTTGGTCAACAAGTTCAACAGCTCAGTGGTTTAGCCCACTGTGCCACCGGTGGCTCCTGGAGAATCGGTATAGTGAATATGAATTACATCAAATGTTTCCTTTGCATTATGCAAACAAACCTTTGGCTTTCTAAACATGATTTTTATGTTCTCTAGAGTAGATGCATCATATGACATCACTCCCATTACACCATGTAACATGACTTTTGTTCCTAGTTTATAAATGTCGTTTCCTAATTGGTTCTATCATTAAAAATGGGGAAATGTATTGTCAAAGGCTTTCATGGCTAGAATCTCTGGATTGTTCTGTGTTTTCTGGGCTGTATGGCCATGTTCCAGAAGCATTCTCTCCTGATATTTCACCCATTGATGCCTGCCGTAGATGCAGACGAAACGTCAGGAGAGAATGCTTCTGGAACATGGCCATACAGCTTGGAAAACAGACAACAACGCAACATGGGAAAAATTTATTAAACTGCAAAAACTGTGTTTTTGTGTGACCTCCCACAGCACTTTTTGTTATAGTTGTCCAATATGGTGTATTTTGATATGTTTTTGATATGTTTTGTACTCACTTAGGCATTGAATGTTTGTCTTCTTATGTGTAAACCAACCTGGGTCCCTCTTGGGAAGAAATGGCGGTACAGAAATAAAGTATTATTATTATTATTATTATTATTATTATTATTATTATTAGAATTAGTATTAACAGTTTTATTGTTTTAAAATGTTTTCTCTGTTTTTTTTGCCTAATGTGATGTATTTGTACATTGTCTATTCGCAATGTGGCACTGAAGTGGCCAAACTGTAAGCTGCTCTGAGTCCCATTCAGGGTGAGGATAGCGGGGTAGAAATATAGTAAGTAATTAAATAAATAAAATACTCTGTGCACTTTGGAAATACATTATATGGTCAATGTACACCTCTATAATGCAGTTTAACTGCAATGGACTGCATTATACGTGTCTAGGCTTCACATACAATGCAGTTTCAGACTGCATTATATGGCTGTGTAGATCCAGCCAAAACCCTTCAACTCAAGACCCATGTTAATTTAAGTAAAGAAAACTCAGAGCATGCAATTAAATGTCAGGTCACATTTTAATATGGCAATGGGGGCCAATGAGTAGAATGAACTTCAATCAAGCACAAATAGTGGGGCAGCTGCACATACAATGCAGTTGTATGTGCAACACATCTCTGAAATATCATGAAATCTACAATTGATTGAATTACTCAAAACCAATAATATTCCAGTTTGTTGTTGTTTATTAATTCAGTTGCTTCTGACTCTTTGTGACCTCATGGACCAGCCCACGCCAGAGCTCCCTGTCGGCTGTGGCCACCCCCAAGCTCAAGTTCACCTACAAAGCCCTAAAAGGTTAGGTCCTGCCTATCTTCACAGCCGCATTTTCTCCTATGAACCGGCGTGGACCCTAAGATCTGCTGAGGAGGCCCTTCTCTTTCTCCCGTCACCATCACAAGCACAGTTGGTGGGACGAGGGAGAGAGAGGGCCTTCTCGGAGGTGGCTTCATGTTCTGGAACTCTCTCCCCAGCTAAATTAGGCTAGCACCCACTCTGTCTGTCTGTTTCTCTTCCGGTGGGACCTCAAAACATGGAGGTTCAAATGTGCATTTGATAATGGTTAGGCTCCTGTCTATGATTGCCCAGTCCTCACTGACCATCACCTTGAAATCTGAACTTTACCCCCAGCCCTGGCCCTGTAACCTGTTTTTTTGCACAAGCCCATGCCCAGCCCTCTCTAAAGGTGATATTCCTGGTTCTGGTTATTGAGGTTGGCTTTGGTTTATTTTAATAGTGTTTTTATATTCCACCATTTGAATTGTTTAATTAGATTGCCATGTGTTTATTAAGTTTTTCAATGTGTTTTTACTTTGTTAACTTTGTTATTATTGGGCTTTGTTCTGCTTGTAAGCTACTCAAAGTCCGTTTGGGAAGATGGTGGCAGGTCATAAAAACAAAGTTGTTGTTGCTGCTGCTGTTATTATTATTATTATTATTATTATTAGTGTGGCTTAGAGGGCACACCCTCAGCCTCGGAGGAAGAGAGGGGGGGCATGTCACAATGCCCCCCCCCCCCCTGCATCACAGCCAGTGCCCTTAACCCCTCTACCCCCCCCCCCCCCCCCCAGTGAGCCTCACTCTAGGATATTTGTGTTAGGCACAAGGATGTCAGAGTACATTAATAAAGAATGTAGGCTTCCACTGTGGGCGCCACACTCAAGGTGCCAAGAGGACGTGAGTGAGACGCAGGCCGTCCTCCAGGCCAGAAAACTGAGGGCCCAGGCGCCCAAGGAGCCCGTCCTCTTGCGGGCCAGGGATTTCAGTGGCCTTGGGGACCCCCTTCCAGGGGGCCAAGAAAAGCCTGGAGCCCGCGGCTGCCTGCAGAAGCAGGGCCCCCTCCAACCCCTCCTTCTTCTCAGAAGGAGGGAGGCGGAGGGGGCCTTGCCCTGCCTGGGGCGCCCCTCAGCTGCAGAAGGCCATCAAAGCGGGGGCAGGGCTGAGAGGCAGCGGCCGTGCCCGCAGGGGCCTCTCTGGGCCCTCCTGGCAGGGAGGGAGGCGGAGGAGGGGGTGCTTCCAATCCTCCTCCTCCCCGCCCCCTCCTCCCCGCCCAGGAGTGAACATCTGGAGCCTGGAGACCCACCCCTGCCTGCCTGACATCTGCCGGCCCACCGCACCTCCAACACCACCCTTTACCCCGCCCACCACTCCCAACCGGCTTTTCGGGTAAGTACACATGCACAGCACCCCCTCCTCCTCCCCTCCCCTTCCGTTCCCCCTCCCCTTGCTGGTGGCCACCACTGAGAAGGCTCCCTCATTCCCACCAAACATGCTTGTGACGGTGGTGGGAATAGTGTGAACCTCCACTTTGTTTTGGTCTGTTGCCTCCCAGCTCCTCAGATGACAGCATCAAACTGCACCAGTGGCACCATGACCAACAAGAACGCATAGTACTGCATCGACACTCATGCCAACTGGCTGGTGCTTGTTCTCTTTGTGGTCTTCCTTTTTGTAACCAACATACTGCTTCTCAATATGCTCATCGCCATTTTCACTCCTTCAAGGTTAAGCCAGTCACTTCAAGGATCCCATCCATCCATCTTGACCTTGGTCGGCCCCTCTTCTTTTTTCCTTCCATTTTCCCCAGCAACAAGCTTTCCAAGCTTTCTTGTCTTCTCATTATGTGGCCAAAGTGCCTCATCTTTGCCTCTAATATCCTTTCCTCCAGTGAGCAGTCGGGCATTATTTCCTGGAGTGGTTGGATCTTCTTGTGGTCCAAGGCACTCTCTGAAGTTTCCTCCAGCAACACAGTCCAAAAGCATCTATCTTCTTTCGCTCAGCCTTCCTTGTGGTCCAGCTCTTGCATCCATAGGTTACTACGGGGAACGTCATTGCTTTAACTATGTGGATCTTCATTGCCAGTCTCTACTCTTCTCTATTTTATCAAGATTGTCATTGCTCTCCTCCCAAGAAGCAATTGCTCTCCCTCTATTTGCCAGTTATCAGTCAGTGTGGTAGCCATAATCTTGGTTTTTTGTGTTTAACTGCAACCCAGCTTTTTCACTTTCTTTTTTCACTTTCCAGTTACCAAATAGGACTCCATCTTTATTGCTGATTGTTGAAGTCAATATACCAAAGCTAATTTCTGTAATGAACTAGAAGCTGCGGTGGCGCAATGGGTTTAACCCTTGTGCTGGCTGAACTACTGACTTGAAAGTCAGTGGTTCTAATCTGCAAGATGGGGTGAGCTCCGTATGTCAGGTCCAGCTTCCAATGCAGGGACATGAGAGAAGTCTGGCAGTTTCTCAAGTTGCTTCTGACACAATAAAGTGGAGTGCCGCAGGATTGCGTCCTGGGCCCGGTCCTGTTCAACATCTTTATTAATGACTTAGAAGGGTTAGAAGCGAGAGCTCCCTGTCGGTCAAGGTCACCTACAAAGCCCTAAAAGGTTAGGTCCTGCCTATCTTCATGACCGCATTTCCCCCTGTGAACCGGTGTGGACCCTAAGATCTGTCGAGGAGGTCCTTCTCTTGCTCCCGCCACCATCACAAGCACGGTTGGTGGGACGAGGGAGAGAGAGGGCCTTCTCGGGGGTGGCTTCATGTTCTGGGTCTCTGTTCCGTCTCCCAGGAGTATGGGTTTTGCATTACCTTTTAGTTGCTGGAAACAGTCTCTCCTTGTGTTTCTCCCAGGCTGCTGCTGCCTTTGCAAGGCCTAAAAGGTTAGCAGCCAGAGGCAGGAAGGCCAGTTTGCAGGCTCTCTGCAATGATTGGCCCAGAGAGTAACTTTTGAGCCCGCCCCTTTTACCAGGTCAGACTTCCATTTTGGAGCCTTCCCTGCCCCATTCAGTTCTAAAGAAGCGATTGGATGTGTTAGAGGCCTGTTCAGGAAGCTCCGAGAAATCATTGCAAGTACTAAAATAAAACAAATATATTGAGTAATTGAGACCTATAGATAGATGGATGGATAGATAGATAGATTCATTGAGTTATTGAGCTATAGGGAACAATTGAATACAGATAAAGTTTATTATGCTATAGAGAAATTATAGATAGATCAATAGAAGAGCTACTGAGTATTTAGATAGATAGTATTGGGAATTTGCCTCCAAAGCTGATTTTGAGTTATAGATAGCAGAAAAACTTGCTCAAGGTTAGGGTAGAAGAATTCCACAATTCATTATACCTTTTGGAGGAAAGCTGCCTCAATATCTGTATATACTTTACTCATTGACTGTTGGTAACATTAATAAGCTGAGCGAAGTCTACAAGGATGTTGTTAATAAATACCCTGTTTGCGGTTTTAAACCTGAAGTGGACTCAGTTACTCAGAAGGTTTGAGCCTCAAAGAAAGACCCCAGCGGTCCGCCCAGGCAAAGAGAGTAGCACATCATAAGGCGTTTGGGTGTGACGGCACAGTTCCAAAACCCCCCAGTCCCAAAACCCCCCAATCCCTCTTCCCATGGCAGAATGTTGGCTGATTTGAAGTGTAAGAGGGGAGAGAGCGAAGCAGGACATGCCTGCTGGGTAATGTAGTCTCTTTCCCTCCAAGGCAGCTCCTGTTCCTTCAGGAGGCTGGCCCCTGCTCAGATTCTGTGTGTCCTGAAGGAGGGAGAGAGGAAGAGGAGGAGGAAGGGTTGACACCACTGCCTTTCCAAGGGCAGAAGCAACCTTAGAGGCAAAGCGGAGACCTGGCTTGGCTCCTCCATTCTCTCTCCCTCTTGTCTCTGCAAACATCCTTTTCCCAGAGAAAAAGAGCCTTGAAGGTGAGCAGAGGGAAGAGCCATCCAGTCACACCTCCTCCACATCCAGAAACACACAATCAAAGCACCCCCAACAGATGGCTCTGCATAAAAAAGCCCAGAGTAGAAAGGAGACTCCACCATGCTCCAAGGCAGCATATTCCATTACTAAACAGCTTGGTTCCCCTCTTTTCTCTCTTTTGAGGAAAAGTTGGAGCCCCTTTGTGTCTCTTTAGGGTTCCCAGAGGGGGAGACTGGGCTGATGGAGGTGGGGATTGCCATGCTCTGTTTATTATTATTGTTATTACATTTATTATTTTACTCTGTTATTATTACATTATTTTATTCTATTGTTATTATTACACTGGAGATCAGAACTGCCCCCTCCAGTCTGTCGTTCAGAAAACGGGTGAAAACCTGGCTATGGGGTTTGGCTTTCGACGAGTGAATCAATATTTCTGTGATCGGAGAGATGACGATGAATGATGGACAACGAATTCACTATGATGACTGACCATTGTTATTATGTGATTGCATTTTGCTGTTATAACGTTTTAATTGAATATGTTATATGATGCTTTTAATTATTGTTTTGTGATTTTATTGTTGGAAACCAGCCCGAGTCCCCCGATAGAGGGAAGAAGACCGGTATACAAAATTGCTAAATAAATAAATAAACAAATAAATTATTCTACATTATTATTATTATTATTATTATTACATTTATTGTTTTAATCTATTATTGTTGTTATTATTACATTCATTCTACCCTTACTATTATTGTTATTACATTTATTATTTTAATCTATCATTGTTATTATTACATTTATTATTTTATTCTATTTATTATTACTGGAAGGATGTGTACTGGTAAGCACATCTACATTGAAGAAGATTATAATAATGATTTAATCAGAGTTAGACAGTTTTAAATTACAGTTTTATGTAAATATTCAAAAACACTTAAACTGCTGATGCCTCAATTAATGTAATTTTATTTTTGAAATTTGCCAGTAACTGCTGCATTTCCCACTCTTGGCTTATATTCAAGTCAATAAGTTTTCCGTGTTTTTAATGGTAAAATTAGGTGCCTCGGCTTATATTCGGGTCAGAGATGACGATGAATGATGGACAACGAATTCCAAATAATGCAGTTTCATAATGCAGTTTAACTGCATTATATGGCAACGTAGATGGCACCTAATATTGTTGCAAACGTAGGTGAAAGAAAACACAGGGAATGGATGCTTTTGGAGTTCCACTTCAGCTTCATTGGAAAGACACTTCTCGCCCATTTATCTATTTAAACATTTATCTTGTTGTTCCCATCCAAATATTTCAGGACTGAATACAAGAAAACCAGTTTGACCAATTTGCAATTTAAAATGTGAAGCGGTCACATTGCAGTCTAACAACATATTAAGCTATCCAGAAATCAAAACAACCTAAATTGTTAAAACCATGTGCATGTACAAATGAATGAAAGCATCAGATCACAGCTTTAATCAAATGCTGTCTGTTAACTTTGTGCTGAAATGAAGCCAATGTTAGTATCAATTGGGTTTCTAATGGGAAAGCATCCATAACTTGGGGGGGGGGGGCATGATCCCATTTCTGGGCTGTATAATTTGATGGAGATGTGAGCCTTCATCGCCCCAGTTCTAGACTTTTCACTTTATTCCTTACATACACATAGAGTCATATAGTAACAACAATGACAACAATATTTTATTTGTATTCTGCTCTATCTCCCCAAGGGGACTTAGGACGGATTCCAGCATACACAAACCATTCAATGCCTAGAAACAAAGAAACACAGATAAAGATAAAGGCTTTCCCTTCTGGCTCTGGGGGTGTGTGTGCTCATCTCAATTTCTAAGACGAAGAGCTGGCGTCCATAGACACCTCCAAGGTCATGTGGCCAGCGTGACCGCATGGAGCACCATTACCTTCCCATCTAAGTGGTACTGTAACAAAAGGGAAGCCAGCATTTTGTAAAGAAGCATGTACATATGTGCGGTCCTCTGTCAACACTTTAATATCTGGGACTCTCTGTGTGTTGTAAAACAAAAGCCTCTTGGCTTTGAATCACAGGCTTGAGGCTCTCATTTGTAAAAATTTAACAATGTTTATTTATAACTTTAAGTTCCAACACTTGGGGTACATTTGTGTCTTGTCACAGCCTTGAAGTCTTGCATTCAACATAATTCATTTGGTTACTTTTCCTTTTAAACTATCAATCTTTCACACCAACAAATATGTTACTTTTCTTTATACACTCCTAACCATCCTCTGTTCTGACTTAGGCAACTCTGGCCTTCTCTGTTTTCCTATAAAACTTGAGCTACATTCAATAACTCTTATAACTCAAAACAGAGTTTCCCCACTGTCTCTCTCTCAGACAGGGATTCTTAACTTCTTCTCTTCACACACAGATTCCTAACTCTCTTCACAAACAGTACTTCCTAACTAACTTCACAAGCAGCCATTCTTAACTAACTGCCATTTCTTCAACTCTCTACACTAACTGCTCTCCTTTCTCTTCAACTCTAACTGCCTCTTTTTAAACTTAACTCCGCCCCTTTAGAATGTTCAGATCTCTTCCCCCCAACTGCCATTCTGGCTCAGTGGCCTTTTCAAAATACTGGACCACACTTATCTGCATACGACCAATCGGCTGCACGTATGCAAATTAACCTTGCCTCTACTGTTGCTACCTTATTGTACTAACTCTGCCCTATCTGACACATGGGGAACATAGAGCTATACACCAAAAATCTAGTAGAGATCAGCGAATTCATTACAAGTACCTATTGATTTGCATGTTTTCAAAGTGCTAGGTTGAC
Source organism: Anolis sagrei ordinatus (assembly GCF_025583915.1). Classification (NCBI taxonomy): domain Eukaryota; kingdom Metazoa; phylum Chordata; class Lepidosauria; order Squamata; family Anolidae; genus Anolis; species Anolis sagrei. Next base: position 29,150,345 of record NW_026847660.1, on the reverse strand, counting down.
AGGAGCTGGGCTTAACAGTGAGAGCTCATCCTATCCCATGGATTCAGATTGCTAACATTTTGATCAGCAAGTTCAGCATCTCAGCAGTTTAGCCCACTGTGTCATGGGGGGGACGGGGGACGACACTATGACTTCTGGATCACACATACTGTTTTCAGGCCAGGTGTTACCCATCCTATATCTGTCGTTTAACCCGCTATGCTACTAGCGACACTTGGAGAATCGGTATATTGAATATGAATATGAATATGTTTCCTTTGTGTTATGCAAACAAACCTTTGGCTTTCTAAACATGATTTCTATGTAGATGCATCATATGGCATCACTCCCATTACACTATGTAACATGGCTTTTGTTCCCGGGTTATAAATGTCATTTCCTAATTGGTTCTATAATAAAAACACAGGAAAAGTTTATGAAAAGTTTATTGTTTTTGTGGGATCTCCCGCAGCACATTTTGTTTTTTTTTTTTTTCAATGAATATCTCCTAGAGCAGTGATTCTCAACCTTCCTAATGCCGTGACCCCTTCATACAGTTCCTCATGTTGTGGTGACCCCCAACCATGAAATTATTTTCGTTGCTACTTCAGAACTGTCATTTTGCTACTGTTATGAATCGTAATGTAAATATCTGATATGCAGGATGTATTTTCATTCACTGGACCAAATTTGGCAGAAATACCTGATATGCCCAAATCTGAAAACTGGTGGGGTTGGAGTGGGGATTGATTTTGTCATTTGGGAGTTGTAGTTGCTGGGATTTATAGTTCACCTATAATCAAAGGGCACTCTGAACTCCACCAACAATGGAATTGAGCCAAACTTGGCACACAGAACTCCCATGACCAACAGGAAATACTGGAAGGGTTTGGTGGGCATCAACCTTGAATTTTGGAGTTGTAGTTCACCTACATCCAGAGAACACTGTGGACTCAAGCAATGATGGATTTGGAGCAAACTTGGCTTGAATACTCAATATGCTGAAATGTGAACACTGGTGGAGTTTGGGGAAAACATACCTTGACATTTGGGAGTTGTAGTTGCTGGGATTTATAGTTCATCTACAAGCAAAGAGCATTCTGATCCCCTACCAATGATAGAATTGAGTCAAACTTCCCACACAGAACCCCCACGACCAATGGATAATACTGCATTTCTTGATGGTCTTTGGTGACCCCTCTGACACCCCCTCACAACACCCCCAGGTTGAGAAACTCTGTCCTAGTGTCTCAACCAATTTAACATAGTTTGTGGCAGCCGCAAAAACAAAGTTTCGGGAGTATAACTTCTGCTTTCAAAGTAAGCAACGCACAATGAAAAAGGAAATAACACTTTCAAACCAGGAAGAATTTTTTTTTTCAAATTTTGTTGCATAGTGTTACTATTCCATTTCACCATGGCTTGCGTTATTCTTGCTGTGGGATCCCATTCTGAAACAGACTGTCATTCCCTTCTACAAACAAATTTAGAGTAGGGAAACTAGTTTAGATGCACTCCTGGTCCAAAGCATTTGGTTGAAGGGATGCTGAACATGTACATATAAAAAAACACAGCACCACCCAGAGGCAAATAATAAGGATGGCATTTCATTTAGTCCAGAAAACTGAGATGGTCCCTGGGAAGGATGCAAGAGCATCAGTGAGAGGCGCCTGGGACTTTCTGGATTGCAAAGCAGTGAAGGTGCCTTGTCTCCAAAATGAGATCACAGAAAGAGAGAGTTGAAGAGGTCAGGAGGGAGGACTGAACTCCAGGAAGCCTCCAAATTGGCTGTGGGCGGGCTCCGGAAGCCGAGACCCATATTGTGACTGTGTAAAGAAGGCAGAGACAGAAGCAGCGCAGGGCATTTTGGGAAAATCTTTAGCCGGCATGGCAAGGATGGAGAGGGATGCTCAAGGCCAGAGAGAGAGGAGATGGATGTTGGGGAGCAAAGCAAAAGCCTGAATTGTGGGTAGAGGGGGAGAAAAGAAAGAAAGGGTTGCAAGAGGAGAGAAGAGAGACAGAGCCGAGTTTGGAGGAAGTGGAGGAGAGAAAGAAAGAAAGAAAGGAGGGATGGAAAGGAGGAGAAGAAGCAAAAAGGGATGCTGCTGGTGCTGAAGAAGGAAGAAGATGCTGAGCTCCGTGGAATGGCTCAGCCCCACAAGTGGGCCAGGATACTCTTAACTCCTTGGGGTCAATCTCAAATTGGCAAGGTGAGTACATCTACATTGTGAGTACATCTACTAACTGCGTTAGTTTGACGCCACTTTAACTGCCACGGTTCAATGCTATGGAATCACAGGAGTTGTAGTTTGGCACCATTTGGCAGAGAAGGCTATGAGCCTTGTAAAACCACAACTCCCAGGATTCCAGAGCAGTTAGTCATAAGGGTGCCAAAAGTGCATTATTAGAAAGGAGGGATGGAAAGGAGGAGAAGAAGCAAAAAGGGATGCTGCTGGTGCTGAAGAAGGAAGAAGATGCTGAGCTTTGGGGAATGACTCAGCCCCACAAGTGGGCCAGGATACTCTTAATTCCTTGGGGTCAACCTCAAGTTGGCAAGGTGAGTACATCTACATTGTAGAATTAATGCAGTTTGACGCCACTTTAACTGCCACGGCTCAATGCTATGGAATCACAGGAGTTGTAGTTTGGCACCATTTGGCAGAGAAGCCTATCAGCCTTGTAAAACCACAACTCCCAGGATTCCAGAGCATTGGGCCATGGTAGTCATAAGGGTGCCTAAAGTGCATTATTTCTACCATATAGATGCATCCTAGGACTTCTGGGTTCACTGGGAGGAGAGGGTAGGGTGGGTATGAGATTGGGCGTAATGCTTTGGGGTAAAAAGATAAACGTGTATGGGGCCATATGGCTCAGAGCCAGGAGAAAATGGTGGATTAAAGGGAGTTAGGGTGGTTTCTGGAAGAGAAAATTCATTTAATGTGTCTATAGAGGAATGGTGCTTGCCTATCCCTCTCCGAAAATTCTATCCTAGTTATATTTTACCTGGTCATGCTCAGCATTTTTTTTAAATTTTAATTATTACATTTGGCCCAGCCATAGGTTTTTAAACGCATTGTCGTGTTATTGTTAATGTTTATTGCTTATTTTCTGCTTATGAGTTTATTTATTGTTTTGTATTACTGTTGCTATTGTTTATTGTTGTATTGTGGGCTCGGCCTCATGTAAGCCGCACCGAGTCCCTTGGGGAGATGGTAGCGGGGTACAAATAAAGTTATTATTATTATTATTATTATTATTATTATATGCTGGAGCTCATAGGCTGTGTCCACACTGTATTTATTTACATTAGACTCTTTGTTAAACAACTCAAGCAACCGGAACTACCAAGCAACTGGCAAAAACAATTTAATGAAAATTGCATATCCATCCCCAAATCTATTTTTATAATACAGTAAATACTGTATGATACCGCTTTGGCGAGAAGGTAAAGGCACTCCATGTAATCATGCCGGCCACATGACCATGGAGGCATCTATGGATAACGCTGGCTCTTCGGCTTAGAAATGGAGATGAGCACCACCCCCCCAGAGTCGGACTCAAGTAGACTTAATGTCAAAGGGAAACCTTTACCTTTACTATAGTATTATTTAGGCTTATTTTTTATAGTAATTCTCAAGCAACCAGAAACTACATGTCTATGGAGATTACCAATCCCTCTGGGTGCAGTTCAGCTGAGGGGCTACTGTATTTATTTTTATTTGTTGACTATTTTTATCCCAGTGCTCTCCCAGTATAGAGACTCCAAGCAGCTAATAACAACCGTGACACAATACAAATCAAAACAGCACAAAAGTATTAAAATATGAATATAATCTCTTTTTTTTAAAAAAATTAAACGCTTTGTGTCATTAATTGTAAAAATATCAATTGTAGAATCCTGAATGTCTTCTTCCCATAACTGGGGGTACATCTACACTGTGTTCAAAGGATTAATGCAGTTTGAAATTGCTCCAACTGCAGAGAAGGCTCGTAAAACTACAATTCCCATGATGTTTGACACCAAACTACAACTCTCAGGATTCCATAGCATTGAGCTATGCCAGTTAAAGTGGTATCGAACGGCATTAGTTCTACAGTGTAAATACATCCATATATGTTGTCGAAGGCTTTGATGGCCGGAATCACTGGGTTGCTGTGAGTTTTCCAGGTTGTGTGGCCATGTTCCAGAAGTATTCTCTCCTGACGTTTTGCCCACATCTGTGGCAGGCATCCTCAGAGGTGGTGAGGTCTGTTGGAAACTAGGCCAGTGGGGTTTATATATCTGTCCAGGGTGGGAGAAAGAACTCTTGTCTGCTTGAGGCAAATGTGAATGTTGCAATTGGCCAGCTTGGTTAGCATTGAATAGCCTTGCATTTTCAAAGCCTGGCTTCTTCCTGTCTTAGGGAATCCTTTGTTGGGAGGTGTTAGCTGGCCCGGGAATTCCCCTGTTTTCTGAGTGTTGTTCTTTATTGCTGTTCTTTATTTACTGTTGTTCTTTATTTACTTTGAAGCTGCAAGGCTATTCAGTGCTAATCGAGGTGGCCAATTGCAACATTCACACTTGCTTCTAACAGACAAGAGTTCTTTTTCTCACCCTGGACATTCCACAGATATATAAACCCCACTTGCCTAGTTTCCAAAATACCTCATCACCTCTGAGAGGATGCCTGCCATAGATGTGGGCGAAACATCAAGAGAGAATGCTTCTGGAGCATGGCCATACAGCCCACAATACAAGCAATACAAGCAATACAAGCAATAACAAATACAATACAAAGCAATTAAAATAAATCTCATACACAAAAAGTATAAACATTAAACAAAATACAGTGCATATTTAAAATCTATGGCTGGGCCAAATGTAATTAAAGTTTAAAAAATAATGCTAGACATGAACAAGATACAGGAGGTGGGGCGTTGATAGAGACATACAAGCAGTCCTAAATCGATATAAAGTGCTTTTGGGGGTACATAATGCTAAGGGTTCATTATTCTGGGAAGGCACACTGGAACAACCACGTTTTCAAGTTCCTCCTGAAGACTGCCAGAGATGGGGCATGCCTAATATCCTTAGGGAGTGAGTTCCAGAGTTGAGGGGCCACACCGAGAAAACCCTCTCTCTCGTCCCCACCAATCATGCCTGCGATGCAGGTGGGAGCGTGAGTAGGGCCTCTCCAGATGATCGAAGAGATCGTGTGGGTTCGTATACAGAAATACGGTCATGCAGGTAGGCAGGTCCCAAACCGTCCAGGGCTTTGTAGGTAAGAACCTGCACCTTGAATTGGATCCGGAAGATGAATGGAAGCCAGTGGAGCTCCTTAAACAGGAGGGTTGACCGCTCCCTGTAAGGAGCACCAGTTAACAACCTGGCCGCCGCCCGTTGGAGCAACTGAAATTTCCGAGCCATTTTCAAGGACAGCCCTACGTAGAGCGCATTACAGTAGTCCAATCTGGAGGTGACTAAGGCATGGACCACCCTGGCCAGATCCGCCTTCGCGAGGTATGATCTCAGTGTAGACTCATATAATCCAGTTCAAAGAAGTTAACCTGGGACCAGATCCTGGGAAATTGGGCAGTGTTGATCCAGGTGTAGTCGGAGCAGCAGGAGAGTGGCAGGGCTGAATCCTGTCTACATTGAGTTAAAATTGGCTTTTTCTGGTCGGCTTAACTTGACCGGCTTAACTTGACCTGCTCAATCTAACTCCCTTTTGCGGTGTATGTTTTACTTTCTCAGAGTTGGCAGCGTGGCTCACCTGGATGGTTCTAATGCAATTTACTGGTGGAACAGGTATGTGGGAGCTCAAGGCAAGGTTGGGGCGTGTTGAGGATGCTATTTAGATAAGTTTTAAAGAAAGAAGTGTTTAAGACCAAGCCAAGGAGTTGCTGTAGGGCAGGCTTGGGCAAACTTGGGCCCTCCAGGTGTTTTGGACTCCAACTCCCACAATTCCTAACAGCCAGTAGGCTGTTAGGAATTGTGGGAGTTGAAGTCCAAAACACCTGGAGGGCCCAAGTTTCCCCATACCTGCTGTAGGGAATTAAATTATTTTAAGTGTTTTGAGTGATTTTAATTGATGACTTTGTTTAATTCTCTTTTAATATGTGTATGTTGTGGATTTTAAATTGCATTCATTTTTAATGTTGTGAGCCGTTTTGCATCTCAATCAAGAGATGAAGGCAGGTAATAATAATAATAAGTGTTCAACTTGTGATTTTGTGATACAAAATCCAGCATATAGATCTCGTTTGCTGTGACATACTGTGTTTTTGTATCAATAAAAACAACAATAATAATAATAATAATAATGGCCGGGAGAGTGAGTTGGTCTCTTGACAACTAGACATATTGCCTCCCTTAGGGCATAATCAAACTGAATGCTATTTATAGGCAGGCCAATGCCAGCTGTTCAGATGGGACGGAGAATGATCAATGTTATGTTGGTGCTGGGGAAATGGTGGTGGATGCGGGGAGTCTGTGAAGGATGCGAGTGAACAAATTCAATAGACATTGGGTTGTTGTAGGTTTTTCGGCCTGCATGGCTATATTCGAGAAGCATTCTCTCCTGACATTTCGCCTGCATCTATGGCAGGCATCTTCAGATGTTGTGAGATCTCACAACCTCTGAGGATGCCTGCCATAGATGCAGGAGAAATGTCAGGAGAGAATGCTTCTAGAACATAGCCATCCATCTCAAAAAACCTACAACCCAGCAATTCCGGCCATGAAAACCTTCGACAATATATCAATAGACATTCATTGTAAGTCTGAACATTGAGCTGTGAGAGCTGTTCAACAGTGGAACTCTCTGCCCCAGAGTGTGGTAGAGACTCCTTCTTTGGAAGCTTTTAAACAGAGGCTGGTTGGCCATGTGTCGGAGGTGCTTTGAATGCCATTTTTCTACTTCTTGGCAAGGGGTTGGACTGGATGGCCCATAAGGTCTCTTCCAATTCTATGATTCTATGATTTTAAGTGTCTCATCTGTTTTTGTTTTTGTCTTGGTACAATAATGAGGAAGTTCATCAGAGCTTTTTCCTTAATCACCACCATCAGTTTAACCATTTGAGCTAGTTTGTAGATCTTTGTCAACCCCAATATCTGCAAAGGAAAGGTCCCCCAACTTTACATGGATGTATGGGACTGCAAATAATAGTGAACCTTATTGTTTTCAGTGGGATGGATGATGGAGGTACTGAGAAAAGCTTGTACAGGAGGCCCTGTACAAAAGAAGTGAAACCGTGGATAAATGAAATGTATATATTAGTTCCTTGGATATGGGGATTGTAATGCATTGCATTTAAAGAAATCAGGGAAGATGCTACCTGATCCACTGGATCTCAAGGGTCCCCAGGTTTGTTCTATGAGCACATGCTTTTGCTACCTCCTGAAACCAAGCAAACGTGACCTTGGTTTATGCCTCAATGGAGACACCTGGGAACAGTGCACTCAGTTTTTTGAGTACTGTAATAAGTGAAAGATTACATAACAGTCTAATAAAGAAAAGACCAATTAGAGAAAGTTAATCTACTTTACAGCAGTATGGACGCCAGGGAAGAGGAAGAAAAACAAGAATTCTTGGGTACTCCTTGGTGTCCTTTCTTTAACAGTGGTATTATATATATATATATATATATAGAGAGAGAGAGAGAGAGAGAGAGAGAGAGAGAGAGAGAGAGAAAGAGAGGATGAAAATATATCTTGTAAGCCACTCTGAGTCCCCTTCGGAGTGAGAAGGGCGACATATAAATGCCGTAAATAATAAATAAATAAATAAATAAATATACACACACACATACACATATATATACACACACATGCATATGAATGTATTTATTTTACAGCTTTTATATTCCACCCTTCTCACCCCACAGGGGACTCAGGGCGGATTACAGTGTACACATATATGGCAAACATTCAATGCCAATTTTGACATACAACATATACAGACATATACAGACATAGACAGAGGCTATTTAACTTTTTCTGGCTGCCAGGGGAGCTGTCGCTTTCATCGTCCATCTGCAACGCTGATGAAGTGCTTCTGCATTCCCCGCATGCTTTTGTGAAGTCTTTTTTTATGGCCTCATAAATTAGTTAATTTAGCCTCCCCACACTTTAAGGTGGTACCTTATTTTCCTACTTGACAGATGCAACTGTCTTTCGGGTTGCAAAGGTTGACAACGGGCTACACAATTGGTTGGAAATCCACTCCAACCCAGACTGGCTTCGAACTCATGACCTTTTGGTCAGAGTGATCTTAATGCAGCTGACACTCAGCCAGCTGCGCCACAATCCCGGTGAATGTATGTGTGTTTTTTTGAAAAGGTGGGTGCAAATTCCTTTCCCCATAGGTCATTTTAGTTATAAAAATAGGGGGTTTTTTTCCAGAGTGGAAAAAAGAATGGAATTAAGATTGTCCCTCCTATGCAGGTGCAAAATTCCAAGTATGTTCCAAGCTAGGAAAAGAACTTTGTCATTATTGTCTCTTTTTACAGCTTGTCTGGCCATCTGTCCAGACACGTTTGGTTGTGTACTTGTGGCATCAAACAATCCGGAGCTGTTCCTTCGCGTGTTTTTCTCTAGTACTCCCTTCAGCCCATGTGGTTTGGCTAGTTGTAAAGCAGATATGACCAATTATTAGGTAGTACCTGCATTGGCAAGACCAAAAATGGTTCAGGAGCAGAGGCAAATACCCTGGTAAAATTGCTCCTGCTTTTATGAGGAGCAAAACTTTTACCTTTGAGGTATTAAAAATTGCATTTTTATTTTTGGTTTAAATATGGATCCGCGAGGGTTTTGGGTGGGATGGTTATTTGTTTATGTGCTTTTTCTTTTGTATGGCATTGAATGTTTGCTGACTTTCTTGTTCACTGCCCTGAGTCCCTTTGGGGAGCTAGAACAGTATATAAATAATAATAATAATAATAATAATAATAATAATAATAATAATAATAATGCATGCCAGGAAGCCCCATCTGACCATGGTCTGTACTTTCATGTAAGCCACACCGAGTCCCTTGGGGAGATGGTAGCAGGGTATAAAGAAAGTTTATTATTTATTATTATTTCCCTGATCCTGTTCTGAGAGATTGCAGGAGTTGTAACCTAAAATGTGATGAGAGTAAGAGGTTATTTACCTTTGGTATAGTTATGTGAGGTTGTAGGAGATGGGTATTTCTTTGTGCTTGAGTTATTATTTAGTACACAGCTTCTTAAACTGTGGATCTTGAACCAAATGGGGATCCCCTTATCTCAATGTTTCTGAATGCCACATGTTTACATAAATCTGTTAGCAACAATGTTCAGTGTTTACAGTGGATTCTGCAGAAAATACTTCAGCCGTACTCCAAAAAAGCAACCTGTTTAGCAAGCCTTGAAAATGTTGATTTGTTATCAGTAAATGTTTGATTTTCATACTTATTTTCTATATCTATATACCTGAGGTCCTGTAAAAAATTCCTGGGCCAAAAGGAGTCCCAAGTGGAAAAGTTTAAGAAGCCCTGATTTAGTGTACAAAGAAAATAATCTTATGTGTGTGAGCCTATGGATTACAAATAGAGATAACGTAAGTGATGATGCAAATGTGTCTTAAGGACAGCAGTATTTCGGTTGGAGACAGAACGCTTCCTGCAAAGGTGTGGTTCGCTGCTCCCCATCCAGTTTTGCTCCATGGGCTTTGGTCTTCCATACCTTGGTGGCTCCTTCGCCTTTCCCTTTTTTGCTTCCTCTCCCTTCCATGTGCAGGTCGTGTGCGCGTGGACTGAATAGATATCCCATCCCAAGCGTCAGACCTGTTAAGGCAAACAAGTCCAACTTGTTTCTAGAGAGGAGGAGATTAGAGGGAAGAGTCTGAGAGCACATTCGCTTGGGCAGATTCTGGAGAACTGGTGGAGGCTTTCAGATGTCCTAAGTGGGAATAAGGTAGGAATCAGGGCAATGTACTGATAGTAGGTATGGAGATGACTCTGATGGCGGAACATTATGGGGATGACAACAAATAAGTCGAATATTCACCAGAATTAATTTCCTTGTCAAAGGAATGAAGAGAGATGGGGGGCTCTCTTCCTGATGTTCTCCCAGATTTTCTTTGACTACATCTCTCATTATGCTTAATGAGAGTGGTTAGGACTGATTTAGGGTCTGGAAGATCAAAGCAAGTCAAGTTGTAGTTCTAAAAGTTTGGGGTTCTATAGAAAAAAAACTGGAGAGTGGTATCTAGTAGGGATGTGCTTTGGGAGGTGAATAATTTGGATGGGTGTGAAGTAGACAAGGAGAAATGATTCTGGGACATATTTGTAAATCATCTAGAACAGTGATTCTCAACCTTCCTAATGCCACGACCCCTTAATACAGTTCCTCATGTTGTGGGGACCTCCAACCATAAAATTATTTTCATTGCTACTTCATAACTGTACTTTTGCTCATAATTTTGTAATTATGAATCATAATGTAAATATCTGATATGCAGGATGTATTTTCATTCACTGGACCAAATTTGGCACAAATACCTGATGCACCCAAATTTGAATACTGGCGGGGTTGTTGTTGTTGTTGGTGGGGTTGATTTTATCATTTTGGAGTTGTAGTTGATGGGATTTATAGTTCACTTACAATCAAAGAGCATTCTGACTTCACCAATGTTGGAATTGAACCAAACCTGGCACACAGAACTCCCATGGCCAACAGAAAATACTGGAAGGGATTGGTGGGCATTAACCTTGAGTTTTGGAGTTGTAGTTCACCTACATCCAGAAAGCACTGTGGTCTCAAACAATGATGGATCTGGACCAAATTTGGCACAAATCCTCAATATGCCCAAATGTGAATGCTGGTGGAATTTGGGGAAAATAGACCTTGACATTTGGGAGTTGTAGTTGCTGGGATGTATAGTTCACCTAAAATCAAAGAGCATCCTGAACTCCACCTACAAGAGAATTGGGCCAAACTTCCTACACAGAACCCCCCATGACTAATAGAAAAGACTGTTTTCTGATGTGACCCCTCTGACACCCCTCCCGACTCTCCAGAGGTCCCTACCCCCAGGTTAAGAAACACTGATCTAGGACCATGAGAGGAAAGGGATTTCATTGCTTTGGTTAGAAGTTTGTTATTGGAGCTTGAAAAGATTGGAACTATAGTTAATGGATTCCTGCTAACCCTATGGAAACCTTGTGGAAACAGGGTTAGCAGGAGTTTTGTTTGCTATTTCCACAAAGAGACGAGTGATAAGGCTGAATGGCAGAGCAAAATGCTTTGATAATTTATATGGAGCACTTGAAAGAGTTATTTTGGGGAGATCCATGTCTCATAATCTTGCCACCACCATGGCCTACTTTGGGACCTATTTTCCAAAAAAAGTATCAATGGTTTCAGGCTCTGATTAGAAGACACAATATTTTAGGTGGAAACAGTTTTTGGGGAACAGGAGTGGGGTTTTGCAAAGATTCGTGACTTTTTTTGATCACAGCAAGGAGTGTAGACAGGTGTGGAGTGGAGCTGTAGATCCATTTTTGCAATTTGGATTTGGTTTTCTATTTAGATTTGGAAATTATACTGGTATTTTTATCTTGTGTGGGAGTGCTTTCTAATTAGTCCATGTGCTCTTCTATGGGCCCTTCCACACCGCCCTATATCCCAGAATATCTAGGCAGAAAATCCACATTATCTAAGTGTGGACTCAGATAACCCAGTTCAAAGCAGATATTGTGGGATTTTCTGCCTTGATATTCTGGGATATAGGACTATGTGGTCGGCCCTAAATGATAAAAATGAGTGAAATATGTGTGCTCATACACTGGCAGAAGAAACAAATTGCAAATTGGGTTGCTGTGAGTTTTCTGGGCAGTATGGCCATGTTCCAGAGGCATTCTCTCCTGACGTTTTGCCCACATCTATGGCAGTCATACAACAACAATAACAAAACTTTATTACTGTCACCAACCAGCGCAAAGCAGGGCACAACCACCCTGGGAAGGGGAGACACAGCTCCCCAGTGAAGCAGCTTAAAAACAGATTAGAAAATAAGAAAGCAGTTAAAAATCACACAGGGTAATGTAACAGGTATGGGTAAAAGTATATAAGGATCTATTAGTAGATCTATGAGCAATCTGTAGAAATCCAGAAAGTTTCTGCTTCCTGGGTTGCTGTTACTTTTCCAGGCTGTATGGCCATGTTCCAGAAGCATTCTCTCCTGATGTTTCACCTACATCTATGGCAGGCATCCACAAAGGTTGTGAGATCTGTTGGGTTACTGACTTGCAGGTTGTCACTTCGAATTGCATCTGTCAGCTCTAGCTCACAAGGACACGAGAGAAGCCTCCCAGCAGAATGGCAACACACCCAGGTGTCCCCTGGGCAACGTCTCTGCAGATGGCCAATTCTCTCGCACCAGAAGCGACTTGCAGTTTCTCAAGTTGTTTCTGACACAATAAAAAAAAACTTTCATCATTTGGAAAGAAAAAAAAGACCACTATTCATTCCAGCCACAGACAAGGCTTCTGATGACTAAGATAAGTAACTATGTCTCAGTCCCTTATCTTGAATTTCCATCTTTGTTCTTTTACTGTCATTCTTGCACAAAATATTCACTGTTAGAAATTGTGGGAGTTGAAGTCCAAAACACCTGGAGGAAGGCCAAAGTTTGCCCATGCCTGCTTTGGATGAAAGAGGAATCCAATAAGCAAATTAGAGACATGTTGTCGTCCCACGGTTGATTATTTGTGAAGTTTTCAGCTGTTTGTGTTGAACCCAAGTCAGCTGCTTCTGGCTTTCAGAGATTACCCTAAAGTGATGGGTTAAAGGTGATGCACGCTGCTAGCTACAGGTTTCAGTGGACGAACAGGTTGTATGAGGTGACTCTGTCAGACAGGATTCCCCGAGGGGAGCCACTGATGGAAGATAACAAGGATTAACTTTGCAGGATTTGTTATAAGGATTACAGTTATTAAGATGCATGTGAAATGTTTAGAAAATATAAAATAATATACAAATATTAGGTTACGTTGTCAATCAGCCCTAATTAATATCGAGGGAGGAGGAGGAAATGAAGAGCTTCTGTTAGTTGAATTTGAGCAGATAAGGTACAAAGCCCTGGTTCTTCCACATTTTTTACTTGCAGGGAGGGGCCGAAGTAGGCGAGGAACAATCTGTAGAAATTCAGAAAGTTTCTGCATCCTGGGTTGCTGTGAGTTTTCCGGTCTGTATGGCCATGTTCCAGAAGCATTCTCTCCTGACGTTTTGCACACATCGATGGCAGGCATCCTCAGAGGTTGTGAGGTCTGTTGGAAATTAAGCAAGTGAGGTTTATATATCTATGGAATGTCCAGGGTAGAAGAAAGAACTCTTGTCTGTTTGAGGTAAGTGTGAATGTTGCAATTGGCCAACTTGATTAGCATTGAATGGCGTTGCAGCTTAAAGCCTGGCTGCTCCCTCTATGGGGGAATCCAGACAGAGAAATGCCAGACAGAAAGAATCAGGATCAGCTAACACCTCCCAACAAAGGATACGCCAGGAAGGAAGCAGCCAGAACACCTCCCAACAAAGGATTCCCCCAGGCAGGAAGCAGCCAGAACAACTCCCAAAAAAGGATCCCGCCCCCCCTCGGGCCAGAAGCAGCCAGAATACCTCCAAACAAAGAATTCCCCTGAGCAGGAAGCGGCCAGAACACCTCCCAACAAAGGATTCCCCAGGCAGGAAGCAGCCAGAACACCTCCCAAAAAAGGATTCCCCCAGGCTGGACGCAGCCAAAATACCTCCAAACAAAGGATTCCCCCGGGCAGGAAGCAGCCAGAACACCTCCCAACAAAGGATTCCCCCAAGCAGGAAGCACCCAGAACACCTCCCAACAAAGGATTTCCCCAGGCAGAAAGCACCCAGAACACCTTCAAACAAAGGATTCCCCCAGGCAGGAAGCGGCCAGAACACCTCCCAACAAAGGATTCCCCCAGGCAGGAAGCGGCCAGAACACCTCCCAACAAAGGATTCCCCCAGGCAGGAAGTAGCCAGGCTTTGAAGCTGCAAGGCCATTCAGAGCTAATCAAGGTGGCTAATTGCAACATTCTTGGTCAAGCAGACAAGGGTTCTTTCTCCCACCCTGGACATTCCACAGATATATAAACCTCACTTGCCTGGTTTCCAACAGACCTCACAACCTCTGAGGATGCCTACCATAAATGTGGGGGAAACGTCGGGAGAGAATGCTTCTGGGACATGGCCATACAGCTCAGAAAACTCATAGCAACCCAGAGATTCTGGCTATGAAAGCCTTTGACAACACACTGAACGTTTCTGCTGCCTCTTTGTTAGACAACCAAAAAATCTCCTTCTGTTCAAGTTAGTGTTGAAAATAAGACCGGGTTTATATGTGAATGGATTCTTCAGCTTGACTTCGATACTGATTGCAAATTCACTGGTAGAACTTGAAAATGATTCACTTCTATTCATTCTTCATATAGGTCGCAAGCATCTTGCTCTGGTGTGTGCATCTCACAGTCGCAACCCAACACAAATTAAATCTGAAGATAATGCTGAGTCCTGCTCTGCCCTGCCAAATGTTTACTCAAGGGTTCCAAACCAGTTCTCTCTTCTCCAATCCCACGTAATGATATATGGGCTCCTGGGGCAGGACAACAAAGCTAGTTAAATCTTGTTTCTGTCGCTTGACATTTCACCTAGATATCAAGGCTTCTCCCTATCTCGACCCGGTGGGAATTTTTAGAGAGGAAAGCATTTGTGGGTGTGATTCACCCCAGAGTTTGTGTATCTCCTCCTTCCATTGGACAGGACTGGTCTGAGTAATTCTGCTTATCTGCTCATAGCTCGAATGCATTTTGGTGCTGCAGCTGGAGGCCAGTTAAAAGACCTCTTGGGTTCCATGGAGAAGCAGCTGGCTCCTTGGAGGAAAGAGAAACAGACCTGCTTCTTGGTTTGTTTCAAAAATCATGAGCATATTGGAACTCTTGGTGCATCTTCACCAGGCATGGGCAAACTTGGGCCCTCCAGGTGTTTTGGACTTTTGGCTGTTAGGAATTGTGGGAGTTGAAGTCCAAAACACCTGGAGGGCCCAAGTTCGACCATGCCTGATCTACACCATAGAATTGATGCAGTTCAACGCTTCCCTGCCCTGGCCCCACTTTGGTGGAGTTCTTCTGAGGCCAATGGGCGGCCAAGGCAGGAGGGGCTGGAGGGGGCCCTGCTTCTGCAGGCAGGAGAGGGACTTCCTTCGCTCCTGGGGGGCCTCAGGCCTTTCTTCGCCCAATGAAAGCCCCCCCCAAAGGGTGTAGAACTTCCAGGCCTTCAGGAGGAGGGGCTCCTTGGGGGCCTGGGCCCTTTCTTTTCGGGCCTGGAGGAGGGCCCGCCTCTCCTGAACCTCCTCCTGGCACAGTGGGCTTAGCGCCCACAGCGGACGCCTAAAGGATTTTGTAATGCACTCTGACATCCTAATCTCTACTCCTAAAGGCCTAGAGTGAGCCTCACTGGGGGGCAAAGGGGTAAGGGGCACTGGCTGTGGTGTAGGCGGGGGGGGGGCATTTTGACATGGAGGGAGCTTTGGGAGCCCTTCCTCTGAGGCTGAGGGACAGTCCCTAATAATAGTAATAGTAATAGTAATAGTAATAATAATAATAATAATAATAATAATAATAATAATAGTAATAATAATAATAATAATAACAACAACAACAACAACAGCAACAACTTTGTTTTTATGACCTGCCAGGATCTCCCCGAATGGACTTTGGGCGGTTTACAAGCGGAACAAAGCCCAATAACAACAAACTAAGTAAAAACACATTGAGAAACATAATAAACACATGGCAATCTAATTAAACAATTCAAACGGTAGAGTATAAAAACACTATTAAATAAATCAAACCCAACCTCAATAACCAGAACCAGCAATATGGTGGGCAGATCAAATTTAGAGAGGTCTGGGCATGGGCTTGTGCAAAGCACAGGTTACAGGGCCAGGGCTGGGGGTAAAGTATAGAGTTCAAGCTGACGGTCAATGAGGACTGGGCACTCCTAGATAGGAGTGTTTTTCTGAGTGATGGTCACTTGTTGGTCTGTTAGGAGTGTAGTGTCCAAATTTGGTGTCAATTCTTCCAGTGGTTTTTGAATTACATTAATCCCACAAATGAACATTACATTTTTATTTGTATAGATAGTAAGTAAGACATAATCAATTAAAACATAAACATTAAGACAGTCCTAAACCCATGGTCATCTTTTGTGCTGCTGAATTCATGTCTGTTCCATGTTGCACTATTCTCCAAATGCCTAGTTCCAGAACCAGGTCTTAACTTTTTTCCTGAAGTTCAGAAGGGATGGGGCAAATCTAATATCATTGGGGAGGGAGCTTCATAGCTGGGAGGAGCCACCACTGAGAAGGCCCTGTCTCTTGTCCCAACTAGTCGTGTTTACAAAGGGGAGTGGGACCGAGAGCAGGGCTTCCCCGTCAGATCTTAACGCTCTAACTCAGGGGTCCTCAAACTAAGGCCCGGGGGCTGAATGCGGCCCTCTAAGGTCATTTACCCGGCCCTCGCTTAGGGTCAACCTAAGTCTGTAACGACTTGAAAGTACACAACAACAACAACAACAACAACAACAATCCTATCTCATCAGCCAAAAGCAGGCCCACACTTCCCATTGAAATACTAATTTATATTTTTTAAATTGTTCTTGCTTTTAATTATTGTAGTGTTTTAAGTGTTTTTGCACTACAAATAAGATATGTGCAGTGTGCATAGGAATTCATTCATGGTTTTTTTTTTCTTTCAAATTATAATCTGGCCCTCCAACACTTTGAGGGACTGTGACCTGGCCCTCTGTTTAAAAAGTTTGAGGACCCCTGCTCTAACTGGTTCATAGGGAGATATACGTTTAGATAGATAAGTTGGGCCAGAACTGTTTAGTACATAGCGGAAAGTTGCTACGACACATCGATAACTGGAAATAGGGAGAAAGAAGTGTTATAGGTCTCACCAAAAACCAAAAAATGCCTTTTAAGATCAGTAAAATGTTAAGAAACAACATTTTTGTACAATTCCTATTTTAAGTTAAGGCTGTTTTGCATTAAAAGGGTTGTTGAATTATGTTCCATTTTTATTTTAATATTTTTTCCACTGTACTTTGTTTTAATCTATGTTGTAATCTACCTTTGGTCCCATTTTGGAAATAAGGCGAGGCGTACAATGAATGAACAAACAAACGAAAGAGAATATGAATGCGTATAAAGTAATTAAGATGCTGTTGTTTTCACTGTCTCCTTCCCAGGAACCAGGGTGTGACCCTCAGTATTCTGGCTAGAGCCCAACCAGGCAAAAGGTGAACCTAACCTAGATCCCCACCCAGAAAAGGCCGCGCACAACCTTGAGATTCTCAAGATGTTCAGCTGCAAAAGTCAGAGCAGCCTTCCTCAACCTGGTATATTCCAGGGCCCTTCCACACAGCTCTAGATCCCGGAATATCTAAGCAGAAAATCCCACATTATCTGAGTTTTTCTTTTCGTGTCAGAAACTGCAAGTCGCTTCTGGTGTGAGAGAATTGTCCATCTACAAGGACGTTGCCCAGGGGATGCCCGGATGTTTTTTGATGGTCCCATTTTGGTCCCATTTTGGAAATAAGGCGAGGCGTACAATGAATGAACAAACAAACGAAAGCATCCTTGTGGGAGGCTTCTCTCATGTCCCTGCATGAGGAGCTGGAGCTGACAGAGGGAACTCATCCGCGCTCTCCCCAGATTCGAACCTGCGACCTGTCAGTCTTCAGTCCTGCCGGCACAGGGGTTTAACCCACTGCGCCACCAGGGGTTCCTACATTATCTGAGTATGGACTCAGATAACCCAGTTCAAAGCCGATATCATGGGATTTTCTGCCTTGATATTCTGGGATATAGGGCTGTGTGGAAGGACCCCCAGATGCAACTCACTAAGGGCCTTTCCACACTAACCCTATATCCCAGGACATTATCCCACCTTAGCTTCTTATCTCATATTATCTGGCAATGGAAACTCATATAATCCAGTTTAAAGAAGAAAGTCTGGGATCAGATCGTAAGATATAGGGCAGTGTAGAAGGGGCCTCTAACTCCTATAATCTCATTCAGCAAAGACATAAAATCATGAAGGAGTGGACCATGAGTCGAGTATATCAGTTCTGCACATGATTCAAAATTGATGAAAAAGCGGGTTGTCGAAAAGCAGGGGATTTCTGTAGGTGTCAGACCTTTCTGCTAATGTTTAAATATTAATTTTTAAAAAGATTTAGACTTTTAGTTACTTGTTGTAGGTTCTTGGGACTTTTTGGCAGTACATTGCCCCTTGTAGAATATCTAGAGCAGTGTATTAAGTGACCCTTTAATACAGTTCCTCATATTGTGTTGACCTCCAACCATGACATTATTTTTGTGGCTACCTCATAATGGTAATTTTGTTCCTGTTATGAATTGTAATGTAAATATCTGATATGTAGGATGCATTTATATTCACTGGACCAAATTTGGCACAAATACCCAATACATCCAAATTTGAATACTGGTGGGGTTGGGGGGTTTGATTTTGTCATTTGGGAGTTGTAGTTGCTGAGATTTATAGTTCTGAACTCCACCAATGATGGAACTGAACCAAACTTGACACACAGACAGGGGCGGCTCAACCCATTACGCAAAGTAAGCATTTGCAGTATTTATTTATTTATTTTATTTCATCTACTTATACCCTGCCCTTCTCACCCCGGGGGGGACTCAGGGCGGCTTACAAAGGAGGCACAATTAGATGCCCAAATCACACAACAAACAATACAAAATATAACAGTTCAACAATTAAAATGACACATCAATACCTATTAAAATCATAAAAACTATCTCATGTCAGAGTCCATATATCAGAGTCCATATATCCATTCCATTCCATTGTCCTTGTCTATCGATAGGTCCTTTAATCAGTTGTCAGCATGGCCAAAAGCTTGGTCCCACATCCAGGTCTTTAGTTTTTTCCTAAACGCTAGAAGGGAAGTCGCCGATCTTAATCTCCCCGGGGAGTGAGTTCCACAGGTGGGGGGGCCACCACTGAGAAGGCCCTGCTCCTCGTCCCCGCCAATCTCACTTGTGATAGAGGCGGGGTCGAGAGCAGGGCCTCCCCAGAAGATCTTAACTTCGAGGTGGGACGTAGAGGGAGATCCGTTCGGACAGATACACTGGGCCGGAACCGTATAGGGTTTTGTAGGTCAAAACCAGCACTTTGAATTGTGCTCGGAATTGGATCGGCAGCCAGTGGAGCTGACGCAACAGGGGGGTGGTGTGCTCCCTGTACGCTGCTCCGGTGAGCAATCTGGCTGCTTCTCGCTGGTCTAGTTGAAGTTCCGAGCAGTCTTCAAAGGCAACCCCACGTAGAGTGCATTGCAGTAATCCAACCGGGATGTGACAAGAGCGTGGACCACCGTGGCCAGATCCGACTTCCCAAGGTACGGGCGCAGCTGGCGCACAAGTTTTAATTGTGCAAAAGCTCTCCCGGCCACCGCTGAGACCTGGGGCTCCAGGCTCAGCGATGAGTCCAGGATCACTCCCAAGCTGCGAACCTGTGTCTTCAGGGGGAGTGTAACCCCGTCTAACACAGGCTGTAACCCTATACCCTGTTCGGGGTATAGTTGATTTTGCTCAGGGACGCTCTTGAGGCGCTCTGGGGGGAAAATAGACCTTGACATATGCGAGTTGTAGTTACTGGGATATATAGTTCACCTACAATCAAAGAGTATTCAGAACTCCACCAATGATGGAATTGAACCATATGGCACAAAGAACTCCCAAGACAAACAGAAAATATATATCAGTGATTGGTTGGGGGGTGGGGGGACACTGTTTGCTTACCTAGGGCCGCCTCTGCACACAGAACTCCCACGACCAACAGAAAATACTGGAAAGTTTTGGTGGGCATTGACCTTGAGTTGTAGTTCACCTACATCCAGAGAGCACTGTGGACTCAAACAATGATGGATCTGGACCAAATTTGGCACGGATACTCAATATGCCCAAATGTGAACACTGGTGGAGTTTGGGAAAAATAGATCTTGACATTAGGGAGTTGTAGTTGCTGGGATTTATAGTTCACCTACAATCAAAGAGCATTCTGAACCCCATCAACGATAGAATTGGGCCAAACGTCCCACACAGAATCCCCATGACCAACAGAAAATACTGTGTTTTCTAATGGTCTTTAGTGACCCTTCCTACACTCCCTTGTGCCCCCCCCCAGTGTTCTTGATCCCCAACGCTGATCTAGAGGCCGAAAACCTGCTTGTGGATTCACTACAGTTTCCTGCTTCCGCTGTGACATGATTACCTTTTAAAGCTGGTTCTTGGCTCACATCTCTGCTGAACTAAGGATTCTTGAAGCATCTATGATCTCTATCTTCTCTTTTTCTCATTCTCTGCCTCCGTGTCCCATTTAGAGATAGAAACAGTCATGCAATCCCTTTCACACCATTATTGTAATGATCAACAAGTGCAATACCGTTGACTGACAACAATCTTGCCCTTCCCTAGACCTCATCCCCAAGCACAATGATGTAATCTTGGATCTGCCAATGCTCTCCACTCCAGAAGCAGCTGCATCTCAGCATTTGGTGTGAAAAATCTGAACACTTAAAGAGTGGGGTGTTAATTGGTTAACGTCTGCCACACACACCGCCTGCCAAGAATGGGATGCAGCTGGGCTGGAAGGATAAAAGGAAGCAACTGGGGGAGATCCCACCTCATTGCTGCCTGAGCAAATATTGCTGCCTTCGATGAAAAATAGTTCATATCAGCTGCACAATAACAGGATGAGGACTAAAGCAAGCCAGGACATAGGATTGGAGTCTATAGTGCGAAACAAAGAAGAGAATCAGACACCATTTAGTTCATTAGACTGTCCCATTTCTCCCACCCCGTACAAGAAACCTATCGGATCTGCATTTCTTCCAAAGAGGGAGGGCCTTTGCACAATTAAGACTCGTGCGCCAACTACGACCATACCTCGTGAAGGAGGATCTGGTCAGGGTAGTCCATGCCTTAGTCACCTCCACATTGGATTACTGTAACGCACTCTACATGGGGCTGCCCTTGAAAATGGCCCGGAAATTTCAATTGGTACAACGTGCGGCAGCCAGGTTACTAACCGGTGCCTCTTACAGGGAGTGGTCAATCCTCCTGTTTAAGGGGCTCCACTGGCTGCCGTTCATTTTCCGGTCCCAATTCAAGTTATAGGTTCTTACCTACAAAGCCCTGAATGGTTTGGGACCCGCCTACCTGCGTGACCACATTTCTGTGTACGAACCCACACAATCTCTTCGATCATCTGGAGAGGCCCTGCTCACACTCCCACCTTCTTCGCAGGCACGATTGGTGGGAACGAGGGAGAGGGCCTTCTCGGTGGTGGCCCCTCGACTCTGGAATTCACTCTTTAAGGACATCAGACATGCCCCAACATTGGCAGTCTTTAGGAGGTGCCTGAAACTGGTTGTTCCAGTGTGCCTTCCCAGAGTAAGGAAATTCTTAGCAATACATCCTCAAATGCACTTTAATATTGATTTAGGATTGTCTGCGTGCCCTCATCTTTCCTTAAAAACCCTGTCCTAGTTTACCCTACCTTGTTCATGCCCAGCATTTTAAATTTTAATTATTACATTTGGCTCGGCCATAGGTTTTTAAATGCTGAATGTTATTGTTATTGTTTATTGCTTATTGTGTATTTTTTGTTTTTGAGTTTTATTTTTATTTTAACTCTTCTGTATTGATTTGTTATTGCTTTTGTTTATTGATGTGCTGTGGGCTTGGCCTCATGTAAGCCGCACCGAGTCCCTTGGGGAGATGGTAGCGGGGTACAAATAAAGTATTATTATTATTATTATTATTATTATTATTATTATTAGTATTAAGATGAAATAGTAGCCTCAATTCAGCCCCATCTATACTGTCATTATAATGCAGTTTTTGATTTTTTTTTCCATGTCAAGAGCGACTTGCAAAACAGCAAGTCGCTTCTGGTGTGAGATAATTGACTGTCTGAAAGGATGTTGTCCAGGAGACGCCAAGATGTTTGATGTTTTACCATCCTTGTAGGAGGCTTCTCTCATGTCCCCACATGGGGAGCTGGAGCTGACAGAGGGAGCTCATCCATGCTCTCTCTGGATTCGAACCTGTGACTGGTAGGTCTTCAGTCCTGCTGGCACAAAGATTTAACCCATTGCGTAGTGGGGGCTCCATAATGAAGATTGAACTGCATTATATGGTCAGTGAAGACACAAAGAACCCAGTTCAAAGCAATCAAACTGCATTATACAAATCTACGCTGGCTATATGTAAGAGACTACACTGACTGCAGTGTAATAACAGTTGAAGTTGGGTCTCCTTGTAGACAAGCTTCACCAAAATCAGTAGGGCCACTTCCCAAGTAAGTGGCTTTAGGCTTCCAGCCTTATTTTGCTGCACTTCGTCACCTTCTACACTGACATATAAAATCCAGATTATCTGCTTTGAACTGGATTATACAGCAGTGTAGACTCATATAATCCAGTTCAAAGCAGATCACGTGGATTATCTGCTTTGAAAATCTGGATCTGGTAGTGTAGAAGGGGCCTTAGTTTCCAATTAAATAGCATGGGTTTAAATAATAGCTAACGTGTTCCAACAGGTTGCCACTGATGTGGTCCAGTGAATCAGCAATGAAATGGGAAAATAGATATCTAAAATCATCTCCTTGTCTTTGCTATTAAATGTGCACAGGCTTCAGACAAAATGAATTCCTGTCCTTCTAATCCTTCAAACCTAGGCAAGCAACTTCCCCAGTCCAAGAGCCATATAGAAATCCATGGGAACCTCCATTACCGCAAACAAAGTTTTGGAAGTCTATGATGCCAGAAGATACACCACAGGACTTTGCAAATTCACAGGGCAGAATAGCTACATCCTTTCCAAAAGTGACAAGAGAAGAAAGGAGAAGGCCACCATGATGTGAATTTCTAGCATTGCCATGGGAGCCACAAAAGGAAGTACACGCACCCTATGTCGTCCAGTCCTGCCTTTAAATCTTGTAGTCTCACTGGTCCGGCTAGTCTCTAAATGCCTTGTTTATATTTTCCCTTAATCTCTGGGCTCATTGAGCCTCTACAGCTAGGGTTTTGCCTTAAGAGCACATCTAGATTTATTGGGGTTGATTGTATAAAGCAGCAGATGCATAATTTCCTGAAGCTGCTGTCCATTGATAGCTGGTGCTGACTTACCCATGCAATTTGTGGCTAATTTTCCCTGTTCAACTGGAACAGTTTTAATCTGAGCCGGCAACTATGAACAAAAAATAATCCCCAACTGGGTTGCTGTAAGTTTTCCGGGCTGTATGGCCATGTGCCAGAAGCATTCTCTCCTGACATTTCACCCACATCTATGGCAGACATCCTCAGAGGTTGTGAGGTCTGTTGGAAACTAGGCAAGTGGGGCTTACATATCTGTGGAATGTCCAGGGTGGGAGACAGAACACTTTTCTGAGGCAAGTGTAAATGTTGCAATTGGCCACCTTGATTAGCATTTAATGGCCTTGTAGCTTCAAAGCCTGGTTGCTTCCTTCCTGACGGAATCGTTTGTTGGAAGATGTTAGCTGCCCTTGATAGTTTCATGTCTAGAATCCCCCTGTTTTCTGAGTGTTGCTCTTTATTTACTGTCTTGATTTTATAGTTTTTTTTAAAGGTTAGGGTTAGGTGTGACTTGTTACTGCCCGGGGGAATCCATTGTTGAGAGGTGATTAGCTGTCCCTGATTGTTTCTTGTCTGGAGTTCCCCTATGTTTGAGTGTTGTTCCTTATTTGCTGTTATAATTTTAGTGTATTTTTATTACTGGTAGCCTGAATTTGTTAATTTTCATGGTTTCCTCTTTTGTGTTGAAATGCTTGTGGATTTCAATGCTTGTAGATTTCAATGGCTACTCTGCGTAGTCTGACATGGTGGTTGTTAGAGTGGTCAAGCATTTCTGTCTTCTCAAATAATATGCGGTGTCCAGGTTGGTTCATCAAATGCTCTGCTATAGTCCCAAACTCAACAGAGGGTATATCTACACTGTAGAATTAATGCAGTTTGACCCCAGTTGGCTCAGTCTTATGGAATCTTGGAATTTATAGTTTGGGGATGCACCAGCAATCTCTGGTAGAGAAGGCTAAAGATGATTAATAATAATAATAATCTTTATTTCTACCCCGCCACCATCTCCCCAATGGGGACTCGGTGCGGCTTACATGGGGCCAAGCCCGGACAACATAATATAGCAATAAAATCAAAGTATATATATCAGACAACAACAATGTTATCAATATGACATTAAAATAATAATAGTAATAATAAAATAAAAATAAAATAAAATACCAATAGACACAATCACGATAGAGATGACAATGGGCGGACCACATATTCCGAATAAAAACAATTAACAGACTATGATGAGATAAAATAGGGCACGAACTCCATTAGCCAAAAACGTTGAGGGGGTATAAAAAATCATGCTGAGCACCTACTTGCCAAAGGTGCAGCGGAAAAGCCAGGTTTTGAGGTTCTTTTTAAATGTTTCCAGTGAAGGGGCTTTCCTGATCTCCCTAGGTAAAGAGTTCCAAAGTCGGGGGGCCACAGAAGAGAAGGCTCTCTCCCTTGTGCCCACAAGACAAGCTTGTGAGATTGATAGGGGCGAAAGGAGGACCTCCCCTGAGGAACGAAAGGCCCGGGTTGGTACGTGGAGCAAGATATGGTCACGAAGGTAGGCGGGTCCCAAACCATTGAGGGTTTTATAGGTGATAACCTGTACCTTGAATTGGGACCAGAAAATAAACGGTCTTGTGAAACTACAGCTCCCATGATTCTAGAGCATTGAGTGGTGTTGAACTGCATCAATTCTACAGTGTAGATCAGGCATGGGCAAACTTGGGCCCTCCAGGTGTTTTGGACTTCCTTCCATTCCCCTTCCCCTTGCTGGTGGCCACCACTGAGAAGGCCCCCTCCCTCATCCCCACCAATCGTGCTTGTCACGGTGGTGGGAACAGTGTGAATCTCCACTTTGTTTTTGTCTGTTTTTGTCTGCCAGATACTCAGATTACAGCATCAAACTGCACCAGTGACACCATGACCATCAAGAACGCTGCTGCTGCTGCTGTTGTTATTGTTATTATGAGTGTGGCTTAGAGGGCACACCCTCAGCCTCAGCTTACAGGGCACACCCTCTGGCCCCCAAAGTCCCCCATGTCACAATGCCCCCTCCTGCCTGCATCACAGCCAGTGCCCCTAACCCCTCTGCCCCCTCCCCAGTGAGCCCCATTTTAGGACATTTGTGTTAGGCACAAGGATGTCAGAGGACATTGATAAAGAATGTAGGCGTCCACTGTGGGCACCCCACTCAAGGCGCCAGGAGGATGTGAATGAGAGGCGGGCCATCCTCCAGGCGAGAAAACTGAGGGCCCAGGCACCCAAGGAGCCCGTCCTCTTGCGGGCAAGGAATTTCTGTAGCCTTGGGGCCCCCCTTCCAGGGGCCCAAGAAAAGCCTGGAGCCCGCGGCTCCCTGCAGAAGCAGGGCCCCCTCCAACCCCTCCTTCTCCCCAGAAGGAGGGAGGCGGAGGGGGCCCTGCCCTGCCTGGGGCGCCCCTCAGCCGCAGGACATCAAAGCGGGGGCAGGGCTGGGAGGCGGCGGCCGTGCCCGCAGGGGCCTCTCCGGGCCCTCCTGGCAGGGAGGGAGGCGGAGGAGGGGGTGCTTCCAATCCTCCTCCTCCCCGCCCCCTCCTCCCCTCCTCCCCGCCCAGGAGTGAAGATCTGGAGCCTGGAGACCCGCCCCTGCCTGCCTGACATCTGCCGGCCCACCGCGCCTCCAACACCACCCTTTACCCCGCCCACCACTCCCAACCGGCTTTTCGGGTAAGTACACATGGACAGCACCCCCTCCTCCTCCCCTCCCCTTCCGTTCCCCCTCCCCTTGCTGGTGGCCACCACTGAGAAGGCTCTCTCCCTCATCCCCACCAACCGTGCTTGTGACGGTGGTGGGAATAGTGTGAACCTCCACTTTGTTTTTGTCTGTTGCCTCCCAGGTACTCAGATTACAGCATCAAACTGCACCAGTGGCACCATGACCATCAAGAACGCACAGTCCTGCATCGACACTCAAGCCAATTGGCTGGCGCTCGTTCTCTTTGTGGTCTTCCTTTTTGTAACCAACATACTGCTTCTCAATTTGCTCATCGCCATTTTCACTCCTTCAAGGTCAAGCCAGTCACTTCAAGGATCCCATCCATCCATCTTGCCCTTGGTCAGCCCCTCTTCTTTTTTCCTTCCATTTTCCCTAGCAACAAGCTTTCCAAACTTTCTTGTCTTCTCATTATGTGGCCAAAGTGCCTCATCTTTGCCTCTAATATCCTTCCCTCCAGTGAGCAGTCGGGCATTATTTCCTGGAGTGGTTGGATCTTCTTGTGGTCCAAGGCAATCTCCGAATTTTCATCCAGTACCACAGTTCAAAAGCGTCTATCCTTTGCTCAGCCTTCCTTATGGTCCAGCTCTTGCATCCATAGGTTACTAGGGGGAACGTCATTGCTTTAGTTTTGTGGATCTTCATTGCCAGTCTCTACTCTTCACTATGTTATCAAGATTGTCATTGCTCTCCTCCCAAGAAGCAAACATCCTCTGATTTCCTGGCTGCAATCTATGTCTGCAGTAATCTTCATGCCTAGAAATACAAAGTCTGTCACTGCCTCCACGTTTTCTCCCTCTATTTGCCAGTTATCAGTCAGTCTGGTTGCCATAATTTTGTTTGTTTTGATGTTTAACTGCAACCCAGCTTTTTCACTTTCTTCTTTCAGTTACCAAATAGCATTCCATCCTTATTGCTGATTGTTGAAGTCAATATACCAACGCTAATTTCAATAATGAACTAGAAACTGCGGTGGCACAATGGGTTTAAGCCTTGTGGCAGCTGAACTACTGGCTTGAAGGTTGGCAGTTCAAATCTGCAAGATGGGGTGAGCCCCCGTATGTCAGCTCCAGCTTCCCATGCAGTGACATGAGAGAAGCCTTGCAGTTTCTCTAGTTACTCCTGACACAATAAAAAAGAGTAAATGAACTGCAAGATGTAGTAATTGGGTTAGGCTATCCTTCAAATTGGGCCAAAAACTGGGTTATTGAGCATTCCAGATAAGGAATAGATCAAATCAGTCTGTAATTTAATAGGAAATATTGGATTTGTGTCTGAACGTTCATTATGGCAAAGCAGAAAAATGCAATTGACATTGCAAAACAATGCATTGTGCATTTATGTTGTAAATTGATAAAGAGTTGAACATTATTATCTGTCATGGCTCAATGCTATTGAATTCTGGGATTTGTAGTTTTGTGAGCTGTTTGCCCTTCTCTGACAGTGAACTACAGATCTCAGGATTCTGTGGCATTGAGCAATGGCATTTTGAGTGATGTCAGATGCACTGAGGATAAAATCGGCATGTGTTGGAGACTGTGGTTCATCCTCAAGCACATTTGAGTGACTCATTTTTATTTAAAGTTTCAACATTCAATAAACAAAGCAGGTATAGCAGAGTGATTTGAAGGCACCAAGGGAAGTATCTATGAGTGTGCTGCCAATTTGCAATACCGCACTATTTATAAACAAAGCACAGTATACAGCGGGGGAAATCCTATTACATGTGTGAGCCATTATACTTTCTTGTTATGGCATGATGCCTGTATTTATTTTATTCTAAGGCTAGCCATCCCCTGCCACGCGTTGCTGTGGCCCACATGGGGGTTCTGTGTGGGAAGTTTGGCCCAATTCTATCATTGGTGGGGTTCAGAATGCTCTGTGGTTGTAGGTGAACTATAAATCCCAGCAACTACAACTCCCAAATGTCAAGATTTTATTTTTCCCCAAACTACACCAGTATTCACATTTGGGCATATTGAGTATTCGTGCCAAGTTTTGTCCAGATCCATCATTGTTTGTGTCAACAATGATCTCTGGATGTAGGTGAACAACTCCAAAACCAAAGAATCCATCATTGTTTGTGTCCACAGTGATCTCTGGATGTAGGTGAACTACAACTCCAAAACCAAAGGACACTGCCCACCAAACCCTTCCAGTATTTTCTGTTGGTCATGGGAGAACTGTGTGCCAAGTTTGGTTCAATTCTATCATTGGTGGCGTTCAGAATGCTCTTTGATTGTAGGTGAACTATAAATCCCAGCAACTACAGCTCCCAAATGTCAAGATCTATTTTCCCCAAACTCCACCAGTGTTCACATTTGGGCATATTACGTATTCGTGCCAAGATTGGTCCAGATCCATCATTGTTTGAGTCCACAGTGATGTCTGGATGTAGGTGAACTACAACTCCAAAACCAAAGGACACTGCCCACCATACCCTTCCAGTATTTTCTGTTGGTCATGGGAGAACTGTGTGCCAAGTTTGGTTCAATTCCATCATTGGTGGGGTTCAGAATGCTCTTTGATTGTAGGTGAACTATAAATCCCAGCAACTACAACTCCCAAATGACAAAATCAATTTTTTTTTGAGTGAAGGACATACATTGGGTTGTTAGGTGTCTTGTGTCCAAATTTGGTGTCAATTCGTCCAGTGGTTTTTGAGTTCTGTTAATCCCACAACATTACATTTTCATTTATATAGATTCTATTGATTGTAATGCTAATTTCAGTACCACCAACAGAAAAAACACCCTCAATTCTAAGATGCACCCCTCTTTTTCCATTTCTATACGCTGTGTCACCCTTAATGCTTCATGCATTGTCCTCCAGGCATTGTATTGTGACCTCATATTGGCATTGCCAATGAAGTCAGCACAATCTACCATTTGTAATATGTAAATATGGTCGAACTCTGCCCATGAATTTGGGGAAAAGTCTATGTACAGCAGGGAAAGGGAGCCAGGTAACAGTATTTCTAAGAATCCCATCCTTATTATAGCTCCAGAGTATTTCTGAGAATTGATAGTAGGGTTTACTGGCTGGAATAGTTCGGTATATATGACACCAAGTTGTGAAAAGATACTGGTGAATTTCAGTGTTTGGAACTGTTGATAGCAAACAGGACTTGATTTTTTAATCATTTAAATTATTATCTTTAGATAATAATAATAATAATAATAATAATAATACTTTATTTATATTCCGCTTTATCTCCCCGAGGGGGCTCAGAGCGGATTACAACATGCACAGATAGGCAAATATTCAATGCCTTTAATACAGTGGAATAACTATGACAAACAAATACACAGAACAAAGGTAAAAGCATCCTCTTCCATCTCCAACTTCTGGATGTGATGCTCAACTCTGGCCATGGGGAAGTGCTGGTTTTAACCTATAAATCCCTATACGGTTCTGGCCCAGTTTACCTGTCGAACGCATTCTCCCCTATGAACCATCAAGGACGTTAAGATCTTCCGGAGAGGCCCTGCTCTTGGTCCCACTAGCTTTGCAAGCGCGTTTGGTGGGAACGAGAGACAGGGCCTTCTCTGTGGTGGCCCCTCAGCTATGGAACTCTCTCCCAAGCGAGATTAGCTCTGCCCCCTCCCTCTTGTCCTTCAGGAGGCTAGTGAAATCCTGGTTATGGAACAAAGCATTCCCAGAATAATGGCTGAGACTGGTTACAGACCAAAGTGAGTGACCACATATGCAGACTGAGTTGAACATGATTTTACCTTGGTGATTTGGCATATATGTATTTCATCTATATGTATTTTAATCTTGTATTGTATGATGTTTTAACTTGTATTAGTAGCATTGAATCCTTGCTGTAAGCCGGTCTGAGTCCCTCTACAGAGGTGAGAAGATCGGGATATAAAAGTTATAAATAAATAAATAAATTCTCATGTTCCATTTCCAAGCTGAGGACTCTGTTGTCCGTAGACACCTCCTGGTCATGTTGCTGGCATGGCTGCATGGGTGCCTTTATTACCTTCCCGGCCAAACTGTACCTATTGATCTACTCACATTTGCATGTTTTCGAACTGCTAGGTTGGCAGGAGCTTGGGCTAACAGCAGGAGCTTATCCCGACCCACGGCTTTGAACTGTCAACCTTAAAGTCAGCAGATTCAACAGGTCAACAGTTTAACCCATTGCGCCACAGTGCAAAGGGACAACTACACTGTAGGATTAATGCGGTTTGATATCATATGGGTCAATTATATGGAATAATGAGATTTGTAGTTTGCTAAGGCAACAACACTGTTTGGCAAAGATGACTAAAGTTCTTATGAAACTACAACTCTCATGATTCCATAGCATTCAGCCACTGCAGTTGGAGAGGTATCAGTCTGCATTAATTCTACTGTGTAGATGAACTTCAAATAGATCAAACCTTCTAAAGTTTCTGATAAGATAATAGTGTCTTTCATTGACAAGGGAAAAATAATAGGGGTCGTACATGAGGAAACTTCAAACCCATTATATTCTAGAATTACTTAGCCAAGTATTTTCTTACCCTGTCTATGCCAGCATTTCTACCACTCCCTTTCATTGCCTAGCAAGAGGAGACTGTTGTCATAGCAGCCAAGCCTGCATCTGGCAGGAAGTATATAGCATTTTTTTATGCAGAAGGCTCAAGTGCTTGCTTTGGAAATTAATTCTTCCCATTGCGCTTTCATCAAAAATTAACATTTGGAGAGGGAGGGAATTCTGGATGCTTGAGTGGGGAGGAGGTTTCCTTTGAAACCAATTTCTGCGTTAGTTCCTGGCTTCACAGTGACCACCAACATTTGCAAGAAGGAAGAGTTGGGATGTTTGGGTTTTTCTTGCTTCGTGTGAGATGTATTTATTTATTTTTATTTTGTTTTTATCCCACTCTTCCACCACAATATAGGGACTCATGCTGGTTAACATGACAGCGGCTCTATCTTGCAAACCCTGCGGAGAGGGCGGATGATGAAGTTCTCTCTCAAGAGATCATTTGATTGTTTTATAGACCTACAGAATAATTAAACATAAGCAATAAGATTTTATCTTGTATTAGATAGGTATGGCGGAATGAAGATGTAGTCAGACACAATGTACGGGCAACAGTTTCAGGAAGAATGGTGTGTAGATGTTTGCCAAGGCAGATGTTGACACCCCTGTACAGCCAGTGTTGTATAGTGGTTTGTATAGTAGTTTGAGTGTTGGACGAGGATTTTGGGAGACCTTGCTTCGCCTTAGAAACTTAATATGCAATAACAATGAAACAACCTACAGAGCAATCCTTTTCCTTGTTTTTGTTTTTCTTACGCAACCGTGTCTTCGGAGTAAGAGAGCTCAAATTTCATACAAGAATCAACTGCAAAACAGAAATAAGTTTTGTCGAAGGCTTTCATGGCTGGAATCACTGGGTTGTTGTGAGTTTTCCAAGCTATATGGCCATGTTCCAGAAGCATTCTCTCCTGACGTTTCACCTGCATCAATGACGTCTCATAATCGCACAACCTCTGAGGATGCTTGCCATAGATGCAGGCGAAACGTCAGGAGAGAATGTTTCTGGAACATGGCCATACAGCTCAGAAAACTCACAACAACCCAGGAATAAGTTTTCTTGCCTCTGACATTATTAGTATATTCTAGATCTTTTGCTCCAGAAAAATTAGGATGGAAAGAATATTTTGCTGATGTGATTTATCATATAATAGTGAGCATGAAATGCCCAAACAATACTTATTTCATATTCACATTCTTGTTTTCAAAATTATTTTATTCATGCTATTTTGTTGTTTCCATATTTCATATTGTCTGGTTTTCTGCCTCGTATTGAAGCAGATGAAGAAAGCTGGGATATAGATTCTATAAATAAATCTTTTTTCCCCCGAGGCAAAATACAAAAAGGAAATTTGAAGAGGTTTTAGGTGTGGTTTTTATGTGATGTGCTTCTCTTTTTTGGTCTTTCTCTTTAGCCAATAAGTTAGCATCCCATTAAGATGGCTGAAGCTCACCAGGCTGTGGCTTTCCAGTTCACTGTCTCTCCGGAGGGGATTGACCTTCAACTCAGCCATGTAGCTTTCAAGGAGATCTATCTTTCGGGCGTGAGATCCTGGAAGAAGAAATTTAACCAGCTACGAGTAAGTCACAGGTTCAGACATTCAACTTCAAGAATGACTTTGCAGTGATGCTTATTATTGTTGTCATGTTTACTCGAGTCTAATGCTCACTTTTTTGGCTAAAGTACATTGCCAAATTTGAGGTGTGTAATACATTCAATAGCAGATTATATTCAAATAAATATGATAATTTGATTTATGCGTTGCCCTTCCTCAAAGATGCTTGGGGCAGCCAACTATCTACATAAAAAAAACTATCTTCATAAAAAAAATAGAGGCAGTCCCCGAGTTGTAAACATCTGAATTACAAACATCTCATAGTTAATAATGGGGATCAGACAACAGGAAGTGAGAGAAATTTACTCCTAGGAAGGGAAATTCACTCCTTAAAGCAGATTATACTCGATTAAATATGATAATTTGATTTATGCATCACCCTTCCTCAAAGTTGCTCAGGGCAACCAACTAGCTGCATAAAAACAAATTCAGCAGTCCCCGAGTTACAAACATATGAGTTACAAACAAATCATAGTTAAGAACACGGGTGAGACAACATGAAGTGAGAAAAATCTACTCCTAGGAAGGGAAGTTTGTGGCGTAATGTAAAAATAAACCATGCATAGTTCACGATTGATCAGCCCACACACTGCCTTACCAGGGAAAGAAAACATGCCACACAGATGAACAATAAAGAACAAGTAGTTTACTCTTTGTAGTTCAGAACAACATCTACAGTGGGGTCAGTTGCATCAACTCACATAATGTCCTTTTTATGAGAGATAATGGGCTTTCTTTGTCCATGCTGAACTTCTTCAGCAAGTTCAAGAAGTGAGAGCACACTCCAAACTCTGTCTCTCTCTGCTTCACTCTGTCTGCTGCTCCAAGCACCTGCATAGCTGAAGCCTGAACAAAAATGTAAGAGTATACAAAAGTCCCAGGCTCAGTCATCTCTCTGAGCATAGCCCAATCAATCAGTTTCATGCATATTATTTTACAGTTGACACACGCACACACACAGAATGATTCCTTACATCTCTAACAGAGTTGTCACGAGTAAAAGATGTCTCCAGTGAAGCTTTCTCACCAATCCTTGTTTCCCCAACAAATCAAATTTTCCAAAATCCAGTTATCACAGGGACAGAAAGTGAAGTGAAATCTTCTGAACAGGGACACAGATAGGAAAACAAACACCACAGGGGTGTTAACCTTTCCCTGTGCTATCCAGAGCTTCTATCTATCTATCTATCTATCTATCTATCTATCTATCTATCTATCTATCTATCTATCCATCCATCCATCCATCCATCCATCCATCTAACTATCTGGAGTTATGCTGAAAAAATGTACATGTTCTGACTTACATACAAATCCAACATAAGAACAAACCAATCTTGTTCATAGCTTGGGGACTACCTGTAGTGAAAAGGCACAAATGGAAAATATCAAAAAATCACCCATTGCAGATATCTAAAGCAATAAATTACAAATGGCTACTAAAATACAAAACAAACAAGCAACAGTGGGAAACAAAACAAACACATGTTGTAACTAGTACCTGAAGTAAGAGCTTAGCGAACAACCGAAGGTCTAAAAACAGATGGAGTTTGAGTAATGGAGTGCCACTGTTGAGAAAACCCAACCATGTCTGTTAACTCAAAGACTTCAGGGCTTCTTATATCTCAGTTTGTTCCTGGAAACTGCAATCTTTCATTTTAGACTTTTACAAAGGATTAAATTGTAATCTAGAAGATTTGTAGGTACTTGCTGTGATCGATGTTTGTCAAGTTGTAGTAAGAAGTTTGGAGAAGTTGGAGATCTGGGACACATGAGTAATAATCTTCAGGGAATAAAATCATAGGTTTATCAGAGAACCAGGTCAACCAGTATGAAGTATGGCCCAATGTTTGCTCTCCAGTAGTTAAAGTTTAGTATGTCCTTCCAACATCTTACTCAGTAATTCAAATATTCTTTTGGTGTGTTATTTCCATCTTTGATATGAAAATAATACTTTCCCTGTGTGTGGGGAAATTGCAACAGTTTAATGAGATTGACAGGAATCTTACTGGGGCATCATGCTCCTGTAAAAATAATTGCACAAGTCGTTGTGATAAGTGTGGTCATTTCCTAAGCAGACACAAAACCTTTCTCATGTTTGACTTGGCAAAGCTAATTGGCACTTACTTGCATAATGGAGAAGCTCTGTCTTGCATGAGTTGAGTAAATGTGGCATCCAGCAAAACCATGCTGATGTAAATTTAGATTACACTAAGCATGTATAAGATTTTGGCTTAAAAGACTAGGACTGGATATACACTGCCCTATATCCCAGGATCTGATTCCAGATTATCTGCTTTGAACTGGATTATATGAGTCTACACTCTAAAATAATCAGATAATCTAGAATCAGATCCTGGGATATAGGGCAGTGTAGATTCAGCTTAATGCCTCTTATACACTACCATATAAAATCCAGATTATTTGCTTTGAGCTGGATTATATGGCAGTGTAGACTCCTATAATCCAGTTCAAAGCAGATAATTTGGATTATCTGCTTTGATATGATATCATGACTTGGCATTTTATATGTGGTTTTAATCTGTTTAATCTGTTTGATTGTTACGTGTTTTAATGGTTTATATGCTTAGATTGTTTATATTTTTATGAGATGTGCTTTATTATTTACCTGTGCGACATTGAAGTTTTGCCAGATTTGTAAGCCACCTTGAGTCTCCTCCTGGGTCGAGAAAGGTGGGCAGAAATGAAGTAAATAAATAATAAATAAATATGCTGCAGTGTAAAAGGGGCCTATAATCTGCATAATAGGAAGTGAAAGAAAGTAGTTAGAAAGTCTGAAACAGTAACTATATTCTGTTAAAGCATTATTTATTTATTTATTTATTTACTCTATTTCTATCCCGCTCTTCTTAGCCAAAACGTCAGGAGAGAATGCTTCTGGAACATGGCCATACAGCCCGGAAAACTCACAACAAACCTTGGAACCCTATTCCTAACATTCATTTTCCTCCAACAGAATGGTTTCGTGACAGGGGTCTACCCTGCCAGCCCTTCCAGTTGGCTTTTCATGGTTACTGCCATCCTGGTGACCCAGTACTCCCGCCTTGACCCTTCCATGGGCATGATTGACAAGATCAAGGAACACCTACCAGTCAGGTATGTTGAGGGAGGGAAAAGCAGGTGGGTATCTCAGATTAGTTAGTAAGGCTTACAGTTGTTGGAGACATGACTTGGTTCCGACAATGGGAAGTACTGGTTTCTTGCTAAAAGAACATTCTGCAGTGCGCCTAATATTCATGAGACTGCCCCCTTCTAACTCATTTCCAAAAGGAAACAAAATATTTATTGTGACATCTGAACGGGAGGAACTGTGGTTTGCTTGACTAGATGTAGGGAAATTCCTGAGGTTGGAGCGGATACAATGCTATCTCCTCATCCAGTGGAGGATGACCAAGTCAACATTGTTACTCCGTCACCACCACTGCCAGTGGGTTTTCAAAAGGATGCTACCAAAAGGTGGCACTTGCTGTAGTGACTTTAGAGAAGTTTCTGCCTTGGTTTCAGCTTTCAACATGAAGACCTCTCCATGTTTACAGAGAGTTTATCTGACTCCATAATGCAGGTGAATTGTGGAAGATGCCTTTCTCCATCACACCATACTTATTAGTTTCCCAGGACTTTTTGTCCAGTAACTGTCTTGGATATTGATCGACATACTAGACTTGGGTGGTCAATTGCAATGAATCTGGAGCCAATTTTGTGCTCCAGAGACCTATCAAAGGCAGCATATATAGCCAAAAATGTTTTTTAAAAGAAAATAAATACAACTGGAAGTAGGCTGAAGTTCACTTCTGATTTTGGAAAAAAATTGATTTTTTTTTATGTTGCTTGTGTCTCATTCGTAGAGACTTCCATATGAGTCCGTTCACTCATTTTGGGTACAACAAAAATGTTACCCTGGGGAATCTAGAATTGATAATATCCACAAAAGCGGCCTTGGAAGGCCTTGCTTTGCCCTCCTCTGTACTGTGCAGAGAAACTTGGTTAGGGGATTTTGGGTAATGTAATCCAATCCATAGGGAGCCCTGGTGGTGCAGTGGATTAAACCACTGAGCTGCTGAACTTGATGACCAAAAGGCTGCCGATGCACATCTGGTGAGCGGGGTGAGCTCCCGCTGTTAGTCCCAGCTTCAGTCAACCTAGCTGTTTGAAAACATGCAAATGTGAGTAGATCAATAGGTAGCGCTCTGGCGGGAAGGTAATGTCGCTCCATGCAGTCATGCCAGCCACATGACCTTGGAGGTGTCTATGGACAACGCCGACTCTTTGGCTTAGAAATGGAGATGAGCACCAACCCGGCTTAGAAATTGAGTCAGACACGACTGGATTTAATGTCAATGGAAAACCTTTACCTTTACCTTAATCCAATCACCTGAAGAGCCCCAGGCTTGGAAAGCCTGAAAAATATGTTTCTTCAACATTCTTAGAGTTCTTGTATGTGTTTGTAGTCCAGTGAAGTGGGGATAGAAGGGGCAGTTGGACTTCCTTTTCTCCTAAAATGTTTCCTTTTACTTGAACTTTATGACTTTTTGCTTCTCTCCTCCCTTTCTCTTTCTCCCCATGTTGCACCCAGTGGTTATCTGTCAGATCAAGGCATGAATATTCTCAGCGCTGCAACCTTTTCCACAGTCCTTTGGCTGGCCCTCATCATGACAATGCGCAGCATATTGAAGATGCTGCTGTGCTATCATGGCTGGATGTATGAGGAGCATGGGAAGATGTCCAACACCACAAAAATTTGGCTGGTATGTTTTGCAGAAAGGGCTTGCTGTCAGTCACCCAGAATACTCAGCCAGCATAGCTAGTGACTATGTAGGCCAGAGACCTTCCAGAGCTGCAATCCAGTGTTTGTCCATCTCAGGCAGAGATTTACCACTCTTTTGAGGACTAGACCGCTGCTTCTTAAACTGTGGGTCCTGAACCCAGGTAGGGTCCCCTTAGTCCAGAGCTTTCCAAACTTTTCATGTTGGTGGTATGCTTTTTAGACGTGCATCCTATTATGACATGGTAATTTGGTTTTACTGGCAAACTGGAGGTTATTTATTTATTTATTTATCATATCCGAAGCAAACCAAGGGTACAGTTGCAATGTATTTAAAAAGCACAAAGTTTTAAAAACTTGGGATTATACTAAATATTCTTTCACCAGTAGCTGGTCACTTGGAAGCACCTCTGGTGTTGTTATAAGAAGGTCCTACATTGTGCGTGTGGCAGGGCTCCAACTGCATTGTAATAGGTGGTCTGTGGTTTGCTCTTCTCTGCACTCGCATGTTGTGGACTCCACTTTGTGGGCCCCATTTCTTAAAGTTGGCTCTGCCTCTTGTGATACCAGAGCGCAGTCTGTTCAGTGCCTTCCAAGTTGCCCAGTCTTCTGTGTGCTCAGGAGATAGTCTCTCATTCAGTATCCGCCATGGCTTGAGGTTCCGGGTTTTAGCCTGCCACTTTTGGACTCTCGCTTGCTGAGGTGTTCCTGCGAGTATCTCTGTAGATCTTAGAAAACTATTTTGTGATTTAAGGTGTTAGCATGCTGGCTGATATCCAAACGGGATGGGACAGAGATGTCACTGCCTTGGTCCTTTCCTTATTGGCTGCTACTTCCCAGAAGATTTCAGGTGGTGCAATACCGGCTAAACAGTATAATTTCTCCAGAGCTGTGGGGCATAGCAATCCTGTGATAATGCGACATGTCCCATTAAGAGCCACATCCACATCCAATGTGGTGAGATGTGTTCCACACTGGGCATGCGTCCTCAGCATCAGAGTAGCAAGGCATAGAGGCACTGTATCTGGTTGTGATCCCCAGGTTGTGCCAGTCAGTTTTTGTATGATATTGTTTCTAGCACTCATTTTTTGGTTGATATTCAGGCAGTGCTTCTTGTAGGTCAGAACACGCAACATGCAAAGAAACAAACTGGAGGTTAAAGCAACCCTTATAAGCGTTTCATATTATATAATATATACATAAAATAATATATAATTACCACATAAACGAGGTTTGGATTTTTTCCCTTTACACTTATGTACTACAGTTGATTCTTGGGTCGTTTCCTCTGTAGCCACCTTATATGGTTCATCACAAACATCATTGTCAACAGGTTTTCTTTTCTTAATTAGAAATGTATCCATTTTAATGGTAATTACTGCAACTCAGTCAACAACTTGTGCAAATTATAAAAGTTGTTACAGTACCTACGCTTGAACATCACCAGCCATTGTTTGTGGGGGCAAAATGGGGGAGCATTTTTCACGCAACACACGTAGGGACCCACTGAAGTGCCCCAACACCCAGTTTGGAAAGCTCTGCCTTTACTCAGTGTTGGAATCCTGAAAAATTTTGAACAAGAAAGTTTTTTGAATGTCACGCTCAGCGACTGTTTTAGACATTTACATGAAACTGTTGTGCAGTGTTTACAGAAGATCCTTTAGCTGTACTTCATAAGATGGAAAAATCAGTTACTGGTTTGTTTTCAGCAAATGCTTGATTTGTATATGTATTTTATATACCTATATGCGTAAAAAATTATCGAAGCCCAGGTCAGGGTGCGCCCAGTTTTCGCCTACCTAGCGGTTCAAAAGCAAAATGTGTGCAGATAAATACGTACCACTTAAAAGCAGGGAGGTATTCTAAGGTGGTGCAGCGGGTTACACTGCTGAGTTGCTGAACTTGCTGACCAAAAGGCTGGCAGCTCAGATTCAAGAAGAAGAAGAAGAAGAAGAAGAAGAAGAAGAAGAAGAAGAAGAAGAAGAACAACAACAACAACAACAACAACAACAACAACAACAACTTTATATTTCTGCCCCGCCTCCATCTCCCCAAAGGGACTCGGGGCAGCTTACATGGGGCCCAAGCCCAGGCAGAATACAATTAAAATAAAGCAATAACAATTAAAACAGCATAAAATCAGCATAAAACAATATAACAAAAATAGCTAGCAACAACAATAACAGCAGACTAATTTTGGAGGGGGGGGGGTGGGAGAAAAACCACTACGTGAACTAGGATAAAGTGGTTTAATAAGGTAGATGACAATGTATAACGGCATAGGAACCTAGCAGTTCGAAAACATGCAAATGTGAATAGATCAATAGGTACCACTTCTGTGGGAAGGTAACAGTGCTCCATGTAGTCATGCTGGCCACACGGCCTTGGAGGTGTCTATTGACAATGCCAACTCTCCGGCTTAGAAATGGAGATGAGCCCCCCCCCAATCGGACATGACTAGACATAATGTCAGGGGAAACCTTTACTTTTTATTCTAAGGCACCCATAAGGAATGCCGGTGATTCGATCAAGGGAGGAAGTTTACGAACAAAGCTCTTTGTCAGTTATATGGAGTGACAGCACCTCCCTGCTGCCGCCCCTGGGTGGCTGGAACCAAGCACAAAGCCTCCAAAATGCCGAAGATGGGAAAAACTTATATATATCTCTATCTATGTACAGTATATAAACGGCATCGAATGTTTGCCAGATATGTATGTTCTGTGATCTGCCCTGAGTCCCCTTCAGAGTGAGAAGGGAATAATATAAATACTGTAAATAAATAAAAAAATAGATCAAGATAGATCCCAAATGGAAAAGTTTAAAAAGCTCAGGATTAGGCTACTGGTATTGGGGTGGAAAGCTGCCTGTAAGGCTGAGAAGAGGAAAAGAGAGCATCGTTCTGTTTTCATGCCTGTCTTGTTTCTCCTTCCCATTGCTCATCCCTCCAACAGGCGCTGGTGAAGATGTTTGCTGGACGAACCCCAATGTTGTATAGTTACCAGGCTTCACTGCCCCGCTTGCCTGTCCCTGCCCTCAAGGACACTATGCAGAAGGTGAGTTTGCTTCTCGTTCTTTCTCTCTCCAGATCAACAATGAGACTGGGTTCCTAGGCTATTATCTCTAGACAATTTGTATAAGAATCAGCAAAGTGTCAGGCTCCTAATTCTCTAGCAAAAGTCTCACAAGATGACACTGAAAACGGTGACATATGCGTACAAGGGTTGTTTTGAAACTTCATGGAGCAACAACAACAAAAAACACCCTCCCACACATAAACAAATCCCTACGATACTTATATCTTGGCTGTCTCTTGGGAGTTTGGGAGGATAAACGTCCAAGGCAAATACTAATCCATAAGATAAACCAGAGCTTTTCAAACTGTATGTTACAACATGTTATTGTTTCAGATGCAGTGAGTAGATATGAGTGTGCCGCATGACTGTAACAAGAAACCTCTGAGTCATGTGAAATAAGAAAAAAATCATATATTATTAAAATCGTAAATAAAAGTAAATGACCTCACAACCTCTGAGGATGCTTGCCATAGATGCAGGTGAAACATCAGGAGAGGATGCTTCTAGAACATGGCCATATAGCCTGAAAAACCTACAACAACCCTGTAAATAAAAGGTTTTCATGTTATGTCCCCATATGTTTTGTTATTACAATTTTTTAATGTGTCTGTATCTCTTATAAGGGGTTTGTTTCACCTCTGGTCCACTAGTAAAACTGAATTACTGTGTGGCGAAATGATGCATGTCTAAAATAGCTGTCACCAAAATGAAACATTTGGAATGCTCTGAGATAAATGGTCCTCGTAATTACTCCTCTGTGCCTCTTGAAATCCCAGTAATTTTAACATGCCACTGAATCTAGTTAATTAATAAAAATAAACCTTTCACATATTGAAAACAAACAAACAAACAAACAAAAAGCATTATTGTCAGGTCTTGTTTGGTCCAAAGAGTAAAGGCATGGGGTGTCTAGGTCATCAAGAAGTGCTGATCACTGCCCCCTTGTGTTGACATTCATAACTGCAATCATCCAGACTTGGGTTGAGAACTTTTCAACCCTGGTTATAGGGTCCCAATCCATAGAGAATTGTCTACTTTAGCTTGGGTGTGTCTTATCTTTTTATACTAGAAAGCATTACATACTAACAGTGTAATGGTTTGAATGTTGCCATATGACTCTGGGAGACCAAGATTCAAATTCATGGGATATCACTGGACAAGTTGTACTCTTTCAGACGAAGGCAATACAAACCACCTCTGAACAAATCAAGCCAAGTGAACTCCATGATAGATTTGCCTCAATACTACTGTAAGTCAGAAATGACTTAAAGTCCCACATCAACAGCAACCAGCACAATCCCAGAAAAGGAAATAACTGACTGGAATCTTGATCAAGAACAACCCTCCCTGCAATTTTTATATTGCAAGTCCTGCTTGCCCCCTTTTCCCAAAGATACCAAGGATTGAACCTGTGATTTTCCACATGCAAAGCTTGCATTCTACCATCAAGCTCCATATACTTGATGGCATATAAACAAATGAATTCCGTACAAATTCTATCTGTATGAGATGTGGCTGACATATATCTCTTTTGTGGTTCCTACACTCTACCTTACTTGCAGACTTACTACATATTTGTAGGGAATTTTTTTTTCAGGGTCTCATGCTTTTATAGAGGCTTGTGGGAGGACAGGTGTGCTCTCCTGGCTGTAGGAGAGAGGGATGAGTTGAGACAAAGAACAACCCATGAGCTTCTGATCCCATAATTCTCTTCTCCCCTAGTATTTGGAGTCCATACGGCCGCTTACGACAGATGCCGAATTCCAGCGGATGACAGCTCTTGCCCGTGACTTTGAACAGACCCTTGGACCTCGCTTGCAGTGGTACCTCAAGCTCAAGTCTTGGTGGGCATCCAACTATGTGAGTGGAGAAGGGGAAATGGTGATTATATGGACCTGTGGTATCTATGTTTTGTTTATTAGGAAAATTAATATAAAATATACTTATGTCAGTGAGGTATAGTATATGTAATAAGGTATCTTGAGAGAGGTTAAGAGTATGGAATATTGGAATGGGTGAATATTTGAGGGGTGTTTTTTTTTTTTAGAAAGGAAGTGTGTAGGACAGTTAGAATGAAGATATGGATATCAGAGTTAGGAATAGAGTGAAAGATGTGTGTTAGTGTTGTATCCCAGAGCAGGAACACCTCTTTTCTTAATCATCACATCGGTTCAGTAAAATAAGCAAGCAGTTTATTGGAGGATATATGTAAGTAAAGCAGCAAAAAATGGTAAAAACAGCATAGTCCAAAATAGCATAGTCCAAAGATAATAGATAGTCCATGAACTTCATGATAAATGGTAAAAACACAAGATCCAAGGATGCAAAATCAAAAGAAACAAGGCAGCAGGGAAATCCAATACACAGAACAGGAACCTGGTAAGACTTGAAACATGAAACTAGAAATCTCTTTGGAAACAAGATGTTTATGAAATTCCAACATTGCTCGGACTGATCTAAAATCCTTTCCCTGTCTCATATAAAGCTTTTCCTGTCTCATAAAGCGAAAGGAAAACATTCTGTTTACCTTTATAACCAGATAAGGACCTCTTTTCTCTCTTTTCTAATAAACGGGCTGACCTTCGGCGAGCTTGGGAACTCTCTCTTAGTTTACAAAAGCCTTGCCTTCTATCTTCTATCTCATTAACTTCTGCACCTGACAATTCATCCTCAGAAGACAGTTCTCCAGAGAAAGGCTGCCATGGGCCCCTTTCAGGAATGTGACCTTCAGAATCTACAGGAGAAGCACTCTGTTCATTTTCAAGATGTGAAACCTCAGGCCTTTCAGCAAGGCCAAAACCAGGCCTTTTAACAAGGTCAGGACTTGAAGGCCCAAGATCAGGAAAACCACTATCCCCATTGACATCAGACATAATCACAGGCTAAACTATAACAGATTTAGTGTTAGGTTTTATCTATTTTAAATATGTAATTTTAAATGTATGTTGGGCTCTATTTAATAAATTATTTTGTACCATACACTTGTGCCTCTAAGATTTCTACATAAGGGTTATTGGACTATTTGGTGGCAGGATTACTCTATGTAACAAAATTAGGTTTCTCACCTGTTAAACTGATGTACCTAGGTATTTCTTTGAACTGCTAGGGACAAAGATATGCCAATG
This sequence comes from Anolis sagrei ordinatus, assembly GCF_025583915.1. NCBI lineage: Eukaryota > Metazoa > Chordata > Lepidosauria > Squamata > Anolidae > Anolis > Anolis sagrei. The sequence goes on along the minus strand of NW_026847660.1, from coordinate 29,107,282 downwards.
CACAAAACGCACAAATATATACAGCAGAGTTTCAGAAGTGTTCTTTTTAGTTGCTCAAAAAACATCTACAGAACTTTCCCTTAAAATATATTTGCCTTTAAATCATGCTCTCAAGAGACAAAAATAAATAGACTTCTTTAAAAGTAACATAGTTGGTTTACTCACAAACTTCGTGTATTCAGCATACAGGTACTTTGCATATGAATACAGTTATAGATAGTATTTGAAGTAGTTTCTCTGTGTAAGGTAACAAAGGGCATCTTTCTCATAATCAATAGTCCATAGTCCAAAGCAGAGGTCCTCAAACTAAGGCCCGGGGGCCGGATGCGGCCCTCCAAGGTCATTTACTCGGCCCTCGCTTAGGATCAACCTAAGCCTGAAACGACTTGAAAGCACACAACAACAACAACAATCCTATCTCATCAGTCAAAAGCAAGGCCACACTTCCCATTGAAATACTAATAAGCTTATATTTGTCAAAATTGTTCTTCATTTTAATTATTGTATTGTTTTAAAGTGTTTTTTGCACTACAAATAAGATATGTGCAGTGTGCATAGGAATTCATTCATGTTTTTTTCAAATTATAATCTGCCCCCCCCCCCACAACAATTTGAGGGACTGTGACCTGGCCCTCTGTTTAAAAAGTTTGAGGATCCCTGGTCCAAAGCATCTCTCTGTTTCGAGAGTCTAATAGAGTCTCTGTCTAGTCTGAAAGTCCAATGGAGTCTGAAAGCACACATCTGTTCCTACTGAAGTCTCTAAGCATACTGTTTCTAAAATGGAGTCTGAGTCCTGAACAATCCCTGTCCTGATCATATGGTCTGCAGCCCCTTCCACAACTAAAGAGTTAAGGAAAACTGCAAACCAACACACACATATACAATACAGTAAGCAACCTGAATTATATACATAACAAATAACTAGTGGAGGCTTGAAAAAGCTTGCTATTTCCAACATCAAGAAGGTCCCAACATTTGATACCATAGTGGTGGTATAGGGGGAATAACCTCACACTTGGTGGCATTGGTGAGGAAATGTAAAGGTTCTATGGGCATTTAATTCTGGGCACTGTTTGTTTTTTTCTGAGTATTTTTAATGTTTTGTTTTACCCACTCCTTTTCCAGGTAAGTGACTGGTGGGAAGAATATGTCTACCTCCGCAGTAGAGGTCCCCTGATGGTAAATAGCAACTATTATGCCATGGTGAGTTTCAGAAACTGGGAGAAAAATATTGTTGCCGGGGAGGACAAATTTCTTTTTAGGCTCACCTAACCCACCCGAACATTTCCCCCCTTTCTCCACATCCATTTGTTTTAGGATTTTATTTATGTAACCCCCACTCCGGTCCAGGCTGCTCGTGCTGGCAATCTCGTCTATGCTATGATGTTGTACAGAAGAAAACTTATCCAGGAGGAGATCAAGCCGGTGAGTGAGATCAAAATTCATGGTGAAGTGGAGAGCATAGCTCAGACATGGGCAAACTTGGGCCCTTCAGGTGTTTGGACTTCAACTCCCACAATTCCTAACAGCCTTGGGCCCTTTCCTTTCCCCTTTCAGCTACTTAAGCAATTGAGGGGGGAAAGGAAAGGGCCTGAGGCTGTTAGGAATTGTGGGAGTTGAAGTCCAAAACACCCGGTGGACCCAAGTTTGCCCATATCCAGCATAGCTACTTTAGATAACAAATGGAGAGGTAGAATCAGATTGAGGGAAGGATGGGATGTGGGAAGTTGCCTTTAAGTAGCTGAATGAATAAATATTAGACTCATAACAGACACTTAACTGGTGATAATTATTTTACAAACCTAAGTAAGGGTGCAACTTCACTGTCTACTTAATACAGTTTGATACCACTTCAACTGCCATGGCCCAATGCACTGGAACCTTGGGAATTGCAGTTTTACAAGATCTTTGGCATTCTCTACCAAGGAGTGTTGGTGCCTCACCAAATTACAAATCCCAGGATTCTCTAGCCTGAGCCATGGAAGTGAAAGTGGTATCAAACTCTGTTAATTCTACAGTGTACATGCACCATATGGCTGATAAGTGGCTCCTAAGTTCCTTTAACAATTGCACTATTGTCGTGGGCTTCAAAGATTCCTTGACTCTGCTAGGTTTACCAAGTGTCCTAAATATGACTGCAACAATTCTGTTTCTTCCCCACCCCTCTAATCCTGGGGCTCCCTCCTACCTGAAACAGAGCATGGTCCCCAATTCCGTCATCCCCCTCTGTACGGCTCAGTGGCAACGTCTCTTCAATACCACCCGGTTGCCAGGGTTGGGGCTGGGTAAGTGAAACAAGGGCTGTAATGAAACAGCCACTGCCACCTTATCCCTAACTATGGAGCCTTTTGCTCGGTGTTTGCTTTATGGGGTCATCTTTCCAACTTGGTCCATATCCTTAGGGTGGTTTTAAAAATACATATATTCTGTGCTCTCTAGTTTCTGCACTGTGGTGGACTCATGATCATGGTGGTGGGGTGCTTTGAAAGCTGTAGTCCAAAAAGTCATTTTTCCAAGCTGTCTGCATATGGATAATCCTCCTGGACATTGCATTCTGAGCTTTGCTTGCCTGATTTGGGATTCTCACCCAATTTTGGAAGACATTAGAGTTTTTTGTTCTATCTTTCACGCTTTTTTCCTTTGCTTCGCAGCTGCTTTGCAGGCATATCTTCTTGACTGTTCTTTCTCTCTCTCTTTTCCCCCTCCCGTTCTTTCTCTCCTCCTTTCTCCCTCTTCCAGATGTTGATCCAAGGTTGTCTGCCTATGTGCTCAGCTCAGTGGGAACGCATGTTTAATACCACGCGTATACCAGGCATGGAGGGAGGTAGGATGTTCTCATGCAATTTGCTCCCCTTCCCTGGCATCATAAACCACAAAGTTGTATCTGCAAACTGTCCCATGTCCCTCTCCATAATCTGCATCGAAGTAAGTGCAAATGTCTTCTAGTACTGCACTTATAAAAGGTGAAAGATGTATACAATCTGAAGAGAAACCAGAGTAGTACTGCACTAATGAAGAGCTTTTCGTTCAGTGGGTGTTTTGTGCTACAAATCCTACAGTCCATCAATCCACGTCCTACCTCCTTTTCTTCCTTTTCTCCTGGTTTTTCACTGTGGGAAGAAGCAAGATGTGCTTCTAGGTGGCCGTTTAGTCTAATTTTAACATAGCTCTTACGGCAGTGGTGGCGAACCTAGGGTTCATCATCACTGTCTTATGGTTTTACATTCCTCCTTCTGTAGATACTATACAGCATCTGCAGGACAGCAGGCACATTGCTGTATACCATGCTGGGCGCTTATTTCGGGTCTCGCTGTACCACAACGGGAAGATGCTTCGCCCACGGGAGCTTCAGGCACAGTTCCAGTCCATCCTAGGAGATCCCACACCTCCTTCTCCTGGGGAGGAAAAATTGCCTGCCCTGACTGCGGCCGACAGGTAAGAGAACACGCCAGCCCTGAACCTTTTTCGCAGTATAATTTTCATCTGGAGGTGGCTTGGAGTTAGAGACATACAATAGGTATCAATGGGATGCGGAAGGTACTGGCTTGTTCAGTAGACTTTCCTCTACAGTTCCATTTTGGTAGGAAGCCATAGCAATAGCATTGAACAGTTTTTTGTTGTTGAAGTGCAAAGTATGGAACCCTGTGCAGATGGTCAGTAAATGTGACTTAAGCAACATGCAGTGATTGAATTTTTGACAGCAGAAGGTGTCACCCCAAAGTAGATTCATCAGAGAATACAAGCTGTTTATAGTGATTGTGTTGATGTGAGTACTGTGTGTCGTTGGGTGAGTAAGTTTAAAGATGTTGAGGTGGAAACATCTGACTTGCGTGAAAAACAGAGTTGGACGTCCAGTGACAGCAACCACCGAGTTTCACAAGCAAAAAGTTGAAAGATTGATTCAGGATGATCATCGTATCAGAGAGAAATTTCAAGCATAATAGGCATTTCACTAGAATGTGTGGGTCACATTATTGCTTTGTTTGGCTATCGGAAGATCTGTGCACAATGGGTACCCAAGATGCTGACGCCTGAAATGAAAGCGTGCAGACTTGAAATTTGCCAGGAACTGTAACGGCTTCAGAAAACATATTCATCATTGGCAGAAATGTATCCAATTGTCTGGTGATTATGTGGAAAAATGAATAGTGGTAGTGATTTATTCAAATATTCCTATCCAAACCCAAGTAACGAAGGTGGAGGCATTACTTTTCATTCAACCCTCATACAAAAAATCATGCTTTCCCCATCTCCCCAACAATACATGGTTGCCTAATTTCTTTTCAGAGACCCCTGGGCTCGGGCCCGCAATACCTTCTTTCAAACAGGACAGAACGAGCAGTCGCTGAGCATAGTTGAGAAAGCTGCCTTCTTTGTCACCCTGGACACCAGTGAGCAGGGGCTGAGGGACCCCAATCCAGGCCATTCTTTGGATGCCTATGCCAAGTCGCTCTTGCATGGACGCTGCTGTGACAGGTTGGTACTTCCTTATCTTGAAAGCATTGCTTTGTTTTCACACCAAACCTTCTGGTTTGCAAGATCCTCATCAAAAAGCAGAGAAAGATCCCAGGAAACCCAAGCCTTAATATTAGTGGTTCTCAACCTGTGGGTTCCCAGATGTTTTGGCCTACAATTCTCAGAAATCCCAGTTTACAAGCTGTTAGGATTTCTGGGAGTTGAAGGCCAAAACTTCTGAGGACTCATAGATTGAGAACCCATACTAATATGCTTAAGAATATATACCTTCCCTGACAAAATGCAGACATATAAGATGGACATGAAGATGCAACCCAGTCCCTCTGAGTTGAAAATGCCTCTGCTTCATGCCAGGAGAGTGAATGGCAAAACAACAGCCATCCAGGATTTGACCATGGATGAGCATGCTGACTTGGACTATATCAGAGAGACGTAGCTCGATGAGACTGCAGAGCTTAATCTTTGGCGTTCACCAATCGAATAGGAATTCATGACTGCAGTTGGCATGACAAACATGCCCTTCCCTTTCTTTTCTAACAGGTGGTTTGACAAATCTTTCACATTGATTGTTTACCGCAATGGGAAGTCTGGGCTCAACGCTGAGCACTCGTGGGCTGATGCACCCATTGTGGGGCACCTTTGGGAGGTATGTTTTGTATGAATCTTCTAGAATGAGATTTGGAGGTAGGGGAAAAGGCTTGGAAGCAAGGACTCTCTACATTGCTGGGGTGCAAGTGAGGGAGGGAGTGTTCATTGACCCTCCAACTATTTTGGACTTCAGCTCCTAGAAGCAGTAGCCAATATGACTTAAAGTAAGGAATTCTGGAGCCCCTGGTGGCACAGCAGGTTAAACTGCTGAACTTGCTGACCAAAAATGTCAGCAGTTTGAATCTGGGGAGTGGGGTGAGCCAAATATAATAAAGCTAAATTCAGTAATGAATTGCATGATGGTAGTAATTGGGTTCGGCTATCCTTCATATGGGGGCCATGGTGGTACAGCAGGTTAAACTGCTGAGCTGCAGAACTTGCTGACTGAAATGTCAGCAGTTCAAATCCGTGGATTGGGGAGAGCTCCCGCTGTTAGCTCCAGCTTCTGCCAACCTAGCAGTTTGAAAATATACAAATGTGAGTAGTTCAATAGGTACCGCTCCTACAGAAAGGTAACTGCACTCTAGGCAGTCATGCTGGCCACATGACCTTGGAGGTGTCTATGGACAACACCAGCTATTCGGCTTAGAACCCCCACTCCAGAGTTGGAGTCAACTAGACAATGTCAAGGGAAAACCTTTACCTAAGGAATTATGGGAGCTGAAGTCCCAAACGTCTAGGGGACCATGCTTTCCCAAACCTGACCTAGAACAGGAAGTGCAAGAAGGGAGGCAATATATGAACACCTCTTACCTGTCTGTACTTTTTCCACAGTATTGCCTTGCCACAGATGCTTTTACGCTGGGATATGATGATAATGGGAACTGCAAGGGTGACATGGACCCTAACATCCCTCCACCCCAAAAGCTGCAATGGGAGATCCCACCAGAGGTGAGGTCAGGGTCTGGGGGAGAGGGGGGCAGAGAGAGAAAAAGAGGAGGCGTGAGCATCAGTCAACTGCTTTCTGAGCAATTGGGAAATGGACTCCTGTCAATTGCAGCAATTGCTGCCTAGTAAGTGTGGAGGAAAGGCTAGGAGTCACTGCATTGATGCATAACATTTGTCACTCCACATCAGGATTCCAGGCAAATTTAGTGGGGAAATAGAGAAGAATGATTTTTCCCCATTTACCCTTTTTCGTCTCTTGTTTCCTCTTATCCACAGTGCGAAGAAGTGATCATGCAGTCCTTCAGGGTGGCTTATAACCTCGCCAGTGACATAGACTTCCATGCCTTTACTTTCAAGGACTTTGGCAAAGGTCTCATAAAAAAATGCCGCACCAGTCCAGATGGCTTCATCCAGCTCGCTCTCCAGCTGGCACATTTTAAGGTAGGGCATTGGGCATGAGGGAGGTGTGGATAAACAGGCAAGTGATGGTAGATTTATTTATTTATTTATTTCAAAGTTTTATATACCGACCTTCTCACCTCTTTTGAGGGACTCAGACCGGTTTCCAACCATAAAAACACATACAATCGGTAAAAACATCATAGTTCATATTACAATAACACATTAAAAAAACAAATATATTCCCAGACCATAAATGATATGGGTTGTCCTAGAACTATGATATCCAGGTGAGTCGAGAAAGGCTTTTAAAAAGCATTAGCACTTGAACTTGCATTCTTTTCTTGTGACCCAGATTTTATTAAGGCCTTTAATTTTTGTGAATGGGATGGTTTGGATTCCATGCATCTATCATGTAACTGGGTTTCTTCTCACCCAGAACCTGGAAAAAGTGTTTTGTAATACAATTCCTAGATCCTTCTAGCCTACACTGGCTATACAGGCTGAAGGATTCTGGGAATTTAAGCTGCCCTGAGTCCCTTTGGGAAGAGGATGTGGGATATAAACAAAGCATTATTATTATTATTATTATTATTATTTTACTGTCACAAAAGCACAGTATGTCACAGCAAACGATACAAAATATGCTGGATTTTGTATCAAAAAACCAGAAGTCGAACACTTCCTAAGCATCTAGGACTGTGTGATGTATTTTCGAATGATGTGTGCAAATCCAAGTAAGGTGGCCTTTTGCAGTTGACAGATCGTGATTTTGTCGATGTTTATTGTTTCCAAATGCCGGCTGAGATCTTTTGGCACGGCACCCAGTGCGCCAATGACCACTGGGACCACCTGTACTGGTTTATGCCAGAGCCTTTTCAGTTGGATTTTGAGGTCTTGATAGCAGCTGAGCTTTTCCTGTTGTTTTTCCTCAATGTGGCTGTGACCTGGTATGGCGACATCAATAATCCACACTTTCTTCTTTTCCACAACCGTTATGCCTGGTGTATTGTGTTCTAAAACTTTGTCAGTCTGGGTTCAAAAGTCCCCCAGTATTTTTGCATGTTCATTTTCCACAACCTTTGTGGGTTTATGATCCCACCAATCTTTTACTGCTGGCAGGTGGTACTTGTGACATAAGTTCCAGTGAATCATTTGGGCCACAGAGTTGTGCCTTTGTTTGTAGTCCATCTGTGCAATTTTCTTGCAGCAGCTGAGGATATGATCTGTGGTTTCATCAGCTTCCTTGCACAGTCTACATTTTGGATCATCAGCTGATTTTTTGATCCTGGCCTTAATGGCATTTGTTCTGATGGCTTGCTCCTGAGCTGCAAGAATCAGGCCTTCTGTCTCCTTCTTCAGGGTTCCATTCATGAGCCATAACCAGGTCTTTTCCTTGTTAACTTTTCCTTCAATTTTTTCAAGGAACTGCCCATGCAAGGCTTTGTTGTGCCAGCTGTCAGCTCTGGTTTGAAGTGCAGTTTTCTTGTACTGGTTCTTTGTCTGCTGTGCTTTGAGAAGTTTCTGATTACTGACTTCAATTAAAGCAGGTTCTTTGCTTTCCTTGACATATTCTGCCAGGTGTTTTTCTTCTTCAACTGTTTGTTTGACTTGTAAGAGTCCTCTGCCACCAGACCTTCTAGGGAGATACATCATCATCGTTGTTGTTGTTGTTGTTGTTGTTTCCAAGCTATTCTCTCACCTAGAATAACTGATTATTATATGTACTTGCACTATTGATAGCTGCTGTTCACCCCAACTAGGATATGATTGCCAACTCTGCCCTTCATCCAGAGATCATCTCATCCTTATCTTCATTTGATGATTCCTTTCCCCCTAACCAACATTCCTCCTTCTGTTGTTCTAGGACAAGAAGAAGTTCTGCCTCACATACGAGGCATCCATGACCCGTCTCTATCGGGAGGGCCGCACAGAAACAGTCCGTTCCTGCACCATTGAGTCCTGCAACTTTGTCAAAGCCATGATAGATCCTACTCAAGATGTGAGTCTTGAAATGCAAGTGGGTTTCGGTCTGAAATGTAATTTTTTTAAAAAGGTTAGGCTTCTTTGAGTCTTGAAGGAACTCAATGTCTGAGTAGGCACACAGGTGGAGAGGTGATCCTTCATGTTAGTTTGGCAGAAAGACTCAGAAGGAGCTATACGCTAAGCAACTTTTGGGGGCCAGGGACTCAAACGTTCCCTTAGGAGCCCTGGCTGGTTTCAACACCTCAAAATATTTTTGATGGGCAATTTGTCATAATTTGGCCTTATCTGGGCCATTTTAAAGGCAAGAAAAGACTTTGTACAACAGGTCATTCATTCCCTGGTTTCTTCTCTATTGGAGAAAAGGCATCTACTGATGCCCAGAGTGGATCAACATTGCCCACACACATTGCAAAGAAACAAGATTTTGGCTTCTGATAGTCATAAAAGAGCCATGAAAGGAGCTTTATGTCATTCATTCTGGTCTAGTAGTAGTAGTAGTAGTAGTAGTAGTAATATCTAGAAGAATTGAGAGATCAACAGAGCCTCTTCTAGACATGCCAATGTGATTTTCATTCCAGGATAGCGCCAGGTTACACCTGTTCCGTGTGGCAGCCGAGAAACATCAGAACCTTTACCGGCAAGCTATGACGGGTGGTGGTATTGACAGGCACCTCTTCTGCCTCTATGTAGTCTCCAAATATCTTGGCTTAGATTCCCCCTTTTTGCGTGAGGTAAGTCTGTCGGGCCAGGGTGTCTGGGTTTGTGTGGTGTCGTATGGTTTGTTTATCTACCCAGAGAGAAGCGTTTTCTGAAGGTGAAGACAGTCTACGGAAGTTGCTGAAAAAGTATATTTTCAACCAGGTCTAAAGCAAGTTTGTAAAGACCTGGCTATGCTGGCTGGGAAATTCTGGGAATTATAGTTCAAAAAAGTAACTTTCCAGCATTGCTCAGAAGCTCCACCTCTTTCCTCTGTCATCAGTTCTTGCTCTATGAAAGAAAAGTAGGAAGCTCTCTTTCTGACTGGGATTCTTTTCTTGAATGCTTATATTCCCACAATCGCTTTTCAATTTTCTTTCTGCTTGCTCTGCTGCATCTCTTTTGGGTTGTAAAATAAATCCACCGATTTTTTTTTCCTTTTTAAAACCCTTATCCAAACTGAATATGGCCACGTATCTATTTGCCTGGAGCAGTTCTGATTAGTCGCCTGTGAGATTGTTTTAGCACATGTTGATTTTACTGCTAACGAAAGTTGAATTCTGAGCAATGAACTTAGTTACTGGATAGATTTGTGGCACGTGTGGATTGTTGACAACTGCTCATTTCCATTTCCAAATAACACAGGGCGTCTTTCTTATAATCAACAATCCAAATTCTAAAGTGTTGACATAATGTAAATCACAGGCAATTCACATTTTATCAGTCCACACACTGTCTTGTCAGAGAATAGAAATATGCCACGCAGGTGATCAGTAAAGAAGAAGTAGTTTACTCTTCGTGATACAGAATAACATATTTACAGTCATGAGATCAGTTGCATCAATTCACATGTCCTTTTGAGAGAGATATAAATTGTTTTTCAGTGCCCTTTTGGAATATCTCCTTCCAGCAGCTCATGAAGCAAGAACTCTCTCCCTCTGTCTGCAAGCACACATACAGCTCATGCCTAATAATGTAACTGTTGCCAAAACTCCCAGGCTCAGCTAGCTCCCTAAGCATGGCCCTATCAATCAGCTTTGTGCTTTGCATTTTAAAGTTAACATATACACCAACTGATATCTTACATGCTCCAACATAAAGCATCTCATGGAGCCTGTGCTCCAAGCAATCTGAAGTCTAAAGGCATCTCTTTGTTCTCATGTTCTAATGAAGTCTGAGATCTCTAAGCAGTCCCAGATCTGATCATGTGGTCGGCAGCCCCTCCCACAACCTCAAGTACATAGAGTAAGGGGAAAGCTGCATACCAAAACATCCATATACAATACAGTAAGCAAACAGAATCATATACAAAACAAATTACTAGCGGAGGCTTGAAGAAGGATGTAATTTCTAACATTTAATTTATATATATATATATATATATTTAAAACATTTGATTGGTAAGATAACATACATTCCTAATATTTTTGTCATTTATGAGTAACAATATGTAAATACGTGCAAAATTAAAAAAAATACAATACATTGTATCCTATGGTGCACTACTTCAAGGCTGATTAGACCATGCTGACTTTAGATGTATACTACGCATAAGCGTGGGTGGGTGAAAATAGTTACCCCTTAGTTCAGAAGTCACAAAAACATGAATTCAGACTATAAGTAAGTTCTAAGCAATTGAAAGATTAGTTTGTGTTGCGAATTCAGAGCTCCGTGGAAGTACCAGAAGAGGGCAGAGTTTCTATAGAAGATCACGCTATCTCTCCTGAGAATGAGAAGCAGAACTTGCACCCCCTGCCTCCATATGTGAGACCCAAATTCTTTTTCCCCTCAATCAGGTGCTGTCTGAGCCATGGCGTCTATCCACTAGTCAGACTCCTATCCAGCAGCTGGAACTGTTTGACCTTCAGAACCATCCAGACTACATTTCTTGTGGTGGTGGATTTGGGCCGGTGAGTGGAGTCAATTACACCTGGATTTTCTGAAAGGTGGAAAACTGATGACGTAGAGTTGGGTTTAGGCATGAGAGCCAAGATTCTTAGGGTCTTCGGGGGAAGGAAAGTGGAGGCTTGATAAACTTACAAGATGATAGATCTGTGAACTAGATTTTCTAAGTTCTCTGGGAATGCTTGTCTGATATGAGAGATGGTGGACACCCGGAAGAAGTCCTGTCTCATGTTGCTTTCCATCCATCCTCTATCTTAGGTTGATGATAATGGGTATGGCGTGTCATACATCATTGTCGGTGAAGATCTCATCAACTTCCATGTGTCATGCAAAATCTCCAGCCAAGAGACAGTGAGTTGATACTAGGATATCTAGGTTTGTCAGGATGGGAGAAGAGAATGTGCTAAGGAGGCTATTTATTTATAGCTTGTTTGTTTATTTGTTTACAACTTGGGTGGTTGCATCTGAATCAGGGCCCATATCTATTCTGAATTTCCTACAAGCCATTGTTATAGACTAGAGATGGCCATGAGTTCAGTAAAGTTTCTGCCTTTATATCAGATTGTTTATTTATTTATTATTATTATTATTTCGTGCATTTCTACCCCGCCCTTCTCAACCCCCGAGGGGGGACTCAGGGCGGCTTACAAAAGGCACCATTCGATGCCTACACAAACAATAAAATAAAACATATATAAACAGCAATTATAAACAATTAAAACAATCAATTATACATCACAATAAATAAAACCAATCTCATGCTCAACGTTCGCCAGCTCAGAATCCGTAAATTCATTCCACATTGTCAAATCCTATCAATTCTAGTTGTCATTGTCCTTTATCTATCTGCCAGGTTACCTAAAAACCTGGTCCCATTTCCATGTTTTTAGTTTCCTTCTAAAAGAGAGGAGGGATGTCGATGACCTAATTTCCCCGGGGAGTGAATTCCACAGGTGAGGGGCCACCACCGAGAAGGCCCTGCTCCTTGTCCCCACCAATCTCATTTGTGATAGAGGTGGGGCCGAGAGCAGGGCCTCCCCAGAAGATCTTAAACTCTGAGGCAAGATGTAGAGGGAGATGCGTTCGGACAGATACTTTTACTTTTTCCTTTTCCACCTGAGCCATCTGATGAAACAGATTGTGGTGCTCCTTGCTGCTCCCACTTCCAGCACTTTTGGGGCACTGAAATGTATGGGTGGGCCCATTTTTTGGCTCCAGAGGTCAGGATGGGATAGCTGTATCTTGTCTCTACTATGCATAGATTCATATACATGTGCACTGTAGATATGAATGTAATGAGTGTATATAGGGATGGGGCAGCATCAGGTGGAAAATCTACAGAGTTTCCTTCCAACCTTCTCACTGTTTACCAACCATAATTCTCTATCAGATATAAAGCACCCGACTCCTTGAAACTCCCCACCACCACCAGTATTTGAGCTATTAGGAAATTCCAACTTGATATTTTGAATTATTTTCTGAAACTGAAAACCAGAACTCTTTGTGTTGCTTTAAGCTTAGGTTTCAACATATTCTATGTGCATAGGTCCTGAGTTTCTACATTTCCTTAGTTTCCATTTTTCCTTTTGCAGGATGCACACCGGTTTGGGTTGAACATCCGGAATGCGATGACAGACATTGCACTCTTGTTCAAAGTGAACAAAAAAATTGCTGCCAGAGGTGACCAGTGACTGAATAAATGCCAGCAGAATTGTACAGACAGCCACCAACAGACACACTGAGTGTGTTTTTCTGTTCTCTGATATGCAGGGACATCCAGAAATGGGTTGGGGTGGGAATGGACATAGTTCGGGCCTGAAGATTCTTTCAAGCACAATGGATTGGCAAGATATTGTCCTGCTCTTGGATTTCTTCGCTTTGGACTTTGTACTGGAGACTACTAACTCGTTAAGGAAATTGCACCCCTCCAAACATCTCTGTGCTAATTTTAGGATACTAAAGAGCACACAGTTGGATATGACAAGCAAATAGACTAGGCTTCATTGAGGGCACATGGATGGATGGAGGTCTGTGATTGAACTAGAACAAAAACACAGGTTCTTCTAGGCTCCTGTCGTTATACTTGAAAGTGATGTTTCCACAGCCTTCTTTCTCCCACAGCTCAGACTCTCTTTTACTTGCATTCGGCATTTCCACCTCAGTCCACAGCAGCTGGCTGCATCTCCTCTTTTGCGCTTCACTTTCAACAGATTGTGTTCCTGTTGCTGAATTGTTACCTTATTCCCATGAGACATTTCAATGGGTCTGACTGTAGAGTGGAGTTGGTGGGGGTCCTAATTTCTCCTTGTCCCAACAAATGTCTGGGATAAGAGGTATGCAAAATATAATGCAGGGAAAGCGATCCATAATTTACTGCAGGGTTTTGTCGAGCATGATACCTTTGGGAAGGATGAAGTGGGGATCTGCAAGGTGACGCAGAAGAACAGGTTGGTCTTTTTCTGTTTTGATTTGTTAGCATCTCAGATTTGAATAAAACCACAGGGTGGGAGAACTTGCAAAAGGAAGCATGTGTGGCCTTGGTGAGTTGTGATGGGAAGGAACTGGTTGGTTTACTTTGGAACAGAAACTTGATTTGAGTGTGTGGGCCAAAAGATCAGCTCTGGAAACATAAGTCTTTGCCATATTGAAACCTTCACTTTATGGAAAGGGTAGGACTGAATCTGGCAAAAGAATATTGGTAAGCATCTTTCTCCAGCAGTTCTACGTGCTAGAATTTGGGAATGATTAAGCAAAGAGGCTCTTTATAAGTAGGTAAAGGTTTTCTCCTGACATTAAGTCCAGTTGTGTCCAACTCTGGGGGTTGGTGCTCATCTCCATTTCTAAACCGAAGAGCCAGCATTGTCCGTAGACACTTTAAAGGTCATGTGGCCGGCATAACTGCATGGAGCACCATTACCTTCCTGCTGAAGTGGTACCTATTGATCTAAACAAATTTGCTTGTTTTTGAGCTGCTACATTGGCAGAAGCTGAGGCTAACAGTGGGATCTCACACAGATCCCGGATTCGAACGTGTGACCTTTCGATCAGCAAATTCAGCAACTTGGCGCTTTAACCCATTGTGCCACCGGAAGCTATTTATACATCACATAAAATCTTGAAGGAGTCCCACTGCCTCTTTATTATGGTAAGAACCAACTAAAAATCAAGAATGCTAGACACATAGGAAAAAGAGCACTTTAGCACATGCCCATACTGCTTTCCCAACACATTTGAACCACATTTATGCCTGCACAGTATGCAGGGTGTTATTCTCTAGTCTTTGCACTGCATCTAAAACCTCCCCTCTACCTCCTTCATAAAGGCAATCTAACTGGACCACTGCTTGAATTTTCCTTCACCAGACTAAGGCAACAGAACAAGGTCCTCCAAAGTTTGGCATTATTATGTAAGAGGTGTAGGACAGGCTGTTTGCTATGCTTAGCTCTGCATGGAGAAGAGAATGGTCAGGGAGAAAGTTAGAGGCTGCCACAAATTGTGCTGCCAGAGGCCTAACGGTAAGTCTGACATTGCTTAGAAAATGAAAGATAAAAAATGGTCAAAGTCACAAGTCCTTTTCCAAATATTACAACACAGCATTACACACTTGAGACCAAATTATGCACAATATTACATGAAATGAGGAATGGTAGATTGATCACACTAGAAAATGAATCCATTTTAAATTAGATTGCTGCCTCCTGCAGAATTGTGGGGTTTGTAGTTTAGGGAGGAGCCTTTAATAGCCTCACTAAACCACAAACCCCAAAATTCTGCAGGAGGCAGAAACCGGATTTAAAGTGGATTCGTTATCTAGTGTGATGAAGTAGTTAGAAGAAGAAAACCTAATTTGAGGAATGAAAAAGGAATGAGTTTTCTATTAATGGATTCAGTTTTGCTGGCAGCGCTGACATTTTGTTCTTTTTTGTATTTGAAAGTCGCTAAGAAAAACTGGTGGGCTTGCAAGGAGATTGATTTCACTAGAAAAGAATCAAGCACCAAGTTGTTGTTCTATAAATACACACGTAAAATATGAAAGTCCCCAATAACCCCAAGAAATTGTTTTCAAAAGAACAAAAAATGTTAACTCTTTATTCATGCAAAGGAACGAGCAATTTCCAGGCTTAATAAATCTCAACTGGTAGGTTCATTCCTGGAGTTATCTTCTGGTTTGCAAAAGGTTGAGCAGCATCAAGTTGTGGCTGTTTCTCTCTATTATTGGGGTTGTCGATCCATTTCAGCAGGGCAAGAGCTCCGCTTGGTGAGAGCAACATTAGCAGCAAGGGAGGCTCCTGGGGACTGAGGCACCCCTTCCTGAGAGGCCAGCACCAGCTGGGAATGGAGAGAGCCCTGCTTGTTCTGCAAGTAATCCAGGCTATTGGATTTATCCCTGCTGAAAGGAATGACAAAAAAAAGTGAGAAGACTTCATAATCAAGATCACATTTTTCCAATCTGGTGCCAATAGCCATGCTGGCTGAAGATAATGGGACTTGCAGTCCAGTACATCTGGAAGGCACTGGCTTTTAGGAGTCTGTCATTCAAGTCACTATATCCTAGTTGACAGTCTCATCATTCAATTCTCCAGTTCGTTGTTTTCATTCAGTCCCCTCTTTATTCATCGCTTTGCACCTTGTTTACCACCATTTTAGTGCCAAGCTTGTTATGATACTAATGTATCACCTGAAATGCTTTCTTAAATTATTGGCTGCTGTGTAGAGGATTAGTGGGGTGCATTTTTGTCAGAATCGGCGTACGCAGGGGAAAAAGCAGGATTATTGTCTCTCCAATCACAATTTGTAAACCTCCTATCACTATAACAAGGTTTGTATATGTGCTGTATTATGTTTTCCCCAACCTCAAAATGAATACAGTCAGCCTCCATATTTGCTAGGGCTAAGGACACATGATCCATGTGGAAATAAATAAAATATGACTAAAGAAATTGCTGTTTTTTAAATCTAAGACAGTGGTTCCCAACCTGTGGTCCACAAGAACTAAAATATGGTCCGCTGCCTTACCGCAAAACCCTCTTATAGTGCTGAGGCTTATTAAATATGGTTTTCTGTGGGCGAGCAGATGGTGACTTGGATGGCCTATGTTCTGTATCAAAAACTAGAGCTGATGTGTTCTAGCCAATGCACCCCAAATCCAACGCACCTGAATCAGCACCCCAAATAACCAAACAGAATCTAAAGCTGGCCAAAAACTGATTCGTAATCCTTTTGGTACTAAAGTTGGAGAGTGGTCGCTGGTCAAAATGGTTCCTGGCGAAGTGGTACCAGTCAAAAAAAAAGTTTGGGAACCACTGCTCTATGAGAACACTTCTCTAATAATTTCTAGGTTCTCTGAAACTACTCTTGGTCAACTTCTACTGGAACCTGACTAAAGCATCACATGAGAATCCAAAGATTCCTAGAATGCATCAATAAAATGCACAAAAGTTAATCTTGCAAATGTGGAGGACTAACTGTATTATATTCACATTTGGATTCGGTATCAAAAGAGTTTCAAGGAACCTTGGAGTTAGTGTTCAAAGCAGGATGAAGCTGTAGCCCCAGGCAGATGGCTGCCCAACCACTGCTAGAAAAAGGAAAGCAATTTATTCCACTGTTGAACACCTCTTTTCTGTGAGGTATTTTCTCCTAGTGTTTAGCCAAAATATGTTTTGGATAGTAAACAAATTAAAACTCATACTGAGTTCCCGCTGACAAACATGTCTTTAATTTGGCACTGGTAATGTAGGCAATAACAGTCCCTTTGAGTCAGCTTTATTGTGACCGAAGCATTTTTGTTTTTTGTTTTATTGAAGAGCTTGGCAATGGCAGGAGAGAGTTCATCCAAAGCATGTCTCATGGGATGCGGAATGTATGGAGAAAGGGAGATGGCAACAAGGGATACTTCTGTGTTTACTCACTCTGTTCCAATTCTTGCCTGCTCCAGATAGTTGGCTCTCAGGGCCTCATCATGGGCTAGACGTACATTTGAGCTCAGGACCTCTGCTCGGGCATGAATATCCAGGGCTGATTGTTCCAGATCCTGCCTCCCAGCGATTGGCACAATTGGGAGTACAAAAAGAGAGAAAGAAAAGGACTACAGAACCCATCACTCAACTAAGACAATGAGTGAGCATAGCACAAACAACTGAATCTATTGTCATGCTCACCTACTACTGCTATTAGTTTTGGGCGGCACAATCAATTTGCAACTCTTGGGAAGGTGTGGAAAAACTTTGGCTCTGCAGATGTTTCGGCCCCAGACAGTGTGACTAATGACATTATGGGAACTATAGTCCAAAGTATCTCAAGAGCCAGAAATCCTCACCTTCAGTGAGAGATGCTAGTATCACAGCTATTAGAACAGCAGGAGTATTTCAGAATAGAGCCCACTGAGTTTCTGCTGCCTCACAGTTTGCAGACCATGCATACCTCTCCATATTACCAATGTAAGTAAAATATTACTGTACAAGCAAAGGGGTTGTAATAACTGCTGGAAGCCGAAAGATGTAAGATGGTGCAGGTTAGCTAGCAGAGCACAGCCTAGCAGCTAAAAATATTTTAGTACCAGATATGTGGCTCCATGCAGTAGCCAAAATATAGCCACGAGAGGGCATCCGCCTAACTGATTTTATAAGGGACTGTTGCCAGAACAGGTGGCAAAGGATGGGCAGGAATAATTGGAAACATGCCCCTAGTTTGGTATTGGACAAGCATTTTAAGTACCAAACCTTGTGCTGTCTCTTTGTCTGGCTACCTGCTTATGTGAGGCAGTGCCCACGTGGTTCTGCTTATTTCAAAGAGGAGTGTGTGGGTGTTCATTATACAAGTGGCTAATGGCAGTGAGGTGCCCATGGCAACCACCCATCAGGGGGAAGCAGGACTATGCCTACAGCAAGGGAATTTTTTGCTGGAAAAGAGACATGTGAAACACCTTGGCTCCAACAGCAATGGAGAAATCAACTACGCCACCTCCACTACCACCCCAAAAAAGACAGAGAAAGAGAACCCCTCTCATATAGATTCCAATTTAGTGGACAAAGTAAAGATATAACTGAAAGCTTCAGCACATGAGAATTGCCTGTCTGCAAACTTTGAGAGCAGCTGCCAGTCGGCAAAAATTAGGAGTGAGGAACACTTTCTGACTTGGGGCTGAGCTGACTGCAGAAAAGCATTTTAGGAGCTTTGTGCACTGCTGCATTTATCCCTTTTCCATTTCCCTAGCCAGGAAAAGCACTGAGAAGGAAAGTCGACTAAATTGCAATCTTAAGGAGCACTCCTGGTGCTCAGACCTGTCTTCCCTGTGAGGTTGAAACTTCAGAATTCATTCCTTTTCATTCACATAGAGCTTATTTTTTTTCAATCTACAACTCCCACAGTCCACCAGACATCATGGCATCTGATACTTATAGTGCAAAAAAACAACAACAACAAAAAAGCAACTTTCCCAAGCTTTTTGTCATGTTGATCATACAGGGCAATATGGATCAAGGGCTATCACTGTACAGGCTGAGTATCTCTTATTCAAAATGCTTGGGACCTGAAGTATTCCATGTTTTGGATTTGGGAAGACAGTCAGTCCTCCACATGCATTGGGACAGGGTCATGAATGAATTGTTTATTGTACTAGCCATAGGCCATGACATCAGTAATACACTAACTTTATAAACACTTTCCAATATAAACAGGGTCATAGGACCGTCATAAAAATGAAAACCCATGAATAAAGAAAGAGATACTTTTTGCCTGACAGGACACTTCTCTAGGACTCTTTGCATGACTTCCTCTGGAAGCTGATCGCAGAACTGCATTGAAAACTTAGACTTTTCTAGAGAGCTTTTCTCTAGGTCCTCCAGCATGACTGGAAGAAACTGGACACAGAGTCACACTGAAGGACCTAGAGATTCCCAGAGAGAACATTTTAAATCATATCCATTATGATGTGGCGTACCTGGATTTCAGTAAGGCCTTCGACAAGGTCCCCCATGACCTTCTGGCAAGGAAACTAGTCCAATGTGGGCTAGGCAAAACTACGGTGAGGTGGATCTGTAATTGGTTAAGTGGACGAACACAGAGAGTGCTCACTAATGCTTCCTCTTCATCCTGGAAAGAAGTGACAAGTGCCGCAGGGTTCCGTCCTGGGCCCGGTCCTGTTCAACATCTTTATTAATGACTTAGATGAAGGGCTAGAAGGCATGATCATCAAGTTTGCAGACGACACCAAATTGGGAGGGATAGCCAATAGTCCAGAGGACAGGAGCAGAATTCGAAACGATCTTGACAGATTAGAGAGATGGGCCAAAACTAACAAAATGAAGTTCAACAGTGACAAATGCAAGATACTCCACTTTGGCAGAAAAATGAAATGCAAAGATACAGAATGGGCGACGCCTGGCTTGAGAGCAGTACGTGTGAAAAAGATCTTGGAGTCCTTGTGGACAACAAGTTAAACATGAGCCAACAATGTGATGTGGCGGCAAAAAAAGCCAATGGGATTTTGGCCTGCATCAATAGGAGCATAGTGTCTAGATCCAGGGAAGTAATGCTACCCCTCTATTCTGCGTTGGTTAGACCACACCTGGAATATTGTGTCCAATTCTGGGCACCACAATTCAAGAGAGATATTGACAAGCTGGAATGTGTCCAGAGGAGGGCGACTAAAATGATCAAGGGTCTGGAGAACAAGCCCTATGAGGAGCGGCTTAAGGAGCTGGGCATGTTTAGCCTGGAAGAAGGCTGAGAGGAGATATGATAGCCATGTATAAATATGTGAGAGGAAGCCACAGGGAGGAGGGAGCAAGCTTGTTTTCTGCTTCCTTGGAGACTAGGACACGGAACAATGGCTTCAAACTACAAGAGTGGAGATTCCATCTGAACATGAGGAAGAACTTCCTGACTGTGAGAGCCGTTCAGCAGTGGAACTCTCTGCCCCGGAGTGTGGTGGAGGCTCCTTCTTTGGAAGCTTTTAAACAGAGGCTGGATGGCCATCTGTCAGAGGTGATTTGAATGCAATATTCCTGCTTCTTGGCAGGGGGTTGGACTGGATGGCCCATGAGGTCTCTTCCAACTCTTTGATTCTATGATTCTATGATTCTATGATTAGTAATCAAATGTGTAAAAGCCTAAACTGCAAATGTGGAGGGACAGTTGCACTTATGCACATATGAGATATCTTGGAGATGAGAGTGAAGTTTCAACACAAAATTCATTTATGTTTTATAAACACCTTATACATGTAGCCTAAAGGTAATTTTATACCCAATGGGTTGCTGTGAGTTTTCCGGGCTGTGTGGCCATGTTCCAGAAGCATTCTTTCCTGACGTTTCACCCACATCTATGGCAGGCATCCTCAGAGGTTGTGAGGTCTGTTGGAAATATATCTGTGGAATGTCTAGGGTGGGAGAAAGAACTCTTATCTGCTTGAGGGAAGTGTGAATGTTGCAATTGGGCACCTTGATTAGCATTAAATGGCAACATTCACACTTGCCTCCAACAGACAAGAGTTCTTTCTTCCGCTCCGGACATTCCACAGATATATAAACCACACTTGTCTAGTTTCCAACAGACCTCACAACCTCTGAGGAGTCCTGCCATAAATGTGGGCGAAACATCAGGAGAGAATGCCTCCGGAACATGGCCATACAGTCTGAAAACTCAGTGATTCTAGCCATGAAATAATAATAATAATAATAATAATAATAATAATAATTTTATTTTTATAACCCACCAACCAATGGGGCTCGGGGCGGCTTACAAGGGACAAGCCCAAAATACAAACAACACATTTATACTCAATATTTTAAATAATTTTGTGTATGAAACAAAGTCTGTGTACATCAAACTATCAGAAAGTAAATGAGTCCCTATCAGCCATGTGGATTATTTTGGAGGATATTGGATTTTGGCATTCTGGATAAGAGATACTCAACTGCAGTTTCCTTTGCTTAGTGTAAGGCACAGAAAAAACAATTAGCTAGACTGCTTAGCTTTTACTTGACACAAACCAATGTAATTGTGCATTGTCTTTTAATAGCAGGCTGTCAAGGAGAGGAGCTACCACCACTATTAAGGGGTGAACTTGTAATTAATTGATGCTCATCACCCACTCATCCCTATTGCAAGAATACTAGACTGGAAGAGCTGCTAAACGCCACCTGTTGCATTATAAGCCTGTGGAAGGATTTAAATTAGCCTCTGCCCTATCCAAATCCCAGGCGTTTTCTCCCTCTACTTGGTAATTTCATTTGCATGACACCTAATGCTGGAAGAGAGACAAAGGTTTCACTGTACCAGTGCAAAAACATAAGAGGAGTCCCCACTGGATCAGACCAACATTCTCTATAGTCTAGCATTCAGTTTCCACAGTGACCAACCGGAAGCCCATAAGTAGAGCTAATTTTGCTTGTGCGGTTGTGTTTTCCGGCATTCCTCACCCCATCTTTATTATTCAACTCCCACAATAGCTCTGTGGGCCTAGAGCAGGGGCACATTTTCCTATGGAGAATCCGACAGGCTTCCTCTTTTCCTCCATGCCTTGACAGGGACAGGCTACTCCTGCCAGAAGCTTAATGTGATTTCCTGAAAAGGGATTTGGAAAAACCATAGGCTGTTCTCGCGTACCCTAGTTACAACTGATTGGAGGTAAACACACGAAGCACTAGAAGCTAAAAGGTCTCTGCACTGAATAAGGGATGAACGGATGAATAGGGCACAAGAGAACAAGGCGCTTACAGTGCAATCCTTATTTCCATGTAAATGTATATAGGACTGCAGTCTCAACCATTCAAAAAGTGAGCTTTGTGAAGATAGATGCGAGGAGAGTACTGGAAGAGGACACATGCTATTAATCTGCATAAAAATAAACACTCTGCTATAGATAATTTATAATCCAGAAACCTGGAAAATACTGTATCATAAGACTGGGTGGGGGAATACATTTTTGAAGCACCTTTTCCACTCTTGACGTATTTAAATTAGTCACCTCAGAAGGTGAAATGAAAAAGGTATTTTACTCTTCTGAAAACAGCTCCTTTCCTTTCTTCTTTCAAGAACCAATTAAAACTTTCCTGTTTAGACAGGTCTTTATGGAAGGAAACTAATGTTATGGACTGGAACAAAGTGCAATATAATCTGACATGATGCCACAAAAATGTGAATGTATATTATTGTTGTTTTAAACTGCTTATTTTATGATTATTTATACTTATTATCGATGTATATGGGTTGTTGTTTACATGATTCTAATATGTTGTAAGCCGCTTTGGGTCTCTTGAGGGAAAAAAGAGGAATATAAATAAAGATGTATTATTATTGTTATTGTCATTATTGTTATTATTATTATTACCATTACTAATACAGAAGAGTCTCATTTATCCAACATAAACGGGCCAGCAGAACATTGGATAAGTGAAAATGTTGGATAATAAGGAGGGATTAAGAAAAAGCCTATTCAACATCAAACTACATTATGATTTTATAAATTAAGCACCAAAACATCATGTTTTACAACAAATCAACAGAAAAAGCAATTCAATACAGAGTAATGTTATGTAGTAATTACTGTATTTACGAATTTAGCACCAAAACATTGCAATATATTGAAACGGTAGTGGATCCGGGTGGGAAGCAGACTGCATTGGATAATACAGAACATTGAATGAGCGAAGGTGGGATAGACAAGACTCTACTGTATTATTATTATTCCCCTGCTCCCAATATCCTTCCTATAAGACAGACCCTGTATTATTCTTAGGGATAAAGAGAACTAAGACATGGATGAAAAGTGGCTACTGGAGAAGTTGAGCTTATGAGTGGCCATAGGTCAGTGAGAGAACACCTGCTTAGTGCAGATGGTTTCAGGTTAAATCGTTGACATTTTCAGGTAAATATGATATCCACAGAACCTTGCCAGAGACTATGGAGAGCCTTTTAGCTGACCAGTCAGAAAAAACAATGACTAAGAGTGCATTTAAACTGTAGAATGAATACAGTTTGACACCACTTTAACTGTCATGGCTCAATGCCGTGGACATCATGGGAGTTGTAATTTGATGAGGCACTACCACTCTTTGGGAGTGAAGGCTAAAGACCTCGTAAAACTACAACTGCCATGATTCCATAGCATTGAACCATGGCAATGGTGTTTAAACTGCTTTAATTCTATAGTGTAGATGGACTTATGCTTTTACTTAATATAAGACAGCTACATACAAGCATATCCATAGCAGATCTCTGTGGCATTGTTCTATCTATCTGGGCCTACGTCAACTTGGGCCAGAAGAATGCTCTAGCAAGGCTCTACTCTGATATCTTTTTATGGGGGGGGGGGTATGGGGTTGGCGTACTCTGTTTCTCACGGTACCATTATCTTCTTCTGTAAAAGCTGGCAGCTGGAGCATGTGCCTGGGGGTGGAGTCCTCTGCTTCAGCTCCTCCAAGATGGGTGCCACAGCCTGTTCAACCATCTGTCGCAGTGACTCTGTGTTCACGAAACTATAGCTGTGACCAGGAACAAGGTAGGGAGAAAAGAGAGGACACAATTTACATTAGGATTGGAATCAACAATTTGCTTACCCCTTTTCATGCCCTGCTACAAGGGGGAAAAACACCCCAGATCAGCCCAAATTAAGGCATCAGTGAGATCC
Organism: Anolis sagrei ordinatus; assembly: GCF_025583915.1. Classification (NCBI taxonomy): domain Eukaryota; kingdom Metazoa; phylum Chordata; class Lepidosauria; order Squamata; family Anolidae; genus Anolis; species Anolis sagrei. The sequence continues at coordinate 29,083,650 of NW_026847660.1, read as the reverse complement.
CCAATTCAGTACAACAAAGATACAGATTTCTGCAATAAAAAGCAAATGGTACAAATCCACCACTTCTATAAAACAGTGCTTATTTTGCACAAATTTCAGAGTTGTATTCCTTTGCTACAAATGCAAGATTGTAGGATCAGGAAAGGAACACTGTGTGATCAGGAGGTGGACAAATAAACAGAGGCAGTGCAGCCTGCATGCATGCGATATGATCAGAAAGCCATAAGGGAAAACTAATTAGCCATTAAAGACTGAACAGTTCTTGCTCCTCTTAATATTCTAAAAATACTTGCTGAAGACAACATGCTTCTTAAAAGAAATGAATATGTAGTTTCTCAGAAATCCAGAAACTATGGGGTGTATCAGATTTTGCATGAAACAGTATGTAAGCGATGTCTAGAAATAACAGCACAACTGCTTCTAGGAAGCATACTTGTGTTACATAGCACATTCCCCTTCTCTCCTGAGAACTGGGAAAACCTATGAATTGGAAGAGAAGTATGGGTTTGTTGCTCTGATGTTACACTAATACATGGCTAGGGATGGACATGTATTTAGACTGCAACGCTCATAAGCTCTAGTCAGCACAGCCTATAGTGAAGAATATTGCAAGAGGCAATCCAACAGTTATCAAGATGCATGTTTTTCACTCTTATAGAGCAATATATAGATTGCTTGGGTAGGGATTTCTATTTTCCTAAAAGCCTGCTGCAGTATTGCCATAATAATAATAATAATAATAATAATAATAATAATAATAATAATAGTCGCATTGAGGAAAAACAACAGGAAAAACTCAGCTGCTATCAAGACCTCAAAATCGAACTGCAAAGACTCTGGCATAAACCAGTACAGGTGGTCCCAGTGGTCATTGGTACACTGGGTGCCGTGCCAAAAGACCTCAGCCGGCATTTGGAAACAAGAAACATTGACAAAATCACGATCTGTCAACTGCAAAAGGCCACCTTACTTGGATCTGCACTCATCATTCGAAAATACATCACACAATCCTAGACGCTTGGGAAGTGTTCGACTTGTGATTTTGTGATATGAAATCCAGCATATAGATCTCATTTGCTGTGACATACTGTGTTTTTGTGTCAGTAAAATAATAATAATGTCAACTATTCAATCCTGCATTTTAACACAAATCAAAAATCAGTCATTGACTTTGCAATTTTTATTGTGAAAACCAAAGCAACCCTCCAAAGTACAACTTATTAATATTTTATTATATATATATTAGTATTAACAGTCCTAGATGCTTGGGAAGTGTTCGACTTGTGATTTTGTGATACGAAATCCAGCATATAGATCTCGTTTGCTGTGACATAATGTGCTTTTGTGTAAATAATAATAATAATAATAATAATAATAATAATAATAATAATTGCAGCCCAGGAACAAGCCATCAGAACAAATGCCATTAAGGCCAGGATTGAAAAATCAGCTGATGACCCAAAATGAGTACTGTGCAAGGAAGCTGATGAAACCATGGACCATATCCTCAGCTGCTGAAGGAAAATCGCATAAACAGACTACAAACAGAGACATAACTCTGTGGCCCAAATGATTCATTGGAACTTATATCACAAGTACCACCTGCCATTAGTAAAGAACTGGTGGGATCATAAACCTGCAAAGGTAGTAGAAAATGAACACGCAAAAATACTGTGGAACTTTTGAATCCAGACTGACAAAGATTTGGAACACAATACGCCAGACATCACGATTGTGGAAAAGAAAAAGGTTTGGATTATTGATGTCGCCATACAGTCGCATTGAGGAAAAACAACAGGAAAAACTCAGCCATTATCAGGACCTCAAAATCGAACTGCAAAGGCTCTGGCATAAACCAGCACTGGGTGCCGTGCCAAAAGATCTCAGCCAGCATTTGGAAACAATAAATATCGACAAAATCATGATCTATCAACTGCAAAAGGCCACCTTATTTGGATCTGCATGCATCATTCGAAAATACATCACACAGTCCTAGATGCTTGGGAAGTGTTCGACTTGAGATTTTCTGACAAGAAATCCAGCATATATATCTCGTTTGCTGTTACATACTGTGTTTTTGTGTCAGTAAAATAATAATACTAACTTGATTTTTATACCCCGCCACCATCTCTTTGAAGGGACTTGGGGTGTCTTACAAGGGGACGAGCCCAAAAAATACAGATTAAAACCAACACAATAAAATAAAATCAACAACAACACATTAAAAAATTCACTGTCACAACACACATTTTAAAAATAGTATCATGGATGAACGATTAAGTGCTGAGTGCGGAGAATAGCTCTGCAACATGTTTGAAATTGATGAAACCAAGTTTTTCTTTCAATGTTCCACATTCAGTCTCCTTGTTTCTGCCCTCACTTAGCCCGGCCTTGCTTAGCCTTCTTGTTCCCAGGTTGGCCTATAATTCTCCATCTTCAAAACCCATGTGAGTCCTCATGTAATTGAAAAAAGCACCTGGAACATCTGGCACAGCCGACAGTTTGCCTCTCAGGTGTTTCCAAGGGCTTGAGCACTGACAGATGCCGAGACACATCTTCCAGCAGTGGTTTTACTTGTCGCACCCCATCTAGGTCAGCACGAAGCTGGGTGAGGGACACTGAGGTCCGCTTGACCCTGGCATAAGAAGAAAAGTAAAAGGCAGTTGCCTTAAGCACAACAATGTGGTTCCATGATTTTAAAAAGGCATATGTACCAATTGTATAAATCTGTAGGGCTTTTGATTTCAAGATCAAGGGAAGGGGGTGTCACTGTTTCATTTTGCAAAACCCATCACCCAAATAGTAGGTTTATATATTACCTGTCCTCTTTTGATCAGCTTATTTGAGAGAAAAGGGATTCACAGCACACCTAACTACTACACCCTAGGATATACAGGTTGATAATCCCTTATTTGAAATACTTGGGACCAGAAGTTTTGGATTTTTAAAAAGATTTTGGAATACATAATACACAATGAAATATCTTAGAGATAAAGGATGCTCAACCTGTATTTTAAATCTACAAATTATCCAGTCTAAAAGTAGCTGGATTGGGTCCTGTTGCTGCTTAAACCTAGCCTTTCCTTTGCTGGATTCTCCAGGCATGGAACCAAGAGATTACAAAAGAGCCCTGGTCACTAGTGGGCAGAAGGCACCATGAGAAATGGGAAGCCTATTTCTGTGGGAGATGCACGTACGTGGCAGAGACCTCATCCAGTTCCTCTCGCAGAATCCTGAGTGCCTGGCTATGTTCCACTTGTGTCCTCTCCCACTGTGGAATCAGCCCTTCCAGGCGCACACCCAGCTGGGCCAATAATCGCAGCACCTCCTTCTGGATCAATGCCTCCCTCTGAGACTGCCCTGAGAGCTCCAGCACACATTTCCTGTAGGGCAGTGGAAAGACACCATTGCATTGTGAAAGGGACTTCACATCTCCAACATAGGACAGGGAAATATCTGACACTACACTGGACTTCAGCTCTTAGAAGCCTCAGACAGAATGCCCAATAATAAAAGACTGTGGCAGTAATAGCCCAAAACCAACCAGTGGGCCATAGGTATCGAAGAAGACATCGCTTTTCCCACACCTTCCCTACACTACCTGATCTCTTCCAGCAGAGGAATGCAAGCCAAGGTAGAAGCCGTATTTGACTTTCCATCAATGCTCCCCTCATCCCCTGGTCCTGCTCGCAAATGCCCACTCTCCAGCGCCACTCGCAGGTTGTTGATGGATGCCAGGATAGCAGCAGTAGATGGTGGTAGTTCACCTTCCTCGGAATTGGAAGGTCTCAAAGCTATTGTCGTTGCACTGCCGACCAGATCCAGAAATTGTTTGGAGATTCCAGATGCCATCCTCTGTTCCAGGTCTTCCCATTCACGGCCCTGCCGACTGAGGTCCTCTACTTGAACTTGCCGCTGTAAGAAACGCAGCTTCTCCTGAAAGAAGCAGCAAAGGGAAAGAGTCATGGGCTGGTTTTCTCATGTTTTTTATTTGGTACTAGCCATCCCCTGCCACGTGTTGCTGCCACCCAGTCTGTGTATATGTGTTTTGTGTGTATGTGTGTGTTTGCATATATGTGTGTGTGTGTGTGTGTGGATTTGCGCATGTGTTGCAATGTATTTCTTCTTCTTTTGCTTTTTAAGTCTCTTCTGCTGTGTTTTTCAGTGTTTTTATGAATGATGGTCATTTGTTGGCCTGATAGGTGTGTTGTCTCCAAATTTGTTTGTCAATTTGTCCAGTGATTTTTGAATTATGTTAATCCCACAAACAAACGTTACATTTTTATTTATATAGTTTTTCACATGCTGCTCCCCACAGCAAAGTCCTTTTTGATGCCTCATCATAGTTTGTTAGCTATGTCTGCATTCTTCAAGGCTATGCCAGCGGAGCCCTAGAACTGGCAGGTTCTACCAGAGAGATAGACATATCTGGCCCCAACACTAAGAAGACCAGTCTTTCTTAGTAGAAGAAGACTGGTCACCAGAGAATGAATTGACCATCTGTCAGGGGTACTTTGATTGTGCTTTTCCTGCATGGTAGGGAATTGCACTAGATGGCCCATGTAGTCTCTTCCAACTCTATTATTCTATAATTCTATGATTGCAACAACGATTTGAAATAGTTGCAATTTGTATCAGTGGTTACATGCAACAATGAAATTATAGGTATTAAAAGATAGAGATAGAAAGAGTCATGACTCATTCCTTGGTTGAAGAGTTTTGAATAATTTTGTCCAAGTTTGAACATCCCAAAATATTGTGACAGAATCATTATGTGGTGAAAAGCATGTTTTTGCACTAAAATGCTGCTTTCCTGAGAAAACAGGCCTACTGGGTTTTCACCACAGAGTTAAGTCCTCTACAACATTTCAGGGAATTGGATACAGGGAGAATACTGCAGTGGCATATTCATTTTCTCCAACAGCCAATAGTGTAATTGTTTATCATTGTATGCAAGGACAAAATAGGGAAGGATTTACATCCCTAATTCAAGGCATGGGCTACTCTTCAATTTAAAAACTGCCAGGGCAGTTTGTGTCATTTTAAAAAATGCAACAAAATATAAGTGGCATACAAAATGAAATGCAAGTAATGAATAGCAATAGGAGCCTGCAAAAGTTGTCCAATTCAACAGAGGCAAAAGAATAATCAAAGTCACTGCACTGAAGACCACAATTCTCAGAATACCAGAGCCCATGTATTCTGGATGCTGGGTATATGTGCATTCAATTTGCCTGTTGGGCCACTCCATGAATATCATAAGCAATAAATATTCAGAGGTGGTTTGCTATTTCCTTCCTCTGAAATACAGCACCTGATATTCACTGGCAGTCTTAAGTGGGCTGATCCTACGTAGCTTCCACAATTAGACAAAATCTTGGTTATTTAGACGTACACCCTCAAAAGTATTTTACCATATTCTGTATTTCCATATTATGTCCTCTTCAATATTGTTTCTAGCATACATTGTACTCAGTATACAATGTCCCTAAACATATTCAATGGACAAAGTTATGTTATTCACATAATGATTTTAGAATTGTAGCACTAGTATTTTAATATTATTTATTTTTGTCCATTTTCAGGAAGAAATTTTGTTGTTGTTGTTGTTGTTGTTGTTCAGGAACTCAATCCAACTGTAAAATTGAAAGGAAGGTCTTATCCAGAATTCCAAAATCCAAAATACTCCATATTGTGTAAGATATATGAAACATAAATGAATGTTATGTTTAAACATAGGTCCCATCTTCAAAATATCTCATTAAGTATATATATGTGTGTGTGTGTGTAACTATTGATACTGTATTCGAAAATGTGAAAAATCTAAAATCGAAAACACTTCTGCTCCCAAACATTTTGGATAAGGAACACTCAATTTGTATTTAATGGCAAGAGGCCGATATTTAAGTTTCTCCTAGGAATCTCACATCAGATCCTCTAATTTTTAAATTTATTCCTTTTCCCCCCTACTTGCCACTGGGAGATCTAGAAATTCAATTTTTAAAAATAATTATCTGGCTTCTGCCATTCTCTAGAACTTGGTAACACTGTCTGTAGTGCTCAGCTGTGAGCCTTTATAATTATCGTGCTAATTTGTGACAATTATGAAGCTCTTGCTGTCCTTACATTTCCACATGGAGTTGTATTACTCATGCAAGCAACAGGAACTTTGCCAGTCATCCTCGCCACTCTCACATTCTGTCAGTAATCTCACCTCCAGGATCACTGAAGTCTTCTTGAGCACATTGGTCTTGACTTCAGCATCCTCTACTGATCTTGTCACCTTTCGGCAGCAATCCTATAGGAAAAGATGTGGGTGGATGCAGGGTACACTTCAGAGGCTAGCCAGAGAGGCAAAGGAAGGGAAGGCCATTTTCACTGAAAGACTAATCCCACAGAATTGAGTCATCTAAACATTCTTTTTGGCAAAGGAATTCTTGTAGATATTTTTGTTCTCAATCTGAATAAAAGAATGGGGATTGCCATTTGTTTTAGGTTTTTGGAGGCTCTCCTGTAGCCATGGAAACAAACACAAACTGTGTTGCGGTGTTCTTGCCGGCTTCAATCTACTCCCAACGAACTCAACTCAGACTGTCATTCTGACATTGAACTATCATTGCCTGTTTCTGCACTCCAAATAAGTCCAGCTTTACCAGTTCCATGCATCCTCCTGCCACAGTCAAGACCCTACTTTATTATCACTTTTGCCTGGAATAAAAACAAGGAATTTACTTCAATAGTTGTCCATATCCAGGCAATCTTGTGAGATGTGCAACAAAAGGAGAAGATGTAGAAAAGTTCGATTTTGTTCACCTTTGTAAATGTAGATGTTTCCTGCCTAATTACTTACCTAATTGAGTGAAAGGAACATAGGTTGCTGCTCTGCCAGAGGACATCTCCTGGTATTAATATTAGTCTCTCCTAGGAGCTCAAGTGTCCTCTCCCTCTCCACCTTGTACAGGGGCTGAATCACCAGATCCATACCTATGTCTTTACTTGCACACAAAGATCGGTAGCTTACATGCCTATGATGGGAATGCCATTCGTAATAGTTCTGTTGCTTTTCATATCAAAGAAAATTAAATATCAGAAAGAATTAAGGCACATTCTGTTAGGGCTGGAGTGGACTGGCTCCATGGCTAGTCTTTTCATGTAACTTAGCGTTTCTCAACCTGGGGGTTGGGACCCCTGGGGGGTCGTGAGGGGGTGTCAGAGGGGTCGCCAAAGACCATCAGAAAACACAATATTTTCTGTTGGTTGTGGGAGCTCTGTATGGGAAGTTTGGCCCGATTCTATCATTGGTGGGGTTCAGAATGCTCTTTGAATGTAGGTGAACTATAAATCACAGCAACTACAACTCCCAAATGTCAAGGTCTATTTTCCCCAAACTCCACCAGTGTTCACATTTGGGCATATTGAGTATCCGTGCCAAGTTTGGTCCAGATCCATCGTTGTTGAGTCCACAACTCCAAAGCTCATGGTCAATGCCTACCAAACCCCACCAGTATTTTTTGTTGGTCATGAGAGTTCTGTGTGCCAAGTTTGGTTCAATTCCATTGTTGGTAGAGTCCAGAACGCTCTTTGATTGTAGGTTAACTATAAATCCCAGCAACGACTATTCCCAAATGACAATATCAATCCCTCTCAACCCCACCAGTATTCAAATTTGGTCGTATCAGGTATTTGTGCCAAATTTATTTCAGTGAATGAAAATGCATCTCGCATATCAGATATTTACATTACGATTCATAACAGTAGCAAAATTAGTTATGAAGTAGCAATGAAAATAATTTTCTGGTTAGGGGTCACCACAACATGATGAACTGTATTAAGAGGTCACGGTATTAGGAAGGTTGAGAAACACTGATGTAACAGGATGTGGCAGATACTTCAATCCACTTCACGCATCTTGATAATTATGAAATTAGTTAATATACTCGAATGATTTTTTAAAATCAAAACCATTAGCACAGAGGTAGGTCAGGGGTATGAATTAGGTATCCTAATAATTTGGTGAGCCTTGACTTCTATGCGCTTTGAATTGACAGAATGCAGCATGGGAGGTCGTTTACAGTTCTCCTTAGGCATTAGCAACACATCTTGGGATGTCTGTAAGTGGTTGTGATGCCTAGTAAGTAGAGGGCATGACCAAAGCCCTTCTTACTGTTTCATATTGGGAAATGGCTGATAGCTTTTAGCCTCTCTTCTTCTTTGAGAGCCTGTGTGCCAAATCAGCTGCTTCAGCTCTTGACTAAAAGCATTGATTGTAACTGTAATTGTTTTTTCCATTTTATACCATGACTGTTCTCCGCAGAGCTCAGGGCAATATACCAAGTCTACCAAATTATAGCTTCATATCAACTCTGGTAGGTGGCCTGAACCGAGGCAGACTATAAGTATGAAATAAGATCGATGCTTTTCCTGGGTAAGAAGAGATATTATCCCAGGTCTCCTCAGCCTACATTCAACCTTTTAACAACTATATAACCTGGCTCAAACTCCCTCTTTTCTAGCCCAGAAAGCAAAAGGAGACCTCTCTCCTTATCAGGCATCTCAGCTGCTCTCTCTGAGACTCTCTCTTCAATCATTTCTCCTTTCATTTGGAAAGCACTTTAGAAGCTGTCAGAAACTAATTTTCAAGCAGGAAAATTAATTTTCTAACCAGAAACCTGTGCATTTCATTTAAGACTAGAGACAGGTTTGGATAATAATTGGCCTGGAGGCTGGGTCATTCGTTGCTTTTTTGTCCCCAGATCCTTGGTGTAACTTGATGCTTGCAGCACCTAGCAGTGACTAATGCTTTCAATCTTCAATCTCCATCTGGAGGCTGGATCTAAATGCAAACCTTATGCCTAGACATCTAGCCTAACTTTTTTACTCTTTTGATCTTCTTTCCTGTGCTGCCTGCTTTTTCTACCATTTAGTCTGACAACAATTTCTAAACAGTGTAAAACTTTGCATATTATTTTTCTTAGTCTTAACAAAGGTATTGATTGGCTGCGGATTTTCTGGTTTCCATGCCTTCGTATATTTATTTATTCCCTCTGCTCTCAGTATGGGTTTATGAGGGTGTCTCATAAACATAATTAAAAACAGATAAAATTAAAACTAGAATAAATGATAATATTCTCAATAAATAGATTACCATATTTAAAACACAAATGAACTAAAACAGTTTAAAAGCACATAATAGGGAGGAAGTACAGAACCCACTATTAAAACACTTTCCTCTATTTCCAAGAGGCTGATTGATTAAAAAAATAATTTGGCTATCTTTGCTTTCAATTTATCAATGTTTTTTTCTGATAGCATTTCTTAGGAAATAGGACAGAATCACATGACACCTTAAGCACAGGCAGATAATAACCTCAAGGTACCAGATTCTTTCTCATCTTGGAAGCCAAGAAGGGTCAGCTCTGGTTAGTACTTAACCAGATGGGAGTTTGCCAAGGAATTACAAGTTCTGTAACTTATATTTCAGAGAAAGGAATTGGCAAAACCACCTCTGAGTAGTCCTTGCCCAAGGAAACCCTTTGAAATTCAAGGAGTCAACAGGTAACTTCAAGGCATGTCCACACACAATGTTGCCGTGCCAGCTAGAAGAAACGTGAAGCTGAAATATCAGATTAAATAGTAGAAGGAAAGATGCCACACTCTGAAACACCATAAAGATGTAGCTTTGTGAAAAGGGACTCTTTTCACACAGGGATAATGTGACAAAGAGCAGCGATGGGAAGTACCATAAAACTATGGTTCTTTTTGTGTGTGGCAGAAGCAAGTTGAGAAACTGCAAGTCACTTCTAGTGTGACAGAATTGGCCACCTGGAAGGATGTTGCCCAGGGGATGCCCGGATGTTTTACCATCCCGTGGGAGGCTTCTCTCATATCCCTGCATGAGAAGCTGGAGCTGACAGATGGGAGCTCACCTGGTTCCCTAGATTCAAACCGCCGACCTTTCAGTCAGCAGTCCTGCCGGGACAAGGGTTCAACTTATTGTGCCACTGGGGGCTCCTTTCTACTAGTCTATGATTCTAAGTAATTCTTACCAATTAAGTTAGGTCTTTTCCAACAAAAAGGAAGCATTTAATTAAATACACTTTCATTTAATTGATTAACCTAAAGTGGAATTGCTGGGACAGAGACTGAAAAATAAAATTATCATTACCATAAAACAATTTTAACAGTCCATAACATCTGGGGTCTTTTCATGTTACACAATTATTTTACCCATCATGGCTGCATCCTTTTGTGTCCTGGGATTTGTATTTTTCATGAGGTGCATCGACAGAAAATTCCAAATATCTCAAAGAATTACAAATCTCATTGTTCCTTGGGTGGCTCCATGACAACTAAAGAGGTATCAAAGGGCTATATCTGTGTAACATGAAAGACACCTATGGTCTTACAACCGGGATTATTGAATTCGCCCTCAGTTGAAGTTCCTATGCTTCAAACTTACTTTCTCTTGGGAAAAGGTGTATCATAATAAACTGCTGTTTTTAAAGCAAAGTTTGAAGCTTTTTATTGCTGCTTATATTAGAATTATTTACATACAGTGTCTGAAGAATTCTAGCTGCTATTGGTTTGAAATGAATGGTATCAATCCAATGGTTAGTTCCAGTTCAAAGAGACTCATTTAATCAACAAAGCTCACATAAATGTTGACTTGCCAAGTTTCCATTTATTCACTGGGCTCTTTTAATTGGGACAAGCAACAGGGTTAAGGCCAACACCTTAACATTAATACCTGTGTTGTAATTGTAGTGACTTTTATATGTTTTATGTAAAGTGCCTTGTTGGAGCTGGAGCTGGAATTTTTAATTGAAGTAACATACTTGTTGTTATGCGTGGTATGCTGTGTACAGTTCTGATTACCTCATCTTAGCCAAGATATCACGGAGGAGAAAAAGGCGCACAAAAGGTCGTTTAAAATGATGAAAAGTGTAAAAATACATTTGCTGTGAAGAAAAGGTTAATGAAGGACAATTAACAGAGATGGGGAACAGATGGGAAACATGTGGACTGTTGGACCCTAGATTACAATCATCATCTCTGATCATTAGCTGTGCTAGCTGAAGCTAGAAACTGAAGTCCAATTACATCTGGAGGTCTAGAGGTTTCCCCAGCGTATCATAAAAGTGTATAAGCAGCATGCATTGTGAAGATTTTAAAACAAATGTTGGATAGTCATCTCCCAGAATTGTTTTAGCTACAACTGGCGGGAATGTTGGGTCCTACAGATAACTCTTGGAACCTCTTCCTTTTTTTCTTGTCCTTTCCAAAGCTAGGACATTAAGATCGTCTGGGGAGGCCCTGCTCTCGATCCCACCTGCGTCGCAAGTGTTTTTGAGAGGGACGAGAGACAGGGCCTTCTCAGTGGTGGCCCCTCGGCTGTGAAATGCCCTTCCTACTGACATTAGATTGGCCCCCTCCCTGTTAGCATTTCGGAGGACAGTGAAAACCTGGTTATTTGAACAGGCATTTGAAAAGGCAGTGTAACGAATATAGGAATATGGAATATTTGGATGATGAGATTACTATGTAAATATAGTAAATAAATAAATAAAATCATGAAAACTATGGTCACCTAGTTTGTTTTATACACTGTTTAATGTTGTTTTTATTTTCTTATATTGCTTTTGTTATTATTTTGTTGATATGCATTTTAATGTGTTATGTTTTAACTGTTCTGTTGGGCATGGTCTCATGGAAGCCGCCCCAAGTCCCATCAGGGAGATGGAGGCGGGGTATAAAAATAAAGTTGTTGTTGTTGTTGTTGTTGTTACAAAACCAATTATGGGTAGAGGATTTGGGAGAGGGGGGAAACCTAGTTGCTGCACAATTAGGAGTTAATTTACAGAAGATATAGTGATGGATCACCTTTCTCAAGAGCTTAAAACAGGGTCAGAAAAATTCAAGGAGGGAAAAGTTCAAGGAGTGCTGTGCTTCAGCACAGCAGGTTAACCACCAGCTGCAGTAAATGTTGCCAACCGAAAGGTTGACAGTTCGAAGCCTGGGTCAAGATGAACTCCTGGCTTTTAGCCCACCTTCTGCCTTCCTATGTAGCAGTTTCGAAAACAGCAATGCGAGTAGACAAATAAGTACTGTTTAAAGTGGGAAGGCACCTATAGAGAAATGCCAGAACAGTGCCGGTGATTCAATCAAGCAGGAAGTTTACAAACAAAAGCTTTTCAGCAGGGAAAGCTGAGTGACGGCACCTCCCTGTTGCTGGAAGTGAGCACAGCCTCTAAGATGCTGATGATGGGAAAACCTATATATACCTCTATCTATGTACAGTTGTCTGTCTTTTCAGTGTATAACAGCATTGAATGTTTGCCGCATATGTGTTCTGTGATCCACTCTGAGTTCCCCCCTTCAGGGTGAGAAGGGCAGAATATAAATACTATAAATAAATAAAAATAAACACTTTTTGATAGCAGAGCTTGGGAAAGCTAACTTTTGGGGTCTATGGTTCCCAAAATCTCCAATCAGCATTAGTCACTTGCAGTTCACAATCCCCGATCCCCTGCCCCCCCCATAGCTTTCATCAACAGCCACTCCTCATAATAACTGCACACTATCTTCAATATCAGAAGCAGTGTGTCTGTGAAAACCAGCTCCTGAGTGCCTGAGTAAGAATATGTTTTGCTTCTCATGGCTTTCCTTTAGGATTATCTGCCAGAATTAGGATTAGGTAGGTCTTCAGGTGACACCAGCAGGACTATTACCACATTCCTACAGTTATGCTGCTGTACACAATTCTAAGCAATACAGCTGAACCAACACAACATTGATGCTGCGAGCCATTTTGCCCTGCACATGATTCTAATGTCTATTTTAAAAGATCCTACAGAGCTCGATGGCTATTAAGCATTGTGACAACTACATCTGCTTCCGTGCTATCAGCAGTGTGCTACATATTTATATATTTATTTTATTTACAAAACGTATAGGCTGTTCTTCAGCCCCAAGGCTTCAGCGCAGCTAACAAATGATCATTTATGGGGCTGGAGAGAAAGTATGGAGTAATGATATTGCCTTCATGGCTTCTAAGTTTCCAAAGATCTGTTTTGTCACTGTGGAAAGCAAGATGTCAGACTTGATGGATCTTCGTCAGATCTGGCAAGCCTGTCTGAATATTATATTCAGCTTTTTGTGGTAATGAAATCTCTTTCTCTCTCTTCTTTTGATAACCCAGGAAACAAGATAATACATCAGCTCAAGGCTGCTTCAGTCTGTCAGGCTTTTCTTACACCAATATGAACTTAGTCACATCTAATTCAATATAGAGACGATGCCAGAAGTATATCACTTAAGCTTATGGAATGGCACAGTCTCTTCTCTAATTCCACTTTCTGTGATTCAGGTCTCCAACACACCAGCTTTCCCACATTCTATCTCCCTCCAGGTGTCTTGGACCACAAACCTCTTCATTATCCCCATCAGTCCTGGTGATTCTAATTGGGATGATAACAACTCTAATGGAGGAAACTACATTTGAGAAAGCCTGCATATATGGTTTAGTTGTTCAAGTATCGGATTGAGACTTGGAAATCCAGGATGAAGTCTATGGCTGCTCCAGACATTTTGCTGCCTAAAGTGGTTCAGCAAATGGAGTGTACCTTATGCAAGGTATCTCGTAAAGCCAGTCAGGTTATTTTGTCAGAAGGCAGGCCATCCAACAAGGACTTCTCTTTATCACTTGCACCAAAAATAAAGTAAATAGATAATTTGTTGCCTTTTGATGCCTCTTAAAAATTCAATGACTGAGGCAGCCACCTCATTCTAACTCAGTGGTTCCCAACCTTTTTTTGACCAGGGACCACTTGACCAGGGACCACTTAACCAGGGACCACTTGACAAGGGACCACTCTCCAACATTTGTACTAAAAGGGTTACAAATCAGTTTTTGGTCAACTTTAGATTCAGTTTGGTTATTCGGGGTGCTGATTCAGAAAATTGCATTGGATAGACCACATCAGCTCTAGTTTCTGATATAGAACATATGCCATCCAGTATTCGCCATCTGCTTGCCCAAAGAAAACCATATTTAATAAGCCTTAGCACTATATGAGGGTTTTGTGAGACCAGTTGCTCTCATTGCAACAGTATAGTAACGATGAGGCTGCAGACCATATTTTAGTTCTTGTGGACCATTGGTGGTCCATGGACCACAGGTTGGGAACTACTGCTCTAGCTGATGGTGAGGTCAGCACCTCTTAAATCCCCAATGAACATGAAACTCACTGGGACAGTCATTCCTTCCCAGCCTGATGTATAGTATATCAGAGTTGTTTTGAGGATAAACTGAGGAAAAAGGAAGGCTGATACATTGCCATGAGCTCACTAGATAAAAGGCCAGAAAGTCGTGTAATTAACGAAGAATTATGGGCCACTCACATTGTGGCACAGAAGAAAGGTCACCCACAAAAGGATGATGTTTCCATACAGTGTGGTGAACTAAGGGGAAAATCTTTAACAATGATCATAACCTATTGGCAGCTGACTCTCCTGATGTTTCTGGAGCAAGGCTTTGGTAAGCCAGCACATCCTTCCACACTCCTCACCTTAAGTTGAGTACAATACTCCTCCAGGTCCTCAGCCTCCTGTCTACGCCTCTCCAGGTTTTCACATAACACTGTACACTCGCTCTGCACACAAAGAGAGCACAAGAGGAATGGCTAAGTCAGTGCATTTCAGAGGGAAAGAAATAGGATGAGGAGGGCATATAGCCCTGTCTTGATCAACCAGCCTTACAGACAATAAGCCTTCCTTCCCTTTCCAGAAGTTCACTCCAGCCATTCCAAGCTCCCTCCACATAGAAGTTCTGTTAGTGACACATTGAGGCCAGAAGGAACTGTTGTTTGTTTCTCCTTCAATCCAAACAAGATTAAAATCACCACTGGGGGAAAAATTCTGAGTAACCCTACACAAACAATTAAAAACCATACAGCATTTGGATTAAATCATATTCTTATCTAAATGATGAAGAGTCCACCCAAATACTTTCAGATTTTTTGGATCAGATATTTCCTGCAGTAGAATTCTGAAGAGTACATGGGACCCCAGTTGGAATGTAGCTTGAGGAAAAGACCATGAATTTCACAAGCTATCCTGGGACACAACCCACAACTAACTTAATCTTACAAGAGGACATGGTTACAAAATGCTGAACCTAGATCAAAAGGGACAGAGGTTCTGGGCTGCGTGTCTAGTTTTGTGGCTCTTAAATGTTAGTTTTGCTCCAGCTTGGAGCAAGACCCTCCAAAAATAGCAAGTGAAAATACTGATAAGTCAAACGTATTGGGTTGATTATTAAATAAACCGCTTTACAAAATAAAACTTAAAATTCTTGCCTCACATGAGCTCAAGAAGCTACCATGGAAAGTTCAGTTGTGAGGTCTTAGTTCTAACTATGTACAGATTGCTTTGTCGATCTGCAGCTACATGCAATAACTACAGCTGATTTTGGATTCAGTAACCTTTTCCACTTCTTCCCACCTGGAAGGAGTTAAGGAAATGTGGTAGCCTATAAAAGAACATAACAAACCAACACAGTAGTTCTCAAAGAAACCAAAGTTTATCGTTTAGTTGACAGCCGCAAGGGCAAAAGAGAGCAAGCCCATGCTGGAGCCTGAGACCCTTGGCAAGATGCTCTCTACTTGAAGTGATGGTGAGAGGGGAACATTCTCCAGACCTGCAGGTTCTGAACATGGCGGTTGACCTTGGACGTCCTCTCCTTGAGGCTGGTGATGGAGTCCTTGGCTCGCAACAGGCCACTATTGCTCACTTCCTGCAGGAACAGAGCGTAAGGAGGAGTCAGGGTCAGGTAAATAGTCTGGTTAATTCTGACCTCTTGAGACTTTCTGGGCATTGGGTTGTTGTAGTTTTTTCAGGCTTTATGGCCATGGTCTAGAGGCATTCTCTCCTGACGTTTCGCCTGCATCTATGGCAAGCATCCTCAGAGGTAGTGAGGTCACTACCTCTGAGGATGCTTGCCATAGATGCAGGCGAAACGTCAGGAGAGAATGCCTCTAGACCATGGCCATATAGCCCGAAAAAACTACAACAACCCAGTGATTCCGGCCATGAAAGCCTTCGACAATTTCTGGGCATTGCTTTCAACTCCCAAGGTTTTAAGACTGGCAGGGTACAGCTGAAGACAGCCTTTTAAATGAGGGAGTCTAACACTTGAGACCTTTGAAGTATATCATGAATTAATGAAAGACACAGAGGACCCATCTATGCTGCCATATAATGCAGCTTCAGGCTCCTTCCACACCGCCCCTATATTTTATTTATTTATTAATTTAAAATATTTATATTCCGCCCTTCTCACCCCGAAGGGGACTCAGGGTGGAGCACAGCATATACACGGCAAACATTCAATGCCGGGACACAGATTCACATACAATACATAAACATTAAAAACATTTATTAAAATATTAAAATACACCATTCAAAACCATCCTAGTCATCCGCATCAAATCATTGGCCTGGTCATCTTTCCCATTGCCGCTTTATTGCGCTGTCCCGAAAGCTTGGTCCCACAGCCAAGCTTTTACCATCCTTCTAAAGGACAGGAGGGAGGGGGCCAACCTATATACCAGGATCTGATCCAAGATTATCTGTTTATCTGGCAATGGAGACTCATATAACCCAGTTTAAAGCAGATAATCTGGGTTCAGATCCTGGGATATAGGGCAGTGTAGAAAGAGCCTCAGAATGCAGTTTAACGGTGACTAGGCAAGTGAGGTTTATATATCTGTGGAATAATGTCCAGGGTGGGAAAAAGAACTCTTGTCTGTTTGAGGCAAGTGTTAATGTTGCAATTGGCCACCTTGATTAGCATTTAATAGCCTTGCAGCTTCAAAGCCTGCTGCCTAGTGGAATCCTTTGTTGGAAGGCATTAGCAGGCCCTCCTCCTGGACATTCCACAGATATATAAACCTCACTTGCCTAGTTTCCAACAGACCTCTCAACCTCTGAGGATGCCTGCCACAGATATGGGCAAAACGTCAGGAGAGAATGCTTCTGGAACATGGCCATATAGCCCGGAAAACTCACAGAAACCCAAATCTTAAATCTGTTGGATTTCTAGTTGTTGGGCTGTTATCAAAGGAAACAGAGTAAGGCTAGTAAAAAGAAAGAAAAATGAAAGAAAACCCTGGCAAGCTTATTTCAAAAAAATTGTGTTTTAGATAAGGGATGGAAAACATATGGCACTACAAATGTTATTGGACTACAACTCTCAGCATCTTTCATTATTGGCTTGTGGAGAGGTTTATTATTCTCTCTCTAGATTTAGAGATATGATACCCCAGGTCTTATTCAATATCTATTAATTAGTAATTGTAGAACACACTAATTATTTAATACTTTTCCTTAGTCATTAGAGACATAAAAGAGAGTAAGGGATGATCATCTTAACCGCTTTACAGAAAACTTCAAACTTTGAGATGCCCAGCTCTGATAAAATTATTCATGTGCGAAGCATTTGCCATTTAGTTATTAAAATACTGGATTAGAACCAGGGACAACAGAGATAAAGCCACAAAGTCACAATGTATAGCTCACTGAATGACGGTGGCTAATCTTTCCATCTAATCTACTTCACAGAGTTGTTGTATCAAAGTGATAGTACAGAATCACTGATACCATGCCAAGCTTCTCAGAAGTGGTATCGGATCAAAATATAGCAATTTGACCTAACTACAATCCCTGTATTTTTCACTGCCCCTTAGAATCTGTCAGAAAAGAACAGAAAGTTATCTAAACCCCACAGGAATAATATTATGTTCATTAGAATCTGTCAGAAAAGAATGGGAAGCTATCTTAAATGCACAGGTGTAATGTATAATGATGGCTTCTTGTGATCTAATTTCATACTGCTCAGAATGGTGAGCCATAAGCTGGAACTGGTCCCTGAAGATAACCAGGAAAGAAAGGAACAGTCAAAGAATAGAATAGAATAACTTTATTGTCATTATACATTGTACAACAAAATTAAATACTTTCCCCACACCCATCTCTCCACACTCCAACCACCACCACACAGTCTCCAATGCCGCATCAATGCAAAACCATGGAGTTCAATATAGTTACAGCTCTAGGATAAAAGCCATCTCTCGGTCTGTTTGCCCTTGCCTTTGTCATCCTGTATCGTTTGCCAGATGGTAATAGTTCAAAAAATACATTGGGTGGGATGGGCCCTTAAGAAGTTCTGAGCTTTCATAAGGCTGCTGGACTTATAAAGTTCTTCAAAAGAGGAGAGAGGGCAACTAATGATTCTCTGTGCAGTAGTGGTGACCTTTTGGAGTGCCTTCCTATCTGCCACTGTGCAGTTACCAAACAAATAATAACTAAAGGTAAAGGTAAAGGTTTCCCCTGACATTAAGTCTAGTCGTGTCTGACTCTGGGGGGTGGTGCTCATCTCAATTTCTAAGCCGAAGAGCCAGCATTGTCCGTAGACACCTCCGATGTCATGTTGCCAGCATGACTGCATGGAGCACCATTTCCTTGCCACAGAAGTGGTACCTATTGATCTACTCACATTTGCATGTTTTCAAAATGGTAGGTTGGCAGAAGCTGGGACTAACAGCAGGAGCTCACTCCATTCCCCAGATTCAAACCGCCAACCTTTTAGTCAGCAAGCTCAGCAGTTCAGCGGTTTAACCCACTGTGCCACCAGGGGCCCAACCAATAATTAATGGGCACAAATATGGTACCAGTTCCTGGTGCTTTTGGGGTGTGTGGGGTTGATGCCAGTTCGTCACATCAGATCGCTGAAGAGGGAACTCATCTATATAAGGAATCATAATTCTAATATAATTATTATTGCTTCTTATTTTTCTTCTGACTGAGGATATTGAGACAGTGATAAAAACTGGGCCAAAAAGGATTGCCCCATAGAATGAGAGCTTGTATAGACTGTCTTCTCCTATACTGAACTCCATGGTTTCGCATTGATGTGGCATTGGGGGCTGTGTGGTGGTGGTTGGAGTGTGGAGGGATGGGTGTGTTGTTTTCTGATGTGTGCTGGGGAAAGCATTTAATTTTGTTGTACAATAACAAAGTTATTCTATTCTTTCTGCCACAAGGGCTTGTCACTCAGAGAGCTGACATGACAATGGAAAGTCCTTCTTAGGGTTTCATCAATTCTGTGTATATTCATAATTTGTGAGTAACTGGCAGAAGCAAGCGTCTGGGTTGCCCCTTCTAAAAGGGGCGGGGGGGGGGGGAGATATATAAAAAAGGGAAAGGGAAAGGTTTCCCCTGACATTAAGTTTAGTTGTGTCCGACTCTGGGGGGTGGTGCTCATCTCCATTTCTAAGCCAAAGAGACAGCATTGTCCATAGACATCTCCAAGGTCATGTGGCCAGCATGACTGCATGGAGTGCCATTACCTTTCCTCAGATGGGGTATCTATTGATCTATTCACATTTGCATGTTTTTGAACTGCTAGTTTGGCAGAAGTTGAGCCTAACAGTGGGAGCTCACCCTGCTCCCCAGATTCTAACCGCCGATCTTTCGGTCAGCAAGTTCAGCAGCTCAGCGGTTTAACCCACTGCGCCACCAGGAGGACAATACATAACTAAAGCATTTCTGAAAGCTTTTCAGCCAACCTTAATTTAAAGATGGAGAGTCCACACCGTTAGAGGCCATTTATTCTATTATCGAACAGCTCGTACAATAAATACTCGTATAAGGTCTTCCAAATGTTTAGATTTAATTTCTATTCTTTTTTCTTTGTGAGTTCATCAGGATAGATGCACTATAAAGCATTTAACAAAAGTAATAATAAATAATAAATAAAACTTTATTTGTATCCCGCTACCATCTCCCCAAGGGACTCGGTGCGGCTTACATGAGGCCGAGCCCACAACACAGCAATAACAAAGCAAAAACAGCAATAGTACAAGCAGTAAATAAAACTCATAACAGCAAATAAACAATAAACATTAACAATAGCACGACGACATTTAAAAACTTATAGCTGGGCCAAATGTAATAACTAAAATTTAAAAATATGCTGGACATGGCAGGTAAAATATGATTAGGGTGAATTTTCGGGAAGTAATGCTAAACATACTACTTTTGATATGAAAGGTGTGGGTGAAAACACCCAAAGGAGTCACTATTGAAGGAATCTCTCTCCTGTTCAATTCCACTTATTGAACCACTTTTCTTTCATGGACATCCTGTGGCTTTCTACTGGAAATTAGGTAGAAAGCGGAGAAAATGGCTTCATGAAATGTAGATCGGCAAGTTAAACAGTGGTGTAAGGGGAAAGGATTCTGTTGATCTTTTCCCCACATGCTCTTTCTTATGTAAAAAATAATCTCATCCCTGTATTACAGGTGGATAGACCAAACAGTTGCTTATGAGTGGAGGGTTGGGGTCTCTCATATGGTAGACCCACATATCCAATTCTAGGCACAGATACAGAGGAGCAGAAAGCAGACAAAGCTGTTTGTGCCATGCAATCTTTCATGCTCAATATCCTGAATTAGCCTGTTCCCTCCGGTGCAGTGAAGGATGTTTTTCCTTCACTGTTGCTGCCTAGTTACTTTCTGAACATGAAATAGGGGTGGGAGGCAGGATCTAAGCTTCAGGAAGCAATATGTCTGAACATTTTGTTGAGCTGTAGCTACCAAAGAATACCAGATTTTTTAAAGTCTGACAGAGATTGCGAGAAAGCATACCAGACTGAGGTGAACACCTTCTGAAGCTCTTGCTGGCACTATGTCTGCACTCCACCTTGGATGTCTGGTCTGAGACCACAATATAGTTCATGTATGAAACTCCTCCGCCTGTCAGTATAGGATTGTGGGATCACATTACACAGAAGCTGAACATTTCAGCTCCAGAATCAACATGGACATCCTGTGGCCTTCTAGGAACCATTCTTTCCTCAGTGCTGGAATTTGGCTGTTGGAGTTTGTAATTTTGTTCAGTCTTAGAAATATGGCTTTGCTGTAATTCTACTAAAAGTCATAACAGAGTCTATTTCTGAGATTCTGTAATAGGTGAACTAGACATGACATCTATATGTTGGAACAGTGGTTCTCAACCTGTGGATCCTCAGATGTTTTGGGCTTCAACTCCCAGAAATCCTAACAGCTGGTAAACTGGCTGGGTTTTCTGGGAGTTGTAGGTCAAAACATCTGGGGACCCATAGGTTGAGAACCACTGTCTAGGATATAGATTTAAGATGTATAGCAAGGCAGGATCTACTCCTAGGCAAAGTATGGAAGCTACCTAAATGGCAAATGGTGGAAACAGTGGGGGAAAGATCTGAATGTCCCACAGTTTGCACTATACCCTCTCTAAGCTAGCCTGCTGCTTTCAGGTATAGCAGGACCCGTGCCATGTCAGTGATAGTGCTGTAATTTTACATTTCTGTTTGGTAAAAAGAGGATGAGACTGGGTGACCCATGGATTCCTACTTTGAAAAGAAAGCACAGAGAAACAATGAAAAGGGCACAGAGAGGAAAGAGATGTTTTCTCAACCTGTCAAGGCCATTAGGAAAGTATGGAGATTTATGGGCGAAGGAGCTTGAAAAAACTTCTGATAAGATATTATTTTGTTTCATTTCGAAGAAGTACTTATGGCTAATTTTATGTTAATTTCCTGTTATCTGGATTATTCCTGATGGAGATAGATAGATAGATAGATAGATAGATAGATAGATAGATAGATATAAATGGGTTGTTCTATGAAGATGTAATGCTGTTTTATTGTCAATCTTTTGGCTATAAATTTTTATAGAACTTTCATATAAATACAAATTGCTATACTTTGGGGGGAGACTATATCTTAGAACACCTTTTTCAAGGGTCCAAAATTCACTGAAACACCAATATGGAAATAACATTCAACCGTCACTTCAATCAACTTCTGCACATGGAAGTAAAGGAATCCATTTTTGTCCTTGCACTCAGGGAATAAAATGTTCAGAACTTGTCCAAGGGTGAGAATAAGGCGCCATCTACACTGCCATATAAAATCCAGGTTATCTATTTTGAACTGGATTATATGGCAGTATAGATCTATATATCCAGTTCAAAGCAGATGATCTGGATTACATGACAGTGTAGATCTAGTCTACTGTGGCCCTCCAAATGTTGTCAAACTGCGACTCCCATGAGGTGTATCTAGAATGGCTAAAGGTAAGGAATGCTGTTAGGAAGTTCAACAACATCTGCAGACACACACAACTCAGCCCTTGCAAGGGCAGTAACCCATTTTCAAAGAATTAAGAGTTTTTGGCTGTTCTGTTGATGGAACACTGCTAATCCAATGGGACATAATCATCAATAACAAACACATTTATACTTTCTTCACCTGCTGGCTGGATGTGTCATCATCATCATCATATTCAGACCAAACTGACTTGATGGGGAGCAGGGGTGCGCTTCTTTCGCCGGCTGCTCCCCCAGGAGGACTGCCATCATCCGTGGATTCATTCTCTGTGGTGGAGTCATCACGTTCTCCATCAGTCAGGTTCAGCAGAGAAACATTGGTGCAGGCAGAAGACCGCTTCAAGTTGAGCTTGGAGTTTTCACTGGCCAAGTGGGGTTCAACACTGAAGTAGAGAAAACAGCATGCAGATCAGCCACTTGCTCCCCCTTCTCTCCAACATTTTCCACAATCGGTTAACTTAAGGCTGTGGTCCTAAGCGCACTTCCCTGGATGTAAGCTCTAAACTGATGTTTAGCAAACATCATTCCTAAAACTAGATTGTCCTTATGTTGCTTCCTTGTCTGTTTTACTCTCGTCTATCTGTTTTTAATTTATAGGTTCATCTACAGTGTAGAATGAATGTGGTTTGACATCCGTTTTACCACCATGGCTCAATGCAATTGAATCTTGAGAATTCTAGCTTGGTGAGGCATCCACCCTCTTTGTCAGGCTGGATCTTCACTGTCCTATATCCCAGGATCTGATCCCAGATTATCTGTTTATCCCAGACTATCTGGCAGTGTAGACTCATATAATCAATTTTAAGGCCAATAATCTGGGATCAGATCCTGGGATATAAGGCAGTGTAAATCCAGCCTCAGAGAAGGCTCAAGACCTTGTATAGGTACAACTCCCAGGATTCCTAACATTGATCCATAGCAGTTACGATGGCATCAAACTATATTCATTCTACAGTATAGAACCAGCCTCCCATGTTTCAATTAGATTTATGGATTTATCTATTGCTGTTTTTATCTATTGGAAATCTGCTCTGAACCTTGGGAAGAAGAGATTAAGAATTATTATTATTTGTACCATATTTTTTATTCTAAGATGCTCTCATCACCCTCTCCCATACAAACGTTGAGGGCGCTTTTTATATATAAAACTTTTTTTCTTGGGTGATACTGGAATTAGTGTGTCTTATAATTTATAGTGTCTTAGAATTGAAACATTATTATTATTATTATTATCCAATTGATTTTAAACTATGAATTTTAAATGTATATTCTATTAGTATTTTAATCTTTGTACAGTACTACATATTTTAATTTAACTATTTTTGATACTTTTTTTTATCTGGGTGTTGCACGCTGCCTTGAGTCATGACGGGAGATGGCCATTATTATTATTATTATTATTATTATTATTATTATTATTATAGTTATTTATTTATACTCTGCTTTATCTCTCCCATAAAAGACTCAAAGCGGCTTAACATAAAAGCACCAGCATACAATTTAAAATATACAAAATGTCAACATTAAAACAGTCTTAGGGTTTTATGTAAATATTCAAAAACATTGACCCTACTGTCGCCTTAATTAATGTAACTGTATTGGTATCTATTTTTATTTTGAAATTGACCCGTAGCGGCTGCATTTTCCGCCCTCAGCTTATACTCGAGTCCATCCGTTTTCCCAGTTTTTGTGGTAAAATTAGGTGCCTCGGCTTATATTCGGGTCGGCTTATACTCGAGTATATACGGTATGTTGCACCCCACCTCAAGCCATGAGAGAAGACTGCTAACAAATAATTTTGTTTTCGTTTATTATTACCCATGCATTTACATTCTATTAGTACTGTGTCTTAATCTTTGTTCTGAATATGTCTTTTAATATACGTATTTCATGGTATTATATTTTTTCTAGGTATTTTAACTGTATTGTGCCCCACCTCAAGCTGTGAGAAGAGGCCAGCAACAAATTATTATTATTATTATTATTATTATTATTATTATTATTAACAACAACACAACTTTAAACTATGAATTTACATTCTATTAGTACTGTGTCTTCATTTTTGTACTATCGATATGGCTTTTAATATATGTTTTTCATTATACTGTATTTTCTCTAGATATTTTAACTGTGTTGTGCCCCACCTCAAACTGTGAGAAGAGGCAAGTAACAAATTATTATTATTATTATTATTATTATTATTATTATTATTATTATGCAATTTTAAACTATGAATTTACATTCTATTAGTACTGTGTCTTCATTTTTGCATTATCGATATGGCTTTTAATATACGTTTTTCATTGTACTGTATTTTCTCTAGATATTTTAACTCGTTGTGCCCCACCTAAAACAGTGAGAAGAGGCAAGTAACAAATTATTATTTATTATTATTATGCCATTTTAAACTATGAATTTACATTCTATTAGTACTGTGTCTTCATTTTTRCATTATCGATATGGCTTTTAATATAYGTTTTTCATTGTACTGTATTTTCTCTAGATATTTTAACTGTGTTGTGCCCCACCTAAAACAGTGAGAAGAGGCAAGTAACATATTATTATTATTATTATTATATTATTATGCAATTTTAAACTATGAATTTACATTCTATTAGTTCTGTGTCTTCAATATTATACTATCGATATGACTTTTAATATGCGAATTTCATGGTATTGTGTTTTATCTAGGTATTTGAACTGTGTTGCGCCCCACCTCAAATTGTGAGAAGAGGCAGGTAACCAAGTGTTATTATTATCATTACCCTCCCCGTCCCACAAGTAGCGCATGGCACCCCACCTCCACCCCCTTCCTTCCCAGGGCTCCCACCCATGGAAAGAGACGGCCTTCTTCTTCTTGGGGAAGCCTTTGGTGCCACTAGGCTTGCTCCCCAGTTGCTCCTTGCTTCCTTGGGGCCGACCGCAGGCCCACGGCGGGGTGTCCCCGGCCTCGTTGATCTCCTTGGACTGCCAAATAGTCTTCACCACCAAGTTGGACATCTCTGGGTTTAGCATTGAATATCCGGCTCAAAACGTGGATTTCCTTTCCGACTCTATCCTGAGGGATATCGACCATCTCTGAGCCAACTGGCTCTCCAAGGAGGGTAAGGGGTCTCCCAGCTGCAATCTGTGGTATCACAACCGTTGCCATGGCGCCAAAGGTCACATGACCTCTCTGGGGTTCCATCATGGCTTTTGCCACTAAGGTTCTACGATGTCAGAGCACCTTTCAGAGGAAATGGGTCCAAGGCCATAATGCTCAATGAGGTTACATTTACACTGTAGAGTTAATGCAGTCTGGCACCACTTAAACTGCCACAGCTCAATTTTATTTATTCATTTATTTCGAATATTTGTACCCAGCCCTTCTCAACATCCTGGGGGGACTCAGGGTGGCTTCCAATCGGCAGCAATTCGATGCTTCATATATACATAATAAAAACAAACAGTCAATAATTATAAATAGTTAAAAACATTAAAACAATACAATTAAAATCTACTAAGAATTACCACTCTGGTGGTTATTGTTAGCCTAAAACTGTGGTTAGATGCTCCATCAAATTTATCCATAATCCATTTCCAAGCCATTGTCAGCATTGTTATTGTCACTGTCCGCTTAATTACCCAAAGGCCTGGTCCCACATCCATGTTTTTAACTTTTTTTTAAAGGTGAGGAGGGATGAAGATGACCTAACTTTCCCAGGCAGGGGACCACCACCGAGAAGGCCCCGTCCCTCGTCCCCGCCAAGCGTGTTTGAGACAGAGGCGGGGCCAAGAGCAGGGCCTCCCCAGAAGATCTTAAACTCTGAGGTGGGACGTAGAAGTAGATACCTTCGGATAGGTACGCTGGACCGTAGCCGTATAGGTCAAAACCAGCACTTTGAATTGTGCTCGGAATTATATGGAATCATGGGATTTTAGTTTGGTGAAGTCCTAGTACAGGCATGGGCAAACTTCAGTTCTCCATGTGTTTTGGACTTTTAACTTCCACAATTCCTAACAGCCTGGAGGTTTGCCCATGCCTCCAGTATTCAGCAGAGAAGGCTGAAGACCTTGTAAAACTTACAACTCCCATGAGTCCATAGCATTGAGCCATGGCAGTTGTATTGCATTTAAAAAAAAAAAAACAAAGTTTGCAACTTGGCATTCTATTAAATGTCCTTTGACCAGTAGCTGGCCACTTGGAGTGCCTCTGGTGTTGCTGCAAGAAGGTCCTCCATTGTACATGTGGCAGGGCTCAGGTTGCATTGTAGTAGGTGGTCAGTGGTTTGCTACAATGGCAGTTGAAGTGATGTGATGCCAAACTGCATTCATTCTACAGTGTAGATCAGGCATGGGCAAACTTTGGCCCTCCAGGTGGTTTGGACTTCAACTCCCACAACTCCTAACAGCTGTTAGGAATTGAGGGAGTTGAAGTCCAAAACACCTGGAGGGCTGAGGTTTGCCCATGTCTGGTGTAGATGCACCCTTCTGAACGCAGAATGGTGTGTATACCAATATAGTACCCCTTGCTGCCACAAAAAGGAAGGTCAATTTGGTATTTAAAGGGAGTATAGTACAGTAAACCCTAAATGTTTTAAAAGAACAAACCAGAAGCATCTTGCTGGGTATTTCACTACCATTTAAAAATCCACACATGTCAATCTGGTTCTCCATGTCATTTTATGTGGCTTTTCAGATGCTGGATGATAGCTCCTATATTCCTCATTAGACATCATGACTAGAGCTGATGGGAATTGGGATACAGTACCATCTGTAAGGCTGCAGTTTGTTCTGTTTAGTTGGAGAGTGGAATTTGGATTTAGATACAAGGCTTGTGGATACGATGTCTGCCTTTAACGTCCTTTAGCCCTTCCCCATCCTCAGAGCCAGAAGTGATGTTTGGTTGCCATTCCCATTATCCCCAGTCTGCATGGCAGATAATCAAAAGTGATGTGAGTTGTCATTCAATAAAATCTGGGGACTCAAACTAAAAAGAGCACCTACCACTATGTCAAAGAATTATAGTGGGCCCTCTGTATCCAAGGATTCTCCATTAATGGATTCAATGGCCCTTTCACAGCAAACATAAGGCTGATGTAACCCTCAATGTAAATGAATTTGACACATTTCTGATTGTGGGACAACCCACAATCCCAACAAAGGATTCCTTCAGGCAGTATGAAGCCAGACCTTGAAAACTGCTAGGCCATTAAATGCTAATCAAAGTGGCAAATGGAAACATTCACACCTACCTCCAACAGACAAGAGTTCTTTCACCCACCCTTGACATTCCACAGATATATAAACCCCATGTTTCTAGTTTCCAACGGACCTCACAAGCTCTGAGGATGCCTGCCATAGATGCAGGCAAAATGTCAGGAGAGAATGGTTCCTCAACATGGCCATACAGCCCGAAAAACTCACAGCAACCCAACTCACAAAGAGTTCTCAGGGACAAAATTTGAGGATTCAGTGCCACCAAAATCTTAAATTTGGCTGCAATGTTATGCCTATATATCTACCAGGAACTCCGGTGATAGTTAGAGGAGACCTCAAAGGCCATCCAGTCTAACCCCATTCTGCCATGAAGGAACACACAATCAAAGCATTCCTGACAGATGGCCATCCAGCTTCTGCTTAAAAGCCTCCAGAGAAGGAGACTCCATCACACTTTGAGGCAGTATATTCCACTGCCAAACAGCTCTTACCATTAGGAGTGCTTCCTAAGATTTGTTTCTGCACAGGCCTATGTAGATGAGCACTATTAATGTACTTCACCCTATGCCTCTGCATTAAAGAGGAACAGATTTCCCTGGTAAACATAACAGTTTTGACAGAAAACAACATTTTCTTGCTCTCCATGCCTGACAAAGTAACTACTGTAGATTAAGATCAAAAGCTTGTTTGCTTTGCAAACTAAGAACCAAAATATACATGACAGCACCCATAGAGGAACGGTTTTCCCATTTAAATACTTCCTGCAAAACCTGTCATATAAAAACATCCTCACATTGCGGGTTTTGAACAAGTAGCATCAGCCGAATCCAATGCTACGTTATTTTTTTTACAACAGAAAGGGTTGACTCAGGGTGCAACTACATCCTGTTCTTTTCTTGCATGTCAGGGGGTTGGACTAGATGGCCCATTTGGTCTTCTCCAATTCTATTATTCTATGTTTCTATATACTGCAGAATTAATGCAGTTTAGCATGGCTTTAATTGCGATGGAATCCCGGATTTTGTAGTTTTGGTGAGGCAGCAGCAGCGTGGGAAAGCTGAAGACCTTGTAAAACTACAACTCCCAGGATCCCATAGCATTGAGCCATGGCAATTAAAGTGGTGTCTAACTGCATTAATTCTACAGGCATGGGCAAACTTGGGCCCTCCAGGTGTTTTGGACTTCTACAATTCCTAAGAGCCAGTAGGGTCCAAGTTTGCCCATGCCTGGTGTAGAAGCACCCTTAATTACTTACTTAGGCAATCCTTCGTTGCTAGAGGATGATAGTCTTCCAGATGTGGTATCTTGCTGGTGGGTTCGTAGATGGCTGTGGAGCCCTATTCCCGATCCGCATGTTCTCCCGCAGTGAGGACATCGGTTTCCAAATGGAAGGCAGTTCCGGTCAGGGTTGGCGTGGCGCACCTTCGTCTTGGCACATTTCTCTCTTTCACCCTCCATTCGTGTCTCTTCGAATTCCTCAGCACTGCTGGTCACAGCTGACCTCCAGTTAGAGCACTCAAGGGTCAGGGCTTCCCAGTTCTATGCCACTGTTTTTAAGGTTGGCTTTAAGCCCCTCTTTTAATCTATTTTCCTGTCCACCAACATTATGTTTCCCATTCTTGAGTTGGGAGTAGAGTAACTGCTTTGGGAGACGGTGATTGGGCATTCGGACATTGTGGCCAGTTCAGCGGAGTTGATGGCGGAGGACCATCGCTTCAATACTGGTGGGTTTTTGCTTCTTCCAGCACGCTGACATTTGTCCGCCTGTCTTCCCAAGAGATTTGCAGGATTTTTCTGAGGCAACGCTGATGGAATCGTTCCAGGAGTTGAGTGTGATATCTGTAGACAGTCCACGTCTCACAGGCATATAGCAGGGTTGAGAGGACAACAGCTTTATAAACAAGCACCTTGGTACCCCTATGGATGTTCCAGTCCTCAAACACTGTGCTTCATTTGGAAGAATGTTGCACTCACAGAGCTCAAGCGGTGTTGTATTTCAGTGTCAATGTTACCTTTTGTGGAGAGGTGGCTGCCAAGGTAGCGGAAATGGTCAACATTTTCTAACATTACACATTAAATTGTATTCTTGGCATTGCAGTGGGATTAGCTGATGCCTGCTGGAAGAGCACTTTGGTTTTCTCAATATTCAATGAGAGGCCGAGTTTCTCGTATGCTTCTGCAAAGGTGTTTAGAGTGGCTTGTAGATGTTCTTCTGAATGAGCACACACTACGTTGTCATCAGCATATTGGAGTTCTATAACAGATGTTGTGACTTTGGTTTTGGCTTTCAGTCTGCTGAAGTTAAATAGCTTGCCCAGAAGTGGTTTGGCATTTAAATTCTCTAGAAACAGATCCTAGATAGCACTTGCCATATCTTCACATTGCTCTATATAAGTACTATTTTTTATCTTAAAAAAATTAAAATGATACCAAAAAACTTACTAATTCTCATCTTAATAAATATCTTAAGTAATATTGGGAATGATAATTTCAAAATAATATTAATATTGTAAATAAGTATCATATTTATTATTTTTATATTATTGTTATTATAAAATACTACTGCTAAGATTATTTATTTATTTATGACATTTATATGCCGCCCTTCTCACCCCGAAGGGGACTTAGAGCGGCTTACAATATATATATACATACAATATATTATATTACTAGCTGTCCCCTGTCACGTGTTGCTGTGGCCCACATGGGGGTTCTGTGTGCTAGGTTTGGCCCATTTCTATCGTTGGTGGGGTTCAGAATGCTCTGTGATTGTAGGTGAACTATAAATCCCAGCAACTACAACTCCCAAATGTCAAGATTCTATTTTCCCCAAACTCCACCAGTGTTCACATTTGGGCATATTGAGTATCTATGCAAAGTTTGGTCCATATCCATAATTGTTTGAGTCCACAGTGATCTCTGGATGTAGGTGAACTACAACTCCAAAACCAAAGGACACTACCCAACAAACCCTTCGAGAATTTTCTCTTGGTCATGGGAAAACTGTGTGCCAAGTTTGGTTCAATTCCATCGTTGGTGCGGTTCAGAATGCTCTTTGATTGTAGGTGAACTATAAATCCCAGCAACTACAACTCCCAAATGACGAAATCCATTTTTTTTAGTGTCTTGTGTCCAAATTTGGTGTCAATTTGTCCAGTGGTTTTTAGGTTCTATTAATCCCACAAACGAACATTACATTTTTATTTATATAGATTTATTTATGACATTTATATGCCGCCCTTCTCACACCGAAGGGGACTCAGAGCGGCTTACAAAATTGGGTTGTTGTAGGTTTTTTCGGGCTATGTGGCCATGTTCTAGAGGCATTCTCTCCTGACGTTTCACCTGCATCTATGGCAAGCATCCCCACTACCTCTGAGGATGCTTGCCATAGATGCAGGCGAAACGTCAGGAGAGAATGCCTCTAGAACATGGCCATATAGCCCGAAAAAACCTACAACAACAGTGGTTGTAGTTACTGGGATATATGTTGTTGTTCATTCGTTCAGTCGTCTCCGACTCTTCGTGACCTCATGGACCAGCCCACGCCAGAGCTCCCTGTCGGCCGTTACCACCCCCAGCTCCTTCAAGGTCAGTCCAGTCACTTCAAGGATGCCATCCATCAATCTTGCCCTTGGTCGGCCCCTCTTCCTTTTGCCTTCCACTTTCCCCAGCATAATTGTCTTCTCTAGGCTTTGCTGTCTCCTCATGATGTGGCCAAAGTACTTCAACTTTGTCTCTATATCCTTCTCTCCAATGGGCAGTCGGGCTTTATTTCCTGAACTATGGACTGGTTGGATCTTCTCGCAGTCCAAGGCACTCTCAGAACTTTCCTCCAACACCACAGCTCAAAAGCATCGATCTTCCTTCGCTCAGCCTTCCCTAAGGTCCAGCTCTCACATCCGTAGGTTACTACAGGGAATACCATGGCTTTGACTAGGCAGATCTTTGTTGCCAGTCTGATGTCTCTACTCTTTACTATTTTATCGAGACTGGACATTGCTCTCCTCCCAAGAAGTAAGCGTCTTCTGATTTCCTGGCCACAGTCTGCATCTGCAGTAATCTTTGCACCTAGAAATACAAAGTCTGTCACGGCCTCCACGTTTCTCCTTCTATTTTCCAGTTGTCAATCATTCTTGTTGCCATAATCTTGGTTTTTTTGTTAGCTGCAACCCGGCTTTTGCGCTTTCTTCTTTCACCTTGATTAGAAGGCTCCTCATCTCCTCCTCGCTTTCGGCCATCAGAGTGGTGTCATCTGCATATCTGAGGTTGTTAATGTTTCTTCCAGCAATTTTCACCCCAGCTTTGCATTCATCAGCCCCGCACATCGCATGATGTGTTCTGCATACAAGTTAAAAAGGTTGGGTGAGAGGATGCAGCCTTGCCGTACGCCTTTCCCAATCTTGAACCAGTCTGTTGTTCCGTAGTCAGTTCTTACTGTTGCTACTTGGTCCTTGTACAGACTCCTCAGGAGAGAGACAAGGTGGCTTGGGATGCCCATCCCACTAAGAGCTTGCCACAATTTATTATGATTCACACAGTCAAAGGCTTTAGAATAGTCAATGAAGCAGAAATAGATGTTTTTCTGAAACTCCTTGCCTTTCTCCATTATCCAGTGGATATTGGCAATCTGGTCTCTCGTTCCTCTGCCTTTTCTAATCCCAGCTTGTAACATCTGGCAACTCTCGCTCCATGTATTGCTGGAGTCTTCCTTGCAGGATCTTGAGCATTACCTTACTGGCATGAGAAATAAGGGCCACTGTACGGAAGTTTGAGCAGTCTTTCGCATTTCCCTTTTTTGGTATGGGGATATAAGTTGATTTTTTCCAGTCTGATGGCCATTCTTGTGTTTTCCATATTTACTGGCAAATGGCATGCATCACCTTGACAGCATCATCTTTTAAGATTTTAAACAGTTCAGCTGGGATCCCGTCATCTCCTGCTGCCTTGTTGTTAGCAATGCTTCTTAAGGCCCATTCAACCTCACTCCTCAGGATGTATGGTTCTAATTCATTCACCACACCGTCAAAACTATCCTCAATATTATTATCCTTCCTATACAGATCTTCTGTATAGTCTCGCCACCTTCTCTTGATCTCTTCAGCTTCTGTTAGGTCCCTGCCATCTTTGTTTCTTATCATACCATTTTTGCCTGAAATTTACCTCCAATGTTTCTAATTTTCTGGAAGAGGTCTCTTGTCCTTCCTATTCTGTTGTCTTCTTCCACTTCCATGCATTGCTTATTTAAAAATAGTTCCTTATCTCTTCTGGCTAACCTCTGGAATTGCGCATTTAACTGGGCATATCTCCCCTTATCACTGTTTCCTTTTTCTTTCCTCCTTTCTTGGGCTACTTCCAGTGTCTCAGCAGACAACCATTTTGCCTTCTTGGTTTTCTTTTTCTTTGGAACGTACTTTGTTGCCGCCTCCTGAACAATGTCGCGGACTTCTGTCCATAGTTCTTCTGGGACTCTGTTTACTAAATCTAGTCCTTCAAATCTGTTCTTCACTTCCACTGTATATTCGCTAGGAATGTTAGTGAGATCATATCTAACTGGTCTGTGTATTTTCCCTGATCTCTTTAGTTTTATTCTAAATTGGGCAATAAGAAGTTCGTGATCTGAGCTACAGTCAGCCCCAGGTCTTGTTTTCACCGACTGGATGGATGTCCGCCACCTTTGGCTGCAAAGGATGTGGTCAATCTGATTTCGGTGTTGACCATCTGGTGAGGTCCATGTATAAAGCCGTCTTTTAGGTTGTTGGAAGAGAGTATTCGTTATACACAGCGAGTTTTCCTGGCAAAATTCTATCAGCCTGCGTCCCGCTTCATTTTGTTCTCCCAGACCATGCTTGCCTGTGATCCCAGTTGTCATTTGACTTCCCACCTTGGCATTCCAGTCTCCTGTAATGAAAATAATGTCTCTTTTTGGTGTATTATCCAGTAGGTCCTGCAGATCCTCATAGAACTGATCTACTTCTGCTTCTTCAGCAGCTGTGGTTGGGGCATATATTTGGATCACTGTAATGTTGAAAGGCTTTCCTTGCACTCGAATTGAGATCATTCTGTCATTTTTTGGATTGTATCCAAGCACTGCTTTAGCGAATTTCTTATTAATTATGAAGGCTACTCCATTTCTTCGATGTTCCTCTTGTCCGCAGTAGTAGATCTGGTGGTCATCTGATGTGAAGTGGCCCATTCCAGTCCATATATACATACATACATATATATATATACATACAATATATTATATTATTAGCATAGTACAATATCAGTATTAAATATTACTATATTGTACTATACCATTATATTGTAAAATTATTAGTAATATTACATGTAATATAAATATGTAATTATAATATCATATTATTATTATATTGCATTACATTATAATATTATAAATATTATATGTATATACAATATATTACATTACATTATATTAAAGAATATAAAAATTAGAATATCAACAATAATAAATGTAGAAGAAATAATAATACACTTAGATAAGAAGAACTCGAACCACATGGAAAAGGATTTGAATCCATGCCTTTCCATCCTTTAACATTTCTCTCTTGCGCCTATTGGCTCAAACCTCGTGACGTCACCTGCCCCTCCCAGCCCAGTCTCCAAGTCTCCTCTCCCCAATGTTCCTTTTGCCGCCGTTCCGCTGTCACCTCTTTTAGCCAATGAGAGGAAGCATGCGGCTTGAATGACAAGAAACTCATCATCCAATAAGAACCCAGAAGAAGTGTTGACTGTCCATCAGTGGGGCGGGAACTAAGCGTGCTGATTTCGCAAGAAGCTGGAGAGAAGGAGGGCGGGATATCCCTTGAAGGACATTCCCCAGAACCACTAAGAAGGAGAGAATGGCCACAAAGGGGCGGGAGGGAAAGAACTATAGGCGGGACATATCCTAACCTACGCCCAATGAAAAATGCAGGACGGCAGGGGACTTATTTGACATAAGGGGCATGGCGGAGCCAATAGGGAGAGGAATAGGCGGGATTTAATCCTCTCTGCCAATCATCTAGGAGGATGCTTTGCCTTCAGTGAATAGGAACAAGGATGGGCTTGACAGGCGGGGTCTCAAGCCAATGGGATGCAAAATCGCCTACGACGGACGTAGAGAGCGGCCAATGGGATAGTCCCTGGTCGGTTCGGTGCTGCTGGGCCAGGTTTCGGGCGCGGAGCGGAGCGGAGCGTCGCCGGGGTCCCGATCCGCCACCGCCACCATGCCGGCCGTTTCCAAGGGAGACGGGATGCGGGGCCTGGCCGTATTTATCTCCGATATCCGAAACTGTGAGCAAATGGGGAAGGCTGGAGGAGAAGGGAGGGGAGGGGCCGTTGAAAAGGAAGGAGGGAGGGAAGAGGGCCGAAGGGGGGCTCGGAAAGGGGCCTCGGGTGGGATTGCGCCTGGGAAGGAGGCAGGAAGCCGGTTGACGGCCAGGCCAGGCCAGGGAGGGCCCTTGGGAGGGGCTCCTGGGGGCCCCTTGGCTCCAGCCGAGCTCCTGGAGGAAAATTGTGAGGGCATCCACACTGTGGAGTTGATCCAGTTCCATCCCACTTTAATTGCTATTGCTTGGGACCCTGGGAGTTGTAGTTTGGCCAGGCACCAGCACCCCTTTTTTGACAGACCTTGTGAAACTACAGCTCCCAGGATGCCCTGGGAGTCCCAAGTTTTTGCCAAACTGAGCTAGTTCCACAACTGTGTCTCCACTGCACAATTATAGCGCTTTTAACACCACTTTCACTGCCATGGGATCCTGGGAGTTGTAGTTTGTTGGGGCACCAGAGCTCTCTGACAGGGAAAGGTATATACCTCACAAAACTACAACTTCCCCAGGACTGCATAGCATTGAGTGATTGCAGTTAAGAGTGGGATCAAAACTGCATTAGGGTTGTTGTAGGTTTTTTCGGGCTATGTGGCCATGGTCTAGAGCAGTGGTTCTCATCCTGGGGTCTCCAGATGTTTTTGGCCTACAACTCCCAGAAATCCCAGCCAGTTTACCAGCTATTAGGATTTCTGGGAGTTGAAGGCCAAAAACATCTGGGGACCCCAGGTTGAGAACCACTGGTCTAGAGGCATTCTCTCCTGACGTTTCGCCTGCATCTATGGCAAGCATCCTCAGAGGTAGTGAGGTCTGTTGGAACTAGGAAAAAAGGGTTTATATATCTGTGGAATGACCAGGGTGGGACAAAGGACTCTTGTCTGCTGGAGCTCGGGGTGAATGTTTCAACTGATCACCTTGATTAGCATATAATGGCCTGAGAGTTCCTAGAGCAAACTTTTGTTGAGAGGTGATTAGACAATACATAAAACTGCATTAATTCTACAGTGTGGATATAGTTCAGGCTGGCTGGCTGGCTGGCAAGGGGAGATTTGACTAAGGCAGGCATGGGCAAACTTTGGCCTTTCTGGGTGTTTTGGACTTCAGCTCCCAAAATTCCTAACAGCCGGCTGTTAGGAATTGTGGGAGTTGATGTCCAAAACACCTGGAGGGCCAAAGTTTGCCCATGCCTGCTCTAAGGTGGTAGGTTGGACTTATGAGTTGGCTACAGTGTCAGCTGTAGGTTGAGCTTAGGAGTCCACTTGGGGACATAGGGTGAAATATAAATAAAGTATTATTATTATTATTATTATTTGATACATAATAATATTAGTACAACAGCAAACAGGATCACTGTTCTGGCTTTTGTGTTTGCTCACATGTCGGACACTTCCCAAGTGTCTAGGACTGTGTGATGTATCAGCAAATAATGCGTGCAGATTCTAGTAAGGTGGCCTTTTGCAGCTGACAGAAATTTTGTCAGTGCCAATTGTTTTTAAGTGCAGGCCAAGGTCTTTAGGCACTGCACCCAGTGTGTCGATCACCACTGGGACCGCCTTTACTGTCTTGTGCCAGAGTCTTTGCAGTTTTATCTTTAAATCCTCACATCGTGTCAGCCTTTCCAGTTGCTTCTCATCAATCCTGCTGTCGCGTGGGATTGCAACATCAAAGATCCATACTTGGTTTTTTTCCACAATTGTGAGGTCAGGAGTATTGTGTTTCCAAAACCTTGTCAGTCTGAATTTGGAAGTCTCAGAATTTTTTGATGTGTTTATTTTCCGTAACTTTTTCAGGCTTGTAATTCCACCAATTCTTTGTCACAGGCAGATGGTATATTATTATTATTATTATTATTATTATTATTATTATTATTATAGCAAAGCAGCTTTTTGGAACTAACTTGAAAAACAGAGCGAGCCACCAGGTGCCAATGTGGAAGATGGGCATTGTTGTATGGTTGTAGACTGTGGTCTCATCTCCACTGACTATTTAACACAGTTTCAAACCGACATTGAAGAAAGTGGTTTCGCCGTGCAGATGGATACACAAAGGAAACCCTGGTCCAGACGGTGATAAGACAATCTATATAGAGGGTTTTCTTTCACACACTTTTGTGGAACTTTCTGGATGCCACAGTTTGAAGCTAGGTCTGAATTGCATTAAATGGTCAGTGCAGATGGGGCCTGTGTGGAGCTGGACTAGGGAGTGGGTGCTGGAGAATATGAGAGTTGCAAAGGAAGAAAGGGCATGAGAACCATGGTTAAATATTTGAAAGGATGTCATGTTGATGAGTGGACAAGCTTTGCTTTCTGCTGCTCCAGAGACTAGGACACAGTGGAGCCATAAATTCAAATGGTTGAAAATGAGATTTCACCTGAATATTAGGAAGAACTTCCTGACCATGAGAGCTGTTCAGTAGTGGAACTCTCTGCCTCAGAGTGGGATGAAGTCTCCTTCTCTGTAGGCTTTTTAACAGAAGCAGGATGGCCATCTGTTGGGAGTGCTTTGATTATGTGTTCCTACATGGCAGGGGTTGGACTGGATGGCCTTTGTGATCTCTTCCAATTTTATCATTATCATCTGGTTTGGTTTTTACCTGATTTCTGATATTTGGAGGGAGAAAAAGTGGGGTGCAATAAAGAAGCAAAAAAAGTTGTCAACAGAGAATGTGAGAAGGGGCTCATGAGGCAGGAAGAAAGGAACAAACTCTCATCCTGGTTTGTTCATGTGTAGATTTCAATGCCCTCCTTCATTCCCATGTTCCCACAACAAGGGCATTCAAAAAGTGAATCATACACAAAAATCCAGAACTAGGTAGATGGACACATTCCATAGTAAGGATTACTTTTCTTGGGAAGCATTTGTGTTGGAGCTATACCAATATAAAGGGTTAAAGGTGATATTAATCAGTTGGCACCCAGGGTTTGGAGATACTGTTGAGAGCAAAGTAAGAAACAGCTATTTACATTGGGTTGTTGTAGGATTTTCGGGCTATATGGCCATGTTCTAGAAGCATTCTCTCTTGACGTTTCGCCTGCATCTATGGCAGGCATCCTCAGAGGTTGTGAGACCCCACAGCCTCTGAGGATGTCTGCTATAAATGCAGGCGAAACATCAGGAGAGAATGCTTCTAGAACATAGTCATATAGCCCAAAAAACCTACAACAACCCAGTGATTCCGGCCATGAAAGGTTTCGCCAGCTATTTACATTCTGTGTACAAAACGCAAAGGGGGCAAAATAGCCTGAATTCTGTTTGGAGAACACAAAATAAATTAGAGAAAGGTTCCTGGCTGCTGTGAATCAAATTCTCTGTCCCCTCCCCAATGCATATCAGGTAGAGCCTAATGGAACATATAATTCCTATCAGGAACATCCATTTGCCTTAAGGGCAAATGGATGATTTTGATAGGAAGTATATGTTCATAGCTGTCAGCGTTATGTGGTATTGGGGAAAAAAAGATTGGCAATCACTGAGCTTAATAGTAAGTATAAATAGGAACCTTGTCATTTTTCAGCTTGCCTCTGAAGTAATAGGAAAGATGCTAGTAGTGATTGAAAGGATGAAGATGTTACGTTTCAGATCCATGAGATCTTCGTTCAGTGCCAAGTCTTTCTTTCTAGACATTTGTGGGGGCGTTCCAGTGTGGCCAAAAGTGTCTGTTTCCGTTTACTTTCCCTACTTCCTTCTCAAGAATCCTGATCTTCCCCTCCACCCCACCCTTCCTCTCTTTGGCTCACACACTCACAGAGTGTTGTGCAATATCATTTTTTTGCAAAGATTGTACATGAAACCAATAGGGCGATTGCAGTGTGTGGCTCTCTACGGGTAGCAGTCTTCGGGGCTAATTTCAAACAGTCCTTTTTAGACTTTGATCCTACCATTGTTGACTCTTCTTCATCTCCCACCACCCAAACATCCCTGGGGGAGAAAGTCAATCTGAAAGCAAAAGCCATCCTAGAAAATATACACAAACAATGTACAGAGGGTGTGGGAAATTGTAATTATGTCATGAGTTGGAGCACACTAAAGATAACTTCACTGCACTGGAATTTCAGGAAAAAGATTATTATGTCGTGATTTTGATGGAGCTTAAGACTATGAATCATTGCAGGGCCAATGGAGAGCGTTATAGGCTCTTTTCTTGCAGTCCTGTGTGAAGGTTGAGATTACCAAGCACGAAGTTGCTGTCTTGAAGTTGTCTTTGATTTCTGTTGCTGGTCTCTGAAAATATTTTTATGGGGTTGGTAAGCTCAGTGGTAGAACACACACTTTGTATGTAAATTGTACCAAGTTCAATCCCTATTATCAAAAATATTTCCAGCCTGTGAACCTAAAGAGCTGTTGTCAGTCAAATTAGAGCTAATATTGGGTGGCTGCACAGAAAGCAGACCTGGAATAAGGTAATTCATATGTTCATCAGATTCTAGGCCAGCATTAGGCAGATCTCAGGCTCCTAATTTCTACTTTAGCATATTTTGGAATTCCAAGCAAAATGCTCAAAAAAATTCTATGTTCAGGGATTTGTTTCCAATATAGCAGTAGTTCTCAACCTATGAGTCCCCAGGCGTTTTGGCCTACAACTCCCAGAAATACCAGCTGTTAGGATCTCTGAGAGTTGAAGGCCAAAACATCTGGGAACCCACAGGTTGATAACCACTGCAATACAGGAACAGAGCTGACTTCACAGACAGGCATGGACACACAGGTGCTCATGCCTTGACACCCCAAGCTTCATTCCAACAGTATAATTTAGGAGAATGTGGAGAGAGTATTGTTTTTTCCCAACAAGGAATCAAGAGTCCTTGTCAGTCTATTGCAAAACAGCCAGACATCAACCTAGTGATCCAGATGTTCATTCTGTCTTCTACTTTAGAACTGCAAGAGCATATCCCAGCTCAAAACTCAACTTGGGACTCTGTCTGAGGATCCCTTATATCAGTGGTTCTCAACCTGTGGGTCCCCAGGTGTTTTGCCTACAACTCCCAGAAATCCTAGCCAATTTACCAGCTGTTAGGATGTCTGGGAGTTGAAGGCCAAAACATCTGGGACCCTCCCAGACTTAGAGGTTCCAGTGTCTTGACAGTTTTGCTCCAGTGGAAAAAAAGTCTACAGGTGGTCTCTTGAGAGTGATACATGCCTCTCAAGTCGTGGTGCCCTAAGTTGGCCAACTTTGGCAGAAGTTCTCCTGTGCTTTTAGCTATGTAAAAGGACATTTTTTTGGTGCAGCTTTCCATTCAAATCGAACAAAGACTACATCAGCTGCCAAAATCCGTTTGTGGACACAACTATTAAAGGTGAGAAAAACTTTGTCCACCTTGGCAGCTGTCCATTCTAGTCCTGGAAAAGTCTAGATCTCTGTTTGTAAAAATCACCCATTCACCTGCCATTTCCAGTTGCCAAACATGCACAGAATACAGGTGGGGTAAAATCAAATAATAGAACAAAGATGTGAAACCACTTTGTACTTTCAATGTGCTATTAGTTATAAGAGGTAGATATGTTTGTGAGGTCTCTGAGCAGTGTTTCCTAAGGCCTGATGGTTGATATTTTGAGATGGGCTGTTGCACGGAAGATGTTTGAGTCACTGATGTCTGTTCTCCCGAAAAGACAGCAGCGTATGTTGGTGGTTGTGGGGGTGGAGAGAATTTCAAATATGTTTAAAAGGAACAACAGTTCAGGCTGGGCTCTCCCTTTCTAGCACCAGTGAATGCAGTTGACAGCAGCCAAGGAAGCGTAGAGAAATGTGTGGGCATTGCAGTGTCTGAGCCAGAGAGAAGGCTGAGTCTTGGTGCCACTTTACGCAGAGACGTAGGAGTCTGTTCCGGTGTTAATGCATGAGGCTTACACGCTGTAGACCTGTAAATTCTTGGATTTCATTATGGGGCCCCTTTTTAGCTTGGGTATTTCAGGCAGGGGTCGTATTAGTTGATCCTTGTGGTCTCTTCCAACTCCATGATCCTATGATTCTAGATCCCATAGAGATGAGGCTAGGGAGCTGTGAGCAAAACTGGATGAAAGATCACTGGAAGTGGCTCTTTGTAAAATTTGTGGGATATTTCAAATACATTCATTTTACAGACCTTTTGTCTTTCCGTGTTAATAGATTTGCTCGTATATACTAACATGTCACTATTAAGCATCCAGTCATCTTCTGATTGGAGTGATGGATTATCATATAAAGCCATGGCATGGGAACTTGTATGGCCTTCCAGTTGTTGTTAGGCTCTCATCTCCCATCAATTTAGCAAGCATAGCTATGCTAGTGGTTGAAAATGATGCAAACTGACTCTTTCAAAGAACTGTTCATGCTTTCGAGCCTTGTGAGGTTTGACAGTAAGTTGACAGTGATTCTGAAGTAATCTTGATTGGGTACTGTCTCAATAAACTCAAAGAAGGCAGTATGTACATTGCATTTGTAGCCTTCTA
This sequence comes from Anolis sagrei ordinatus, assembly GCF_025583915.1. Taxonomy (NCBI): domain Eukaryota; kingdom Metazoa; phylum Chordata; class Lepidosauria; order Squamata; family Anolidae; genus Anolis; species Anolis sagrei. The sequence goes on along the minus strand of NW_026847660.1, from coordinate 29,042,491 downwards.
TTTATGGCAGGTCAAAGAGTGGGAGAATATATTTTAGATCTGCCTCCTCTTTTAGTTAAACATACAAAAAAGAGGAGTCAGTGAACACCCAGACCTTTCAGAAAGAGCACTTTCCGATGTTCCATATAAATAATTGTCTCCACCCAAAACTCTGTAGCTATGCTTTAAGCTCAAAATGGTTTAACAAACCAAGATGTAAATGGGCAGAGTACTTGAAGCCTCCTCATCCCCTTTTATGGAAGCAGATAGAATAGCCAGAAAGGGTATAATGTCTCATTATGTCCGAAACCAGAATGAGAATTTAGTGTCCCCAGATTAGCCCCAAATCCTGAGTTCTTTGGATTCTTAAACCATAATCATGAGTTCAGGAGAGTCTGTCCCCTTCCTGATCAGTGAAAAGGCAGGACAGTGAATAGGGATTCATCCCATGATGGGTGGCATTGCATTTCCCCAGGTTCATATCTTGGGTATACTCTTGGATTCAACCCTGAACCTGGAAGCTCATGTTTCAGTGCTGGCCTGGAGTGCATTTGCACAGTTAAGGCTTTTGTGTGCCAGCTGCACCTATTTGGACAGATATCAGCAACACATTCCTCAGTCATCTGTTTGGATTACTGTAGTGCCCTGTACCTGGGATTGTCTTTGAAGACCGTTCAGAAACCTCGACTGGTCCAAAAAACAAAAAACAAACCTGCAACCAGATTGTTAAGCAGGGTTGGCCACTTCCTTGTTGCGTCAGATTCATTTGCTGCCGCTCACTTTCCAAGCACAATTCAAAATGATGATTATGATCTATAAAGTCTGACATGGCTGAGACCCCGTCATCTGAAGGACTGTATTCTCATTTCGGTTTGAGGCCTGGGAAGGCCCTCCCCTCAGTCCCACTGCTTTTGTGGAAACACAGGAGAGGGTCTTTTTGGTGGCTACTCTCAATTTGAAACAATTTCTAGAGAAGCTAGACCGGTGCCCTCTTTGCTATTTATTTAATTTTTATTTATTTAAAGGGACTCAGAGCGGCCTCACAAGTGGCAACAATTCAATGCCTTAAAAATAACAAACAGTTGATAAACATTTAGATTAAAACCAAAGAATAAAAAATATCTAAAACAATTACATTATTAAAATCACATAATCCAAGGTCATAATCCAGAGCCATTCCAGTTGTCATTGCACAGATTCTACATTCATTTATTGCACTGCAGTTATTTTCTAAAAGCTTGGTCCCATAGCCAGGGTTTTACTATCTTTCTGAAAGCTAGCAGGTAAGGAGCTGATCAAATCTCACTGTGGAGGGAGTTCCAGAGACAAGGGGCCACCATTGAGAAGGCCCTGTATCTCGTCCCCACCAGCTACGCCTGTGAAGGACGAGGGCAGGGCCTCCCTAGCAGATCTTAACATCTGGGCTAGTTCATAGGGGGAGGTAAGCTAAGCCGGAACCATTTAAGGCTTTATAAACTAAAGCCAGCACTTTGAATTGTGCTTGGTAGCAGACTAGCAGCCATTGGGGCTGACCTAACGGGGGGTAGTATGCTCCCTGTACGCCGCTCCAGTGAGGAATCTTGCTGACGCTCCTTGGACCACTTGAAGCTTCTGAACAGTCTTCAAAGGCAATCCCACATAGAGTGAGTGTTTGCCTTTGCTATCCTAGTGTAGGCATGTGAACACCTTTTTTGTTTTGGCAGGCCTTTGAGGGCAAATTGTCAGGGAGAAAAGAGAATTTCAGAATGTGCTGTACTGTTTATTCTTTAAAAAAAAAACAAATTATCAGGTCTTTAACTGCTTTTAATTCTATTTTTAATATTTGTATGACAGGGAAAAAAGCAGTCTAAATAAATATAAAAAATGGGTTGCATGGAGCAGCATTCTCCTTATTTACATCCTGGTTCACTGTGGCATTGTTTTTAATCTAACACAATCTCTGGGAAGCTGTTGCCTTTCAGAGGTACTTGGACTCTAGCTCTAATCTCTGGCTATTATTTTGGGCAACAGCTGGGGATGGTGGGACGTTAGCTGTAGGACTGCAGGTTCTTTAGCTATGTCCTAAAATAATGTATAATAAACACAGTCTCTGATTTTTTTCTGCATTGTATGAAGTTGCTGTCAGACCTGCTCTTCCATTACATGGCTACTCTTACTTTGGTGCAGGCTGAATTCCAAACATTGACAAAGAATCTCTATGTAAACAGCTTCCTTCCTTCTCACTCCCTAAGATGTCAGTCAGTGCAATCCATACACAAATCAAGCACTTACCAGAAGCAGTTGTATATGTATGAGATACGTGTGTGCTTCCATCTTCCCTTTCCTTCATAGCTAAATTGTTTATGAGTTGTCTTCTACTTGTTTGAGGTAAATCCCACCTTGCCTCTTGTGACATTGGCTTAAATCCTGTTGGCTAATAATGATAATAAAAAAGAACAGACCCATGAAATCTGTTGAATGGTGAGTCAACACACTGGTTAATTCCATTGAGTCAATGGATTTATTTCACCTGGAACTAGTAATGATTCATGCCATTGTGTGATAAAAAGATGCAGAGTTCTCTTCTCTACTGAAGGCACTATTTTAGTTTGACATTACTTAGATCAAGGTCCATGTCAAGTCTCTACAATTTACAAATTTGTTTGCCTTTTCTGAAATTCTGATATAGGATTGGCTGGGCCCAGTACCCATAGGGAAAGGACTACACCGCCATTTGCCCTCTTTAGAGGTGATACATGTGAACATTTTTACCTTAAGTAAGGGCCAAATAGTGTGAGACGTGAGAGTTTCATGATTGGATATTTTGATTTTCAGTGAGGGGAACATTACTGGGTCTTAATCTTTTCCTCATGTATTAAGTCACCCATCCATGTTTCATTTCATCCCTGAGATGGAAATACATATAATGGTTTTGCTGGGTCAATAAGGAGATTTATACTGTGAAAACAGAAGTGGGGATTAAATTTTCCTTTACCCAAATCTCCTTTTCAGATCGTAAATGTGTTTCTTTCCCACTTTAAGCAGAGAGCTTTGAACATAGACCTCATGTTTTATGTTTCATGTAAGATTTGCACAGAATTTTGGAAACACATTTTTTGTTTTAATTACAGCTCATGAATATGTCCAGCCAGAATGGCCAGGAGGCATGCTACCTAGGGAATTCTGGTATCTGTAGTTTAAAATAGTAACTTTTCTGAGCTTTGGCAAAGAAGAACTATAGTTGAGAGGTCCCAGGGGAGCAGAAAATGAGTTCTAAGAGGGTTATTTTTAATGCTGGACTTTATTTTTTATGCATGAAGCATTTCTGTGGTCTATAGCTGGGTGAGAGTTTGTATTGCATTTTGCTTTGGAAAAAAAGTGTCCCAAATTTGTAGAGTTCATCATTTGTGGGGAAAATCTGAAAATAGGAGAAATCTGCACTTATGAATTCCGCCATCCAGGCCTAGAGCTATAAGTGAATAGCTGTTAAAAGACTGGGTTTGGTTAATTCTGAATTCAGCTACATTTGAGATGCTGAATTATAGTTGCCACATTTCTTTTCTCTCTCCAGCAACTCATCATTTGTAATAACTATTTGCTAAACAGCAACAACAACATGGTCATCTCCATGATGTGAAATTTGCTTGCTTTAGATCAGTGGTTCCCAACCTGTGGTTCGTGGACCACCATTGGTCCACAAGAACTAAAATATGGTCTGCGGCCTCACCATTACTACACCATTGCAATGAGAGCAACTGGTCTCGCAAAACCCTCTCATAGTGCTGAGGCTTATTAAATATGGTTTTCTGTGGGCAAGCAGATGGCAACTACTATATTTATTTATTTTTTGTTGTGTCAGGAGCAACTTGAGAAACTTCTGGTGTGAACTACTAGATGGCATATGTTCTATATCAGAAACTAGAGTTGATATGGTCTATCCAATGCAATTTTCTGAATCAGCACCCCAAATAACCAAACCAAATGTAAAGTTGAACAAAAGCTGATTCATAACCCTTTTGGTACTAATGTTGGAAAGTGGTTCCTGGTCAAAGTGGTCCCTGATCAAGTGGTGCCTGGTCAAAAAAGGTTTCAGAACCACTGCTGTAGATGAAAGAGAATCTTGTTTTAGTTTATTTTTGGAGTATTTACCAACATTTGCAATCCTGGTAATCAGGACATCTAAACTAGAGTTTTGCCCATCTCTAGTGTGGCATGGATTGCATTTATTTATTGTTGGGGGTTTTTCAACCCAAAATGGCCAGTTATCTAGGACCTACATAAGGTCCCAAGGCCATTTTTATAACTTACTGCTCACAGACACCTTTCCTATTTACTTCCATATCGAAATCCGATACTGTTCCATTTATTTCTCACATACACAAAAAAAGATTTTATTCTGTTCTTGGAAGTTTCCAGGAGCACTGATTGTACAACCGAGCACAAAGTCTCTAAGATGCTGAAGATGGGAAAAGCTGATATATACCTCTATCTATGTATAATATTTTGTCATGTTTGTGTATAAAACGGCATTGAATGTGTTCGCATAGGTATGTTCTGTGATCCGTCCTGAGTCCCCTTCAAGGTGGGAAGAGCAGAGTATAAATACTGTAAATAAATAAATAAATACAACAGTCTCCTTTCAAGTCTCCCACCCCATTAAACCAGTGATGAACTTCCAACTACTTTTGGATTTTATTTCCTTCCATGCATTAACTTCTGCAAGTTGGGGATTGGTGCAACCTCTGCTTGATCCTGGAGAGAATAATTATGCTACCCTAGTTCCAATTCCCAGATTACTTGATATGCTCCTTGGAGTGGTAAATAGAGATTCAATACCAAGCACATGACCAAGTTGTTTGAATGCATGATGAATAGAGGAAACTGGTGTTTCCATCATTTGAATGCCTTAATTTTTTATTTCAGGTAAGAGCAAAGAGGCTGAAATTAAGAGAATTAACAAGGAATTGGCCAATATCCGGTCCAAATTCAAAGGTGAGCTTCCTTGTGTGCGTTTGTCTCTGTCTGACTGTCTCTTTGTCACTGCCTTTCCATATCACACATACACTTTGTTTCTCCCTCCTCCGACCCTGCAGGATACTTCAGCTCCCTAAAGCAACTTCATGACTCAGCCTAGCTTACTCACTACCTCTCGTTTTTCTTTCTCTCTCTTCCTCTTCGCCCACCTCATGGCCATGCTTATAGTCGCTGCCCAGGTTGGTTCAGCTTCTGTTGTCCATCTTTTGTAATCCCTTGTCAGCAGTGCTCTGTAGAAAGGTACAGCGTGCTTTGTATCTGCAGTTGGCGGATGAAGGATGACCCTTGTGCTCAGGGTGAAAGCGCAGAAACAGCTGGATTGTTCCAGTTGGGATGCTGAAAGACATTTGCAAAGGTCTGATTATGACCACTAGGCTTCCCTTTCCTCCTGACAAAAATAGTTACTACTGCCAGCCTTAAACATCCAACTACTGAAGCCAGTCTGTTGGAACTTGGGAATTTTTTAAAAGTGTACTGGATGTCTTTTGCTTTGTTCCTGGTCCGGATTGGGATTTGTGGATCTGTGTTTGTGGATCTGTGCAGATTGAGCATTGCGGAATACATTTCCAGGGGGTTTAAAGGGGCAGGAAAGAGAGATTGGTGCTTGTCTTTTGAATTGTCCAACTCATACCAAGCTTTTGTTTTGGGACTTTAAAAAAAGAGGTGGAGGTTTGGCTTAAGAGGATGGCAGAAAACCTCTGTGCATCTTCAGAGAGAATTGACTTACTCCAGAACAGATAGCTGTGTATTGATACTGATTGAAAATTAGCCAACTCATTTATATCAAAGTCTGTCATGGAGGCAAATGTTTGGCTGGAGCTTATATGTTGCTGAAACCCCTAGGCTTTTGAAGAACACCCTCTATCTTTCTCTGTTGTCACATGCCTTGAAATAATTTCTGGCTTGTGGCAACCCTAAGGCAATCCCATAATGGGGTTTTCTTGGCACTGTTTCTTCAGAAGAGGTTTGCCATTGCCATTCTGAGACAGAGGAAGTGTGACGTGCCCAGTGTTACCCAGTCAGTTTCCATGACTAAGTGGAGATTAAAACCCTGGGCTCCTAGAATCAAGCCAGTATGCCACCTTGGCTCTCTCCACTTTTATCTACAGAGTGTAGATCTATTTCCAGAGAACCTCAAAGGCCTAGCTCCTGGTGATCTAGCTGTTTTATCTTATGCTTTCTTTTGCTCTTCCACACAGCTGAATAAAATCCCACATTGAACTGGAATATATGGCACTGTGGCTCAGATAACCTGGTTCAAAGCAGATATTGTGGGATTTTCTGCCTTGATATTCTGGGGTATATGGCTATGTGAAAAGACCCTTTCTCTGGTAGACCTTAATCATTTCTCAAAGTAGGACATAATCTTGTTACGGTCTCTCTGTGGCTCTGAACTGTCATGTTAACAATTTGTTGTTTGATTTTTATTTAAAAGACCAGCAACATCCCACCCCGCTTCTTAAATAGCATCTCAGACATTGGTTGCTGTGATAGCTAGGAGTTTCTTTAGTCAGCATTTCTTTTGATCCCTGTTGGTTCCTTCTTTCTAGGTTTGACAAATTCTTGTTCCTTTTCTTCATTTCTGGTTAAGAAGACTTATGGAACCAAAACAGAGCAGTCTTCTTCTTTTCTTTTTTTTTGCCCTAAATCTGGCTCTTTTTGATCCCAAATTAGAGAAGTTTTATTATACATATACTTAAAATGACATGTGAGTTGCATCAAGAATGTGTTTTGTAATATTCTTGGGCACAGAGTTACTTTCCCAATTGCTTACGTACATATAGATGCTGGAACACACAATTTCTGTCCTCGGTGAGAGGAGTAATAAAAAAAAGAGACCCCTCCTTTATTTGTGACTAAATTAACTTTGACTAGATTGGCCTAGAAAGAGATAAAGTCTTCCTTCCCCAGTCTGGGGTGTTTCACAAATTACTTGCCAACTGTTGAAGTAGTCCTCTGATTTGTTGGCCAATTGGCAGAGCTTCCAGGGCCCATCTGTTAGCCTGCTGGTTCAGTTCTGAGCCTCTTATCCTGCACATTCCTCATCGTGAGGAAATGAACAGAGCGGGAACAAGAAGTATTATGGGGTGGATGTGGGACTAAATAACTGTGGCTGACAGAGAATTGAGAGAAATGAGGAATATATCTGTTTCTGCAGACCCTTCCATGTCAAATGTGAAAACATTTCAGGCCAGGCAGCACTTGGCTCCTTTGGGAGCTCCAGGCAGCTTCCCCCTCCCTTTGCAATGGCTTTGCAGTCACCTTTGTCCTCCCAGCAATGACCTTCCAGCCCCTCCACCCTTCCCTGCTGTCGCTCTCTTCTCTCTCAGGAGATAAAGCTTTGGATGGTTACAGCAAGAAGAAATATGTCTGTAAGCTGCTCTTCATCTTCCTGCTGGGCCATGACATCGACTTTGGGCACATGGAGGCTGTCAACCTGCTCAGCTCGAATAAATACACAGAGAAGCAAATTGTGAGTAGATGGCAGGTACAGGCTTTTTAAGTTGGGGGGGGGGGGGAATCTTCTTTGAAATAATAAGTCCTGCCTTTCCTTGACTTAGTTCACCAAAACGACAGGAAGAATAGTAACCTCTTTCTCAGAGTTTTTTTTAATTACAGTATTTTTATTCCGTCCTTTTCACCCCGCAGGGGACTCAGGGTGGATTACAATGCACATATACATGGCAAACATTGAATGCCATTTAGACATGCAACATATATAGACAGACATAGAGGCAATTTAACATTCCAGTGTTTCTGGCTTCATGAGGGTATGCTTGGTTCCTGCCACAGGGGGAGCTACTGCTTCACCGTTCACTTGTAACACCGGGTCCTGTGATGGAGTACTTCCCATTCTTCTGCATGCTGCTGGAAGGTTTTATGGCATTGTAAATTAGTTAAATTTGCCTCCCCGCATAAAGTGGTACCTAAATTTCCTACTTGACAGATGCAACTGTCTTTCAGGCTGTATAGGTCAACAGCAAGCTGGACTGTTAATGGTCGGGAGCTTACTCCGACCCAGGCTGGCTTCGAACTCAGTAGTGATTCAATGCAGCTGGCTACTTACTAGCTGCGCCACAGCCCGGTCCATTCCAGAGTTCCATTGGTAAATAACTTGTTTGGAAAGATCGTAGTATTTATTAATATATCCATTTATATTACCATATGTTTTCTTCAATGAGATTTGGGTGACACACATTATTTTCCCCTCTGTTTAGGTCTATAGTGAGGTAGACTTCAGGCAGGGGTGAGCAACGTGTGGCTGCCATGCTTCTAGAGCAGTGGATCTCAACCTGTAGGTCCACAGATGTTTTGGCCTTCAACTCTCAGAAATCCTAACAGCTGGTAAAACTGTCTGGGATTTCTGGGAGTTGTAGGCCAAAACACCTAGGAACCCACAGGTTGAAAACCACTGTTCTAGAGGCTGTGTTTTGCCATATTTTGAGACCTCCAAGGGCTATTTTAAGCCCAGGGGAGGAGTTTTATTTAAAAAAGAGGTAAACCAGATGTGATCCCGGTTACTTCCTGTTTTGAAAACTGGCCTCTTCTGAGGCTAAAATGGTCAAGAGAGGTCTAGAAGGATGGCAGAATTGGCCCACAGAGCTCCTACAGGGTGTTGGATGCTGTGGGGTTACAGCCCCCCAAAGTCCTCTGGGAAACTAATATGCTCTCCTAGTCTCCAACAGTTACCCACCACAGTCCCATGTCACGCACACACAGATAACAAAATGTGTTCCAATGGGAGTCACAGATGTAAGCCTCACATTCTAGTCCAACACTATATGCCACAATGGCTCTCAAATAAATTATAACAAAATTTAAACCAGGCAAATCAGATTATATTTACAGTATAACAAATTGTAGTAGTAGACATCATCAAGCCAATTGATTTCTTACATTTCTTCTCTGATCGCTGGGGTACATGTGGCTGTCCAGATGGCATTCGACTCATACCTTGCTCAATCTCAGTTATTATGATACCTGGTGAGATTCATAGTGAGGAACAATTTCTAGGGGACCCCATGTACCTTACGCCTGCTAAAGCTGCTACTAAAACAACTTCAGATGAGATTAAAAGTGGCAAAGCTAAACATAGGAGTTTCTGGAAACCTACATGGCAGTAAAACATGTAGGGCAGGAGTCTTGCCTGAGCAGCTCTGCATAATCTCCATGAGATGACTTCATGTTTCCTTCTTAGTTAATTCATGGGCGAGGAAATAGAGAGAAATTTTCCCAAGACACTCAGCAAGCTTCCCATAATCTAAGCCTTTTTCAAATAATAAATTGAGTAGTGAAACAAATCTTGGACTATGGAGAAATTATGTCCTTAGATCGTTTTGCTTGGGAGAAAAATCCATAATGATAATAAATCAGATCTGTGAGAATGCTGAGGTATATTTTTTCCTCTGATCTCTAGTTTTCTGTTTGGCATACTGTGCCCTTGTGAGATCTTGGAAGACTGTATCTATGCATTTATTTATTACCAAAAATGCCTCATACATTCAGCCATGCTACTGCCCTTAATACACTGCAGTCTGAATTGGTGTCCTCCAGGAGCAACTTTACCATCCATCAGTTGTTGTTTTTGAACTAGACTTCGATGGATGCTTGAACTCAAGCCTTCGTATTCCACAGCTCTCCTTGTATTTTGAATAACTTGTGTCCATGAGGGTATGGGAAATTTTCTTCCTGTTTAATAATGCAGGACCTCCACTTTCTGACAACCGCATAAACACTGACCCAATGCACTTTACAATTCAGTCTCTGGTACTTTGGCTGGAAATAGCTTGACTATTTTCACCCAAAGAAATATGCCAGAATAGCTACTACTGCAGAGTCTATAAAGCAGAGAGTGAGGCAAAATAAAGGCAGCCAGATTGCTCACCGGAGTGGGGTACAGGGAGCACACAACCCCATTGTTACGCTAGCTCCACTAGCTGCCAGTCTGCTACCAAGCACAATTCAAAATGCTGACTTTAGCCTATAAAGCCCCAAACGGTTCTGGCCCAGCTTACCTGTCTGAACGTATCTCCCTCTATGAACTATTTAGGAGGTTAAGATCATCCAGGGAGGCCTGCTCTCAGTCCCACCTCTTTCGCAGGCACAACTGGCGGGGACGAGAGACAGGGCCTTCTCAGTGGTGACCCCTTGTCTATGGAACTCCCTTCCCAACGATATTAGATCAGCCCCTTCTCTCCTGATCTTCAGGAAAAAAACTTAATACGTGGCTTTGGGACTAAGCTTTTGATAAGTAACCAGAACAGTGCACATGAATCAATGTGAAGGTTCTTGTCCCTCACACAAGACCTGTCTGCCTCTTTCTTCTCATCTCCTGTCCCAGGGCTACTTATTCATTTCAGTGCTGGTGAACTCTAACAGCGAGCTAATCCGTCTCATCAACAATGCCATCAAGAATGACTTGGCGAGCCGCAACCCCACTTTTATGTGCCTGGCCCTGCACTGCATCGCCAACGTGGGCAGCCGCGAGATGGCTGAGGCCTTTGCCTCTGAGATCCCCCGCATCCTGGTGGCTGGGTAAGCCGGCTCAGTTGGGAAAAGTGCTTGTGTTTTTACAAGAGTACAGGAACAGAGCAAGCTGCCAAATATGGAGTAAATTCTTTATCTCTTAAGTGGTCTTTACATCGATGATAAGGAATGCATTAAAAGAGTAAGTCAAAAGTTGAAGTCTTGCCTAAGTAAAAGGCATTTTCCTGTCAGTGAAAATAAAGCATATAGAAGTGTTTCATGACTGGAATCACTGGGTTGCTGTGACTTTTCCGAGCTGTATGGCCATGTTCCAGAAGCATTCTCTCCTGGCGTTTCACCCATCTATGACAGGCATCGTCAGAGGTTGTGAGGTTTGTTGGAAACTAGGCAAGTGGGGTTTATATATCTGTGGAATGTCCAAGGTGGAAGAAAGAACTCTTGTCTGTTTGAGGCAAGTGTGAATGCTGAAATTGATCACCTTGATTAGCATTGAATGACCTTGCAGCTCCAAAGCTTGTCTGCTTCCTGCCTGGGGAAATACTTTGTTGAGAGAAGTCAGCCATAGCAGAGCACTTGATGAACGAACCTGAACACAGCATATTATTTGAGAACAGGGAAATGCTGAACCATTCTAACAACTACCATGTCAGACTACGCAGAGTAGCCATTGAAATCCACAAGCATATGGATAATTTGAATAGAAAGGACAAAACATGAAAATGAACAAAATCTGACTACCAGTATTAAAAAAACTCTAAAATCATAACATTAAAGAAAGTACAACACTCAAAAACAGGTAGATTCCAGACAAGAAACAATCAGGGCCAGTTACACCTCCCAACAAAGGATTCTCTCAGGCAGGAAGCAGCCAAGCCTTGAAGCTGCAAGGCTTTTCATGCTAATCAAGGTGTTCAATTTGCAGCATCCACACTTGCCTCAAACAGACAAGAGTTCTTTCTCCCACCCTGGACATTCCACAAATATATAAACCCCACTTGCCTTGTTTCCAACAAACCTTTCAACCTCTGAGGATGCCTGCTATAGATGTGGGCGAATCGTCAGGAGAGAATGCTTCTGGAACATAGCCATACAGCCCTGAAAACTCACAGTAACCCAAAGCATATAGGAGCCTAGCCAGACCTCCAGTTGGAGAGAATTTCAACACTTCAGAGAAGCCAACAAGAAAACAGCCACCAAACATTCCTGTAATGGTGGGACAGAGAGAAAGCCTGCCACGAAAGATCTTAAAAGTCAGGCAGGCTCACATTGATGCTGTCTCTCAAATCATCTGGACTCAAGCCATGACATGCTTTAAAGATCGTAAACTAGCACTTTGAATTGTGTTCCAAGACAGACCGCTAGCCATTGAAGATGATGCAAGAGATGTATGCATTCTTTATAACCAACCTGGACACAGTGTTCTGCTTTCTGAGCTGTAGTCCCCCATTATAGAATCCATTTGTCTGACTTGCCCATTTATCCATTATTCTATTTCAGAGACACCATGGATAGTGTAAAACAGAGTGCTGCCCTCTGCCTTCTGCGTTTGTACAAGACCTCACCCGACCTGGTGCCCATGGGAGAGTGGACGTCACGTGTGGTGCACCTTCTGAACGATCAGCATATGGTACATCTTTTCTCAGTGTCCCGCCCCCTCCTTCCAAATAGCCAGTCCATGAAATCTTCTACATCCCTGGAATAACTTGCTTAAGATACATCCCATTCAACTATTGTTCCCTTTCATATGATAAGGAACATTCAGGACTTTTCAACCCTCTTGTATATAGTTTGCTGTTTATTCAAAATAAGAATAAGCTACAATTATCTACTGAGAGGAGAACATATTGCTGTTGATCTCTTTATGGTGATTAAAGCATTTTGCGCATGCTTAAATCTGGAGTTGAGTAACAACAACAACAACAACAACAACAACAACAACAATGCTTTATTTGTATTCTGCCCTATCTCCCCGGAGGGACTCAGGGCAGATTCCAGCATATACAGACACAAGGCAAACATTCAGTGCCTCGAAACAATGAAACATAAATATACAGGTAAAGGTAAAGGTTTCCCCTGACATTAAGTCTAGTCGAGTCCGACTCTGGGTGGTGGTGCTCATCTCCATTTCTAAGCCAAAGAGCCAGCGTTTTCCATGGACATTTCCTAGGTCATGTGGCTGGCCTGACTGCATTGAGTGCCGTTTACTTTCCTGCCAAGGTGGTACTTATTGAGCTACTCACATTTGCATGTTTTCAAACTGCTAGGTTGGCAGGAACTGGAACTAACAGCAGGAGCTCATCCCATCCCACAGATTCCAACCGCCAACCTTCCAATCAGCAAGTTCAATTTAATCTGTTGCGCCACCACAGCCATTACAGTCGTATAAAAGTTTTGACCTATGAGCCTGATCAGCTCCAAATCCAATGGCTAATGATAAAAGATGTGGAGTGGTGGTGTTCCAAAATATCCAGAGACCCAATTTTTTCCCAAATGCTTCTTTGTAATACTACACATTGAACTCTTTGCGTTCCCTACCTTGTCATAATGATAGCTGACAGCTTGGAAGCTAATATAATTGGGGGAGGCCCTGCTCTTGGTCCCACCCCTCTTGCAAGCGCAACTGGTGGGGATGCGAGACAGGCCCTTCTCAGTGGTGGCCCCTCATCTGTGGAACTCCCTCCGTAGTGAAATTAGATCGCCCCCCTTCCTCCTGACCTTCAGGAAAAAAACTAAAAACATGGCTTTGGGACCAAGCTTTTGGATAGTAAATTGGAGCAGTGTAATAAGAGATCACAAAATAGCATAATGATGACTTGGATCGGCCCTGGAGTATGATTTGGATTGTGTGATTTTAATTGATGTTTTAATGTTTGATTTTTTAATTGTTCTGGATTTTAATGCATTTGTTTATTGATATGTATATGTGTGTGTGTGTGTGTGTGTGTGTGTGTGTGTGTGTGTGTCATTCAATTGTTGCCTTTGAAAGGCTGCTCTGAGTACCCTTCAGAGTTGAGAAAGGTGGGCTACAAGTGTGATAAATAAATTACACCAGTGGTTTTCACAATGTTGTCATGGGGGTCCACGATGGATTACATTATTAAATTATCAACTGTTGTTAGTGTTGATACTATTATTTTAAATTAATGTGGAATAATAATAATAATTTTGGTTGCTTCTGGTGTGAGAGAATCAGCCGTCTACAAAGGCTTTGCTCAGGGGACGCCTGGATGTGTTGCTGTCCTGCGGGAAGGCTTCTCTCATGTCCCCCTGGGCAACGACTTTGGGGGCCACAAAGTGGAATCTATGACATGCAAGTGTGGAGAAGCACAAACCACAGACCATCTATTACAATGCAGCCTGAGCCCTGCCACATGCACAATGGAGGTCCTCATTATAGCAACACTAGAGGCACTCCAAGTGGCCAGCTACTGGTCAAAGGACATTTAATATAATGCCAAGTTTTTAAACTTTGCATTTTTAATATACATGACAACTGTACCCTTGGTTCGCTTCTTATACGATTAATAATAATAATAATAATAATAATAATAATAATAATAATAATCCGCCCTATCTCCCTGAAAGGACTCAGATGGATTCCAATCACAAAAAAAGGCAAACATTCAATGCCTGAACATAACAACTAATAGCCATATAATAACAAAAATTAAACTCCACAGCCTATAAAAACAAATTAGAATAAAATTTAAACAACCTATTATATCAGGCATAAACATAAAACCTAAAATATCAAATATCATAATAGGAATGTGTGCATTAACAGATTAACTTACATCACCTTCTCTCTAAATTTGGATCTTCATGAGAAAATTGGAATAAATATTTGATGAAGCCTAGTGCCTTAAATCTTGAGTTTAACCTTGGGGGTTTGCAACCACAAAAGTAATTAAAAGGGAGTCCATGATGAAGAAAAGGTTGAAAGCTACTGTCTTACATTATGTACCCAGTAGTGTGTACATAATGTGGGGTCAAACAGTGGTACATCTTGTCCTTTTTACAGCCTCTCTACTGAAATAATGGTGTCATCTCTCCTATTTCTTCTTTACAATGCAGGGTGTCGTCACTGCTGCTGTCAGTCTCATCGCCTGCCTCTGCAAGAAGAATCCTGATGATTTTAAGACCTGTGTATCCTTGGCTGTCTCCAGGCTTAGCAGGGTGAGTCCAGAATTTTGAGGAACAGCTTATTTCGTCTGCCTTAAGTTTCCATGTTATTTACTTTACTTCTGTGGGAGTCTTTGGACTGTTTGAAACTCATAGAGGCTATATATATGGGAACCAAGAATTCTGCATATAAAATTGTGGATGGTGGTACTGCAAACATATTGGGGATAATAGATCATGTTAGAATCACTGACCATCAGGGTATAGATCATGAACTGTTAGGATCACAATCTAATCGGAGTAGCAGAGTTTATTTGGTAATGAATGATCGCTGGGCATGTAGATATTTAGTTTCTGTTTGATGCTTTCAGCAGATAATGATGCAACTAGACTTCTTTTAAAGATAACAAGTTTTGTTTATTGATAACGTCATGTATTTAAAGATACAGGCACATTTCTTGCCAAAGGTTAAAAACTTCAGTAATGTTTCAGAGAGTTTGCATCTTGAACTTATAATCTTTTAATAGTTTCTTCATGAACTATTTTGCTTTATACAGCTCTTTAATAAGAGTGTACACAAGCCTCAACAGTTTCTAACTTCTTAACATTGTTATTGTTATTTTTTGTTCATGTTGTGACTCTATGTTTTGCTGTTGTTGCTTGGAAACTGCCCTGAGTCCCCCCGGAGAGATAGAGCAGTATATAAATAGTTTTATTATTATTATTTTATTATTTACTAGCTGTCCCCTGCCACGCGTTGCTGTGGCCCAGTCTGTTGATCTGGAAAATAAAGTAATGAAAAAGTGTTGGTTTCTAATATATGTAATTTCTTTATGCTTGTGGGTAAACAGCATTTCTTGTTGTTTCTTTGTCAGTGTTGATGTGGAGAGTGTCTCATTTGCCCACCCTGGAATATGCAACATACCATTGTCCTTCTTTAAGCGCCCTTTCAAATCTATGATACTATATCTCTCTGTGTGTGAATCATATCTATCTATATCTATGGCTGGATGGCTCTTTGTCAGGAGGACTTTGATTACGTTTTTTTGCCCTGATGAAGGGAGTTGGATTGGATGGCCTTAAGTATTTTCTGTTGGTCATGGGGGTTCAGTGTGGGAAGTTTAGCCCAATTCTTTTGTGTGCTCTTTGATTGTAGGTGAACTGTGAATCCCAGTGACAAAACTCCCAAATGTCAAGGTCTATTTCCCCCAAACTCCATCTGTGTTCATATTTGGGCGTATTGAGTGCTTGTGCCAAGTTTGGTCCAGATCCTTCATTGTTTGAGTCCACCGTGCTCTCTGGACGTAGATGAACTACAACTCCCAAACTCAAGGTCAATGGCCACCAAACCCTTCCAGTATTTTCTGTTGGTCATGGGAGTTCTGTGTGCCAAGTTTGGTTCAATTCCATCGTTGATGGAGTTCAAAATTTTTTGAGTGATGGTCACTCCTTGTGTTGTGAGACATTTTGTTGCCAAATTTGGTGTGATTTCGTTCATTGGTTCTTCTGTTTTTAAGGTACTCATTATGCACAGAGCATTTAGATAGATAGATAGATAGATAGATAGATAGATAGATAGATAGATAGATATTATAACATGAGCTTCTGCACTCTGACAGACTTCTATACTTAAGCTCATTCAAAAACCAACATACTTCTCTAGCAGTCATTCCTCAACTGAAATTCCCTAACTGTCATCCTGTTTAAACCTGAACATTCTAAGCTGTCATTGAGTCAGTCACATGACCAGCAGCCCCTCCCACTGCTTTAGGTATATAGAAATAAGGAAACTGCAAATCAGATAAGACATATACTTCAGGCTATTAAACAGCACATTATAAAGCAGACAAACATCATATAGAGGAGGCTTGAGAAGGTTGCTTTCCTCAACAAAACATGGCAGTCATACTAATTCAGCAAGCATAATACATTTATTTCCCCAGTTTGTATCATAATATTTGCCATGAATGGGTTGTGGTAATTCTCACTACATTCATAGCATGAGATATAGGAACCTGTTGAGATAGAGGATACGCAGTGAGGCAAAGGAAGGAGGAGCTGACTGAGGTAATATATCAGTAGTCCAGCTAAGGAGATGCTGAATAGCTTTGTTTTTCTGCTGTCTAGTGCAAAGTGGCTTGAATCTATGGATACTGCAACCTAAATAGCTCCCCCAGCAGAAGCAATCACCATAGTCTGTTTTGGAATACAAACATATATTCAGAGAGAGAAAAATCCGGGAGTGAAACAGCAAAAATGGAGAAATCTTGAAGGATGCTTTATGAGACCAGGAAAGATTCTCTTAAGCTGCTTCTGGAACTTCCCACCCAAACATGCCAGCTCTCCCGAAAGCTACACTCCCACTGGTGCCAAGTAGAGCTTTTCTCCTGAGGTGAAGAACAGATGCTGGGCAGTGATTTCTAGCAGGAAGCAATAGGAGAACAGAATATTTAACCTTGTCCAGCAAATGCAGTACTGTCTGAAGTAAATGATCCCTTTTCCTGAGCCTGGGCATGCTTCATTCAGCATTTAGAACAACAGGGGAATTCTAGACATGAAATAATTAGGGCCAGCTAACACCTTCCAATAAAGGATTCCCCCAGGCAGGAATCCACCAGACCTTGAAGCTGCAAGGCTTTGCAATACTAATCAAGGTGATTAATTGCAACATTCACACCTGCTTTCAATAGACACAAGTTCTTTCTCCCACCTTGGACCTTCAACAGATATATAAACCTCTCTTGTCTAGTTTCCAATATACCTCACAGCCTCTGAGGATGTATGCCATAGATGTGGGTGAAATGTCAGGAGAGAATGTTTCTGGAACATGGCCATACAGCCCAGAAAACTCACAGCAACCCAACACTTCTTTAGGTCCTGTCCACAGACTTCTCTAGATGAAACAATCACAATAAGATTCATTGTTGCTTTGCTGTGTAAAAGCAGCTTTTACTGCTTTGAAGGCAGTAAAAGCTGTGAGAGGAAGTGGAAGACTTGGGGGAAATGGCGTGGTGGGAATTTAATATCTCCTGCTGGGTAGCTCTGATCTAAACCACCTTCCTGCTTGACTTCTTGTTAGCACATCTGAGTTGACCTGCGAGGCTAGATTTACAGACTTCTATGATGGTTAAATAGATGCTAACAGGGAAGAGAAGGGTGCTTTACTATAACTCATTGAGAGTACTCCCACTTGCACTTTTGGCTACAACACATATATTTTTCCCCTATAGATTGTATCTTCAGCCTCCACAGACCTACAGGATTACACCTATTACTTCGTGCCAGCTCCCTGGCTTTCTGTCAAGCTCCTGCGACTGCTGCAATGTTATCCTCCTCCAGGTAGGAAGATGCCTAGGTGTAAGGTGGGAAGGGGAGAGAAATTCAGGAAAGGGTGCAACCAATGAGTAGTTATCATGTGTCTTCTCTGTGCATATATTGGGGTGACCCTCATACCACAAATTTATTTATTTATTTACAACATTTATATGCCATCCTTCTCACCCCGAAGGGGACTCAGAGCGGCTTACAAGATAAATATACATACAATATATTAAATTATTAGCATAGTAATATTACAAGTAATATAAAATATAATTATAATATCATATTATTATTATTAATAGTAATATATTGTATTACATTATAATATTATAAATATTATATGTATATATAATGCATTATATTATATTATATTATATTATATTATATTATATTATATTATATTATTAGAATAGCACAGGAGACAAGGTGGAACAAATCTTATACAAACAATGGATTGTGAGCAAAACTAGACCCAATAATTGTGTTATCAGCTTTGAGCAATTTGGACACTGAAATTATTTTCTTGGCATAATTTATTGTGTAAGGGATATTGCTATTGCCTTCCTCTGAATGCATGCAAATTGCCCAAAGTAACCCAATGGGTTTTCATAGCCAAGCACCAAGTACTGAGAACCTGTGTCTTTTTAAATGTGTTGCTATATGTCTCTCTTACCCTCTGCTTTCCCCACAGAAGATGCAGCAGTCAAAGGACGTCTGGTCGAGTGCTTAGAGACTATCCTCAACAAGGCCCAGGAGCCGCCCAAGTCCAAGAAAGTCCAGCACTCCAATGCCAAGAATGCAATTCTTT
This sequence comes from Anolis sagrei ordinatus, assembly GCF_025583915.1. Classification (NCBI taxonomy): domain Eukaryota; kingdom Metazoa; phylum Chordata; class Lepidosauria; order Squamata; family Anolidae; genus Anolis; species Anolis sagrei. The sequence goes on along the minus strand of NW_026847660.1, from coordinate 29,023,761 downwards.
TTGAAGCCATCAGTCTTATCATCCACTATGACAGGTGAGCACACAGCCTGGCTTATTCATTCTCAGATATATAGACCCTCCTAAGCTGTATTTAGGAGCCCCCCACACCCCTGGCGCAGCGGGTTAAACCACTGAGCTGCTGAATTTGCTGACCAAAAGGTTGGTGGTTTGAATTCGGGAAGCAGGGTGAGCTCCCGCTGTTAGCCCCAGCTTCTGCCAATCTAGCTGTTTGAAAACATGCAAATGTGACTAGATCAATAGGTACCACTCCAGCAGAAAAATAACTGCAATTCATGCAGTTACGCAGGCCACATGACCTTGGAGGTGTCTACGGACAACGCTTGCTCTTTGGCTTAGAAATTGAGATGAGCATCACTCCCCAAAGTTGGACACAACTAGACTTAATGTCAAGGGGAAACCTTTACCTTTAAGTTGTATTTATTTGTTGAATAAATAAATAAATAAATAATTCTTAAAATATAAATACTTATATGGACTGTTCTCCATATCCTTGGGTTCTGAATCCTCAAATTCAACCAATTACAATTGAAAATACTCCAGAAAAAATTCCAAAAGCAAATTTTGATTTTGCCCATGCTGAGTACTATACTAATATGTAGGCAGTCACCGTTGTGTCGTCCTGCCATTTCACAGATCTACAGGCTGCCAATTTTTATAAGGGATGTTATTTTACTATGCCATTGTGTATAATAGGACCCAAGCATACGTGGATCTTGGTATCCACAGGGGGTTTCTGTGACCAAACTCCGGCAGATAGCAAGGTCCTGCTGTAGTTCACATTATCACACAGAAGCTGCTGACAAACTGTAGCAAAAGAAAACAATCCTAAGATGTTTCAGAATATAATGTTGAAAGGTGGCAATGACATCAATATGATGGCTTAGAAAAGAAGATAATATTCAACTCAGACCTTTAATTGCAGCTTTGACCTTCTAGCTATGTAATTTACAAAGGGCTCATAAAATGTGTCATGATGATCTTACAGGATAGACAGGTTAAGAAGGGGGAAGTGCCCTTCTTCAGATGAGGCAAAACACTGAGAAAGCATGACTGGTGTTTTTTGAATAATTCTTAACTGGATCCCACATGTTCTTAATTAGTATAACATTTTCAATTTTGTCTATATTGTTCAATTTACAATTTGTTAGTTCCACATTCAACATTTTTACTATATAGTTATACACATTTGTCAGAGTCCACTTTGTTTTATCTTTCCAACCTCTCACTAAAACAATTTGAGCACACACTGTTCGTTTGTCACCCATTTTTCCCTTTTGCACATTACACACTCCTGGTATCCTGGCATGTAATACATTTCCACTGGCTATTATGATTTGAAGATGTAACATTCTATTAATTTCTCCTTTGTTACATTCCCATATCATGTGATTAAACACACCTCTTTGTTTACAAGATGTGGAGTGGAAAAACTGAAACTAAGACTGATATTTCAAATGTAATTTGTATAGTGGGTTGTTGTAGGTTTTTTGGGGCTATATGGCCATGTTCTAGAAGCATTCTCTCCTGACGTTTCGCCTGCATCTATGGCAAGCATCCTCTGAGGTAGTGAGGTGATTTGTATAAATTGTTTGTCCGGGGTGGAGGGTGGGAGTAGGGTAAACAATAAAAAACTTTTATATATATATATTTGTCTGGAGTGAGCATTTTAATAGTCAGCCATTTAGGCACATGAAAATATTAGAGGAAAAAGCCATGGAAACTGAGATGGTAGATAAGATAACATTTTGATTTTTAAAGACATTTGTTGTGGTTTTGTACACTGCTGGCAATTGGAGACTTGATTGGCTTGGCCTAGAGCCCTGACCTACAGTGGTTCATTCTGGACTTAAACCTGTTTTCTCAACCCACAGCGAACCCAACCTGTTGGTGCGGGCATGCAATCAACTTGGCCAGTTCCTACAGCATCGGGAGACCAACCTGCGATACCTGGCCCTGGAGAGCATGTGCACCCTGGCCAGCTCAGAGTTTTCTCACGAGGCTGTCAAGACCCACATTGAAACAGTCATCAATGCCCTCAAGGTCAGAAGTCACAAAGAGCAGTCCAAGAAAAAAACACTGTGGTATAGTGATTAATTAATGTTTTAGGATGGAATATGAGAGACCCTCAAAATAATCCTCATTATGTCATTATTAATAATAATAACAACAACAACAACAATTTTATCTCAGGGACTCAGGGCGGCTTGCAAGGGACAAGCCCAAAAATTACAAATAGAACACAATGAATTAAAAACAATGAAAAATTACAAATAGAACACAATTAATTAAAAACATCAGATAAAATATAAAAACAATCACAATTGTAAACAACATCAAAATAATATGGCTGAGAAAGAACATAGCTGAAGTTCAGGCTCAGGAAACTAACCAGGTGACACTCACCATGTCATGCAATTAACTGGCCAGTCAGTTGCTCTTTACCTCTCTTTATGAACCAGGTTGGTTGACCTGAGCTCACACTGCATTCTTCCTGCTCTTTCTCAGACGGAACGGGATGTAAGCGTGCGACAGCGGGCTGCTGACCTCCTCTACGCCATGTGTGATCGAACAAATGCCAAACAGATTGTCTCAGAGATGCTTAGCTACCTAGAGACAGCCGATTATTCTATCCGTGAGGAGATTGTGAGTAGAGACTCAGAACACAGGGGGAGGGAGTGGGGAAGAGGGTCTCAAAAACAAAGCTCTGAAACATAGAGTTGGAAAAGACCACAGGGGCCATGTCCAAACCCCTACCATGAATGACAAAACACTCCTGACATATGGCCATTCAAACTCAGTTTAAAAACCGCTAAAGAAGAAGAATCAGTTGCTCCCTGTCTTGGACTTTGGAGCAGCAAAAAACAACATTGCTCTTTTCTCATTATGACACACTTTCGAACCCTGTTTCTTTGTCTCAGTGTATTTCTGAGACGCTAAGAGTTGGCAAATTCCAGGGTTTCCACATTTTCCTAGCAAAGTGGATCTGGAACAAAGAAAGCCAGAGATTGGCAGAAAATATTTCGTTTTCTGCTTCTCAGGTACTGAAGGTGGCTATCCTGGCTGAGAAATATGCAGTGGATTACAGCTGGTACGTGGACACCATCCTCAATCTGATCCGTATTGCTGGCGACTATGTGAGCGAGGAGGTGTGGTATCGTGTCATCCAGATTGTCATAAACCGGGATGATGTCCAAGGCTACGCTGCGAAGACTGTCTTTGAGGTGGGTGGAACATCTTTTCCTTGACTGTGTGTGGTAAAAGAGAGGAAATGTGGTTTTCTTTAGTTTATGGGAGCATGAGATAATCATCATCATCATCATCATCATCATCTTTATTTATACCCCGCCACCATCTCCCCGATGGGGACTCGGAGCGGCTTAGATGGGGCCAAGCCCCATGTAATGCATGTAATGAGATGTATGTATTAATCTACTTTGCTAGAGAAAGACTCACTGACATGAAGAAACATCAAGAGGAAATACTAAGTTCTTGTGAGTTTTTTTGGGCTATATGGCCCAAAATGCCTCCAAAATGCCTCTAGAACATGGCCATATAGCCCGAAAAAACCCACAAGAACTTAGTGATTCCAGCCATGAAAGCCTTCGACAATATCAAGAGGAAATGTTTTTATGGAACATTATTGTTGGGCAAGTGGGCTTATTAACACAAGATCCTCCTCATAAATGTAAGCAGAGTAACTTATCAGTAGCAACGTGACCCAGCACCAGTAGCCAAAAGAGATAAAAAGAACAAAAACACAGAGACCAATGTTATCTGTAATGTCAAAGGCTTTCATGACCGGAATCACTGGGTTGTTGTAGGTTTTTTTGGGCTATATGGCCATGATCTAGAGGCATTATCTCCCGACGTTTCGCCTACATCTATGGCAAGCATCCTCAGAGTTAGTGAGGTCTGTTGGAACTAGGAAAAAGGGTTTATATATCTGTGGAATGACCAGAGTGAGACAAAGGACTCTTGTCTGCTGGAGCTAGGTGTGAATGTTTATCTCTTCCATAGAGGCTTTTCTTTATAACAAAATAATATGGTTGCACTATTTACAATAGCAATGTTTCCATAACACAGATAAAGTTCTTTACACTTCCTTCTTTGCTTCCACACTGGGCTTCTTTCTCATGCAGTTAAACAACTTTGCTCTCACAGAGCCTCCTCTCACACCGAAATTACACAGCAGCTTCACATAGTAGCTTTAAACATAGCTTTACACATGAGGCCTTCAACCTGGGGCTTCTTTGGCTTGGCCTTCTCATAGGCTAAGGCAATGATGGGCAATCTTTTGAGCTTGGTGTGTCAATACTTGCCAAAAAAACGAGCATAATTCGGGTGGGGTGTCACTTCGAGAAAA
>NW_026847660.1:28919096-29018727 GCF_025583915.1 Anolis sagrei ordinatus | reverse complement strand
CAGCTACTAAGCTACAGGCACACCTGCTTATATAGAACTGCAGCTTTTGCTGAGTCATTGCATTCATTTAACTCTTTCAGTGCTTAACTCACATTTTTATAATTAAAAATATCTAGTTAATTTTTATTATTTCTGACAAATCTATGAATCATTCTCTCTCTGTTTCCAAGATTTAGACCATGCGTGATACTGTTCTTGCAGCAAAAGCAGCAGTGCATGCAAAGTGAAAGGTTTCAGAATGTTTGGGGAACTCCCAAGCTTCTCAAAGGGACAAGCAACTCTTTAGGAAAGAAAATGCAAAGGAAGGAACCCCATTTTCCCCAAAAGCAGTCATTAAATGCTGAATAGTTGTTGAAAGCTGAGAATAGAAGTGGGATTGAGTGGAATGTACTGGATGTGGGAATGACTCACTGACTGAAACATATTTCTGTGTGGAGAGAGGTCCTGAATTCCCCATATAGCCTTGCCCAGTGGCCCTGGTGTAGCCCTCTCCTTTTGGTTTTCATTTATTCATAATATTCGTATGTGAAACTAAGAATTGGCCCCAGGTGTTTTAAAATCCTGATGAGCCTTCAGATCTTTGATACGGGCTGCATCCAGATGTCATCTCTAACAGGAGCAGCTGTGGAAGCGGGGAGAGTTCAGCTTTCCCAATCCTCTTCTCCTGTCCTGATGCACATACCTGGCTCTAGGGCATAAGCAGACAGTTCTCCTTTCAGCTGCATGTTCTATTTATGGATTTGTCAGCACTGAAGGTGTGTTACATCCAGTTAAAGGTTTCTTCTGTTTCAGTATTATTAGTCCATTTCCTTCCATTTCTGCATTTGAAAATCCGCTTGTAGAGAATGAGGACTCACTAAGTGATGGCCACAAGTATGAGCCAGCTAGCTTTGCAGAAATGGCTTCATGCCACAAATGCAGTTGCACTGTAGTTTTATGGCTGTATTAGTATCTGTCTGGCAATTGCCAGAGTTTTCTGGGTTTGAGTTTTTTTTTTCTTGCACACTTAATCAGGGAAGTGGTGAAAGCTGAATATCAGCACAGTGGTAGATTTGCAAGAATTACAACTTTTTCCTACTAGAATTCTGTTATCCACCAACTGGAGCCAGGGACAGGAGTTTCTCAGGCCCCTTCCACAGAGCTGAATAAAATCCCACATTATTGTTGTTGTTGTTGTTGTTGTTATTATTATTATTATTAATTTACTATACTTGTATACCATCTTTCTCAGCCTTATCTGAGGCTCAAGGCGGTTTACAACAAGTCAGTACACATAACAAAATACAAATTCAACATTAAAACAGTGTAAAACCACAATAGAAGCAAGGAAAACAAGAAAAACCAACATCATTATCATCAGTGTCTCCTAGTTAAATAACGTTGTCCAAGTTCCATTGCCGAGTGATTCCATTTCCTGTGTCAGTTACTCTGCATTTGTAAACTCTTCCTCATATAACCATGTCTTAACTTGTCTCCAAAACATTAAGAGTGAGGGAGCCAATCTAATCTCTTTAGGGAGGGTGTTCCATAGCTGAGGGGCCACCACAGAGAAGGTCCTGTCTATAGTCCCCGCCAAACGTATTTGTGATGAGGGCGGGATCGAGAGCAGGGCCTCCCCGGATGATCTTAAAGTCCTAGATGGTTCATAAGGGGAGATATGTTCAGACAGGTAAATTGGGCCAGAACCGTTTAGGGCATTATCTGCTTTGAACTGGAATACATTGGAGTGTGGACTCAGATAACCCAGTTCAAAGCAGATTTTTAAAATATAAATAATCTTTATTGAGAATTTTCCTTAAAATCAATTAAAATCCTTAAAAGAAAAGGAATAGAAAGGAAAAGGGAAAAAAAAGAAAGAAAAGAAAAAGTGGTAAATAAAAAATAAAAAATAGAATACTCACCTCTGAGGATGCCTGCCACAGATGCAGGAGAAACGTCAGGAGAAATGCCTCTAGAACATGGCCATATAGCCCGAAAAAACCCACAAGAACTGAGTGATTCCGGCCATGAAAGCCTTCGACCATACAAAAAATAGAATATTTTGTTCTGTTCCAGCCACAGGGGGTGCTGTCGCTTCATCTCCTTGCTGAAGAGCTTTCTTTGTTTGTAAACTTTGCTCCAAACACCATGCGTACAATACTTCCCTGCTTAATGTGGTTCCTCTTAATCTACTCATGTTGCTGTTTTCGATCCACTAGGTGGGCAAGGAGCTGGGCTGAAGATCAGGAGCTTACCCTGACCCATCTTTTGGTTGGCAAGATTTACTGTAATTGCAGTTGGTGATTAACCTGCTGTGCTAAAGATGGCCCTTTGAGCATAGCCTAGGAGTTTGTTTTCTGTACTGGAACAGACTGCCCCACCCCCAAAAAAACCCTTTTGCACATGAATATATTCTTTTATTTTTGATTTAAGAGTCTACTTTAGATGTAAAAGAAGTTGGAAAATGTATGTGATGTACTGCAAATTACATAGAAATGTACTTTTTCCCCACCCCATTCAAAACAATGCAACTAATTGTATAGGATACTGTATGGAAGCATAATTTCACACTGCTGTCCCTACCTATCCACACTGAATTGCATATGCTCTCATTTTTCATAGGCCTTGCAGGCTCCTGCTTGTCATGAGAACATGGTGAAGGTTGGAGGCTACATTTTAGGAGAGTTTGGGAACCTTATTGCTGGAGATCCTCGCTCCAGGTAAGGAATTGTGAGAGTATTGCTGAAGGGATGTCACTCTGAAGGGGGGAAATTGGGCAGTTGTTGTAGGTTCTGGTTCATCCTTTTCTCATTTTTCATATCCTTCAAACAACCTAGTGTAGACCTACTGATACACTAGCTTTCTCTATAAAGGAACTGCTAATTATGGAGGATAATTCAGCCATGCAAACTGCTCTCTGCAGTACTACACCCAAATGTACACTGACTGCTATTTAGTTCAGCTGAAGAAGTCTCTATTCATTCTCTCCTAGGTGGAGCATGTTAGAAAGCCTCAGTTAAAATGTCATCCTTTCATTCTGACTTGCCTGAAACATTGATTCCTAAGCTACAACTAATTGCTGCCTCCATTAATTTTCCCCATCTCCCAACAGCCCGCTTGTGCAGTTCAACCTCCTGCACTCCAAATTCCACCTCTGCAGTGTGTCCACGCGAGCTCTGCTTCTCTCCACCTACATCAAGTTCATCAATCTCTTCCCCGAGACCAAGGGCACCATCCAGGAAGTGCTGCGTTCTGACAGTCAGATCCGCAATGCTGATGTGGAGCTCCAGCAGCGTGCTGTCGAATACCTCAAACTCAGCTCTATTGCTAGCACTGATGTCTTGGTAAGGGGAGGAAAAGGGACCAGAAATGTTGATAGTGTGTGGGCTAGGCAAGGAGTTCAGTACGTCAGTCATTTCATGACGAAATATCAATGACACTGCCTTGTGTGTGTGTGTGTGTGTTCAATCCTCTTCTGAGAGCAACTGCTTCAGAAAATGCAAGATTGGAAGATCTTTTTTCAGAAGCTTACCCTATAAATCATAGTATTCTTTTGTCAGCTTATGAAGGTGTGTTTACAGCTGACAAGAATTCTCTGTGATTTAAATTAATGAGTTCTTAGTCAGATACCTGTCTTTGCTTTCTCACTTTCATGCCCAGCTAGTTTTAATCAAGTATTTTAAACTTGCTTCTTATGTCTAACCTTTGTTCTGTGTATTTTAATATGCATTTTGTAGAAATATGTTTTAATATGAAGGAGGGAAATTGGGCAGTTGTTGTAGGTTCTGGTTCATCCTTTTCTCATTTTTCATATCATTTTCTCAATATTTTCATATTATTGTTTTTAGCGATGTAACCCACCTTGAGCCACAGGGAGACATGGGAAAGAAATAAAATAATAATATATTAAAAATAATAATAATAATAATAATATATTATTATTATCATTATCATTATTATTAATAATAATAATGTAGAAACTCCAAATGGTAGTATACTAAGTGGGCTTGTGTACAGATCCATTTTAGTCGTTTTCCTTCGGCCAATCCTATTTCTTCAGCTTGGTCGGATAGCCATAATGACAAGGACCCAGCCGTCACAGTTTCTTGTCCATAACAGGACCACGTGGCAGCCGATCACAGCTCCTCCTCCACTTTTCAGGAACATTCGGTGCATGGAGAGGCTGTTGTGTGCTCCTTGCACAGGGTTTCCCTGTGAGCTCTGCCTGTTGGGCCAATTAGAGTAGAAGAACTTCGTCATGTGTCTTACACAAGCTGAGTCTGCTTTCTTAACACCATTGCTGAAACCCAAGCTCCCTTAAAGGGAAAAAAAAAAGGAAAGGATCCCAGGAACGGAAAGGGCCAGATCTAGCCTCATTTTTTGACTGCAAAACAAAAATGGCTATCTGGCTACGTGCCCATTTTCGGGAGGGATGTGAAAATGGATACAGGGGTCTATTGGAATCCAGCCAGCAGAAATAGATTGAGGTTCAGACAAAATATACAAGCCTAATACTAAACCAATCATGGGGTCATAAAATATACAGCAATTTACTTTCAGAACAAGGTTCACAGGGAGGTTATGCCTTATTTTCAAGCTGAATTGACCTTCTCTGGTTGGGAGGAGGAGGGGGACCAACTATCAAAACACTTCCTCATAGTTTTTCGATTTGCAGGTTGTAGGGCCAACAGTAGGTACATCTGTTTGCTTTCTGCTTTCAGTAGGAAAAAGGGTAACTCAAGACTGGACTTCCAATCCACCTTCCAACAAAAAAAAATAATGAAAATATCATGTATGTTCCCCATGTAACAGAAAACTGCAGGTCTACTACTGTCACAAGGCAAAAGTTGACTGGGAGCTACAAAAAAACAAACAAACAAAAAACCACGTGGGAGGTACATGGAGTCTGTAGGCCCCATTTTGTCCACTTCTGGCATAATATATCTCCTTAGCAAATAAAAATTCTGCTCTTTTGGTGGTTCTGAAAAAAAAAAAAAGAAAATGTTGACTACCATAGCTATCATGTGAAAAATATCTGGCCACACAGGCCCTGACCATTTGGACATATTGGTCCATTTCACTGGGGAATGGTTACATAGTCTTTGAAAGAGCCCATGGTTTAACCTTGGACCAGAGCCACAAAGCTACCTGGTGTAGCATTATTGGTGACTGTTCTGCATTTGCCTCCTTTTTTCACATAGGCAACGGTGCTGGAGGAGATGCCTCCATTCCCTGAACGAGAGTCGTCCATCTTGGCGAAACTCAAGAAGAAAAAGGGCCCTGGAGCAGGCAGTGAGCTGGATGATGGCAAAAAGGACCCCAATTCTGAGATCAATGGGGGCATGGAGCCCTCAGCCAGCACTGCTGTGAGTGAAATGGGAGGAGCTGGGTGTTTTTTGCAGATAAAATGGCATTTTGTGTATTAGACCATTATTTCCTGGAAAAGGAAGAGCTCAAGAGTGAGAACTGGGTGATATTGAGAACTGTAAGTCCTGGTTTTGATTGTAAGCATATTTGTTGTAAAGTAGAACTTTGTGGGCTCTATACCAGTTTTTTCCCCAAGCTTGAGCATGCCAGATGTGCTGACCTATGACTCCTAGATTCCAATGCAGCATGTTGCTTGGAGATGATGTACTTTGCAGTCCATCGTATTTTGGGTGCTAAGCACTGCCCCATGCATTTAATGGGACATGTCTGGGAAAAGAAGAGTTGAAGGGGATTAGGATTCCATCATGGCAGACAACGTATAACAACATTTCTGCTGCATTAGATTTTGAAAAAATGGCATTCATAACCTTTTTGAAAAGAAAAATGATATCATATCCTTTTGGCAAATGTGAATCTCCATGAACATTTGGAGACCACCTTTTGAAAACCACTAGTCAAGGAAAGACATGACCTTGTTAGGAGTCAACCCTTTGAAAAAGTGGTGGTCACAAACATTCATGTAATGGCACACAGGTAACTCAGTCGTTAAACTGATAAACCATGTCTTTGAACTGCCAGGGATAAAGGCATTCCACTGCACAAAAACATATACTTAGCTAGCAGTTTTAAAAATGTTGCTGTGAAGTTGAAATGGAAATTGCAGTTGCCCAAAACATATCATTTCCCTTGAAAGAGTTTAAAAATATGCACTCAGAGACAAAAAATAGTCTTTTTTAAAAAATAACATATTCTGTTTCCTCACAAACACCTTGTTTTAATTCAGCATGGGCATGCTTCTTATTGACCCAATTATAGGTAGGAAATGCTGTTTGATTTATGATTTGGTTATGTATGCAAGTCATTGAATTTTGCCATTATTTGTTGTAAATCGCTTTGAGTCCCCCCAGGGGTGAGAAAAGCAATATATAAATACTGTAAGTAAATAAATTCTCTATGTTAAGAACACAGGGCATCATTCGTAATCAATAGTCCGTAGTCCAAAGTCCTTAAGTATACATCTTACGAAAGTCCAAACTTTATAACTGTACTCACTGCTTCTCAAAGCAAACATATAGTAAACTGTTCCTGCATAAGTCCAAAATACAAACTGCTTCCATCGAAGTCCAAAAGCATACAGCATCCACCTGCACTGAGGTCTAAAGCGAACTGCTAACATTGAAGTCCAAAATCATACTAATAACAAAATGGAGTCTTGAGTCTGAACATGCTGAGTACAATCACATGTCTGTGGCCCCTCCTGCACCAAAGAGGTCTGTCAAACTGGCAAATCAATATATACATACAATATAGGTTAGCAAATATATCAATTAACAAACAAATAGTGAAGGCTTGGAAGGTTGCTGTTTCCAACGTTAGAATCTTAACAATGTATTGTCGAAGGCTTTCATGGCCAGAATCACTGGGTTGTTGTAGGTTTTTTCGGGATATATGGCCATGTTCTAGAGGCATTTTCTCCTGACGTTTCGCCTGCATCTATGGCAAGCATCCTCAGGATGCTTGCCATAGATGCAGGCGAAACGTCAGGAGAAAATGCCTCTAGAACATGGCCACATAGCCCAAAAAAACCTACAACAACCCAGAATCTTAACAGTTTCTTTCAGCCTACATTCCCCATAGTTTGCAAATAAAACATGTTGTACCAAATAGGTGCCCTGGAACAGTCACAATCTTTTGTCTTTTCTTTCCCTAATTATTGCTGAAAGAGAAATCTGTATCTAGATTAAGATGAGGGACACGATATGAATGATATGTAGCCTCAGACCCGTTCTAGGCTCTGAGTAGCTCTTTCATCCTTTTCCTTTTCCATCTGATTTCAGACCATCTCAGCTTCTCTTTGAAGCAAAAATTGACCTCCCTCAATCACCTAAGCCTGTCTTCTGAAAAGAGGAGGTATACTGAAATTGAGAGAGATATGTTAAATTTGGGCAAATAAAGTAGAGTTTTGCTTATCCAACATAAACGGGCCAGCAGAATGTTGGATAAGTGAAAATGTTGGATAATAAGGAAGGATTAAGGAAAAGCCTATGAAATGTCAAATTGTGTTATGATTTTACAAATCAAGCACCAAAACATCATGTTTTACAACAAATAGACAGAAAAAAGCAGTTCAATACATGCTAATGTTATGTAGTAATTACTGTATTTACAAATTTAGCACCAAAATTTGCAGTGTATTGAAACAGCTGTGGATCTGAGCGGGAGTGAGACTGCATTGGATAATACAGAACGTTGGATGAGTGAAGATTGGATAACTAAACTCTACTGTAGTCCTATTACAGAATTTGGTTGTTTTTTTCCCCCTAGGCTGATTAATGCAGCAGTAGGAAAAGGGTGTTCTCACAATACAGATCCCCATGTGTCTTCCTTAGTGCCCAGTGTACTTGGTTCAGTTCAAATCAGGAACATGAGAGGTGGGCGCTGTCTTGTTTTTTAAACCTGTCCTTTTTCTGCCTTGCAGTCAACACCTTCTCCTTCTGCCGACCTGTTAGGCCTCCGTGCAGCCCCAACCTCCGCGTCTGGCGCCCCAGCCAGTGCTGGCAACCTTCTGGTGGATGTCTTCTCTGACAGCCCCTCAGCCACAACAGGCCTTGTGTCTGGGGCTGAAGAAAACTTCCTGAGGTGAGGTGACAACGGCAGAACTCAGATAGAGGCTCTCTTCTCTGTTGCATTCAGGATGGAATAATGCAGCAGTTCAGAAAGTGTTCAGTGCAAATAACAAAATCTTCCGGGTCAGGACAAATGCCTCCCCTTTCAAAGAGTTCTGAACCATTTTGAAGGGGAGTGGAGAGAGAGCTTGGCCAATGGATTATGGCAGTGATTCTCAACCTGTGGGTCCCCAGGCGTTTTGGCCTACAACTCCAGCTAGTTTACCAGCTGTTAGGATGTCTGGGTGTTGAAGGCCAAAACATCTGGGGTCCCACAGGTTGAGAACCACTGGATTATGGGGTTTTCCCCTTGCATGGGTGATTTATGGGATCCTGGGGGAGAACCGTGCTTTAGTGGTGAAGGTTCTCAGTTCAGACACGGCATCTTACAAAGGACCCAAATAGCCATGGATGGAAAAGGGAACTCCTGGACGTCCCAATGGATACTACAACGTGAGATAGACTTGGTGTTCCTCTCTTCCACTTGGAGTTGTGGGTATTCCCCTATCTCCAGATATTTCTTTTCATTGGGTAGGTGTTATGGGTTTTCACTTGGTTGGGGACTTTGTGGGGTTTCTTTGTCTCCTTGGGAGAGAGGCACGTGTTAGTCCTCATAGCCTTGTCTTGCCACCTTTTCAGGCTTCATGTCCATGTGTGTATATCTATCTGTCTCTCTTTCTCTCTGTCTACTGCCTTCTGGGAATGGTTTCTTCTTTCTCCCTTTCTCTCTCCTTCTCTCTCTCTTTCTTGCTCTGCCTTGGATGAAGCAGTGACTTGGAGCCCCCTCCCGAGAGTCCTTCGTCCTTATTGGTGGAGGCTGGCCTGCCTGCAGAGTAAGGGGCTGAAACACTCTCTCCCTCGGCTGGTTCTGCCCTCCCTGTTCTTGGTCCCTTGCCTCAGAGGTGCCTCCTGATGAGTCCCGTTCTTCCATTCAGGTTCCTCATAGTAGGATGAAGGGATTTTCTTTAGTGACTGGGTTTGACTTGACTTTTGTACCTGGTGAGAGGACATGAAGTTTCAAAAGGAAACAAGACTGCATTTTTTCAAACTCCGTGTCAGTCAAGGGTAAGGATCCTTTAGCCTCCAGAACATTTTTGGATTTAATCTTCCATATTCCCTTACCCCTCGTCATTCTGAGCGATTGCTCAGAAACATTTGGAGGGCTAAATGTTCCCTACTCCTTGTGAAGGTAATAAGGGAAACTTCATTCAGCACAAGTTCCTTATGCTTACCATCAAAACCTTCCAGGGCTCTGTTCTTCCTCCTATCTCCCTTCACCATTCTCTACATATATGTAGAGATAACATCCAAAGCCTATGACCTTTGGCATGACTTTCCCTCCTGCTCCTAATAAGGGTTTAACCCCACTGTTCAGCCCTTTTGAGTTCTCCCCTCAGAAACACATTCTTCCTCAGAAACATATTCTACCTATCTCATCCAGGGTTTTATCAATTTTTATCAATTTTATTTCTAGTATATTTGGCTCGCCCACTTTGTTCCATTTTTCTATCATGTCATTTTGGAACTTTTTATTTTATTTTATTTTACTTTGTTTATTTTGTTATGTTATGTATTTATTTTGATTGTATTTTTGCTTCTTTGTATTTTATTTTGTTGTAATTTTGGGCTTGGCCTCATGTTAGCCGTCTGAGATGGTGGCGGGGTATAAATAAAGATTATGATTGTTACTATTAACAGAAAAACACAGTAAACGAGATCTATATGCTGGATTTCGTATCACAAAATCACAAGTCGAATACTTCCCAAGCGTCTGGGACTGTGTGATATTATTATTATTATTATTATTATTATTATTTATTATCAACATCCCAAAGTCTCCTGATCCCTGAAAATACTACCATATACTCGAGCATAAGCCAACCCGAAAATAAGCCGAGGCACCTAATTTTACCACAAATGTAGTGACTCGAGTATAAGCCAAAGGTGAGAAATGCAGCAGCTACTGGTAAATTTCAAAATTAAAATATATACCAATAAAATTACATTAATTGGGTCATCAATAGGTTAAATGTTTTTGAATGTTTGCATAAAACTGTAAATTTAAGATAAGACTGCCCAACTCTGATTCAGCCATTATTCTAACCTTCTTCAGTGTAAATGTGCTTCCGTATCCTTCCAATAATAATAAAGAGAATAAAATACTGGAAATGTAATAACAGTAATTATAGAGTAAAATAATGAATGTAATAATAACAATAATAAATAGAGTAAAAAATAAATGCAATAATAGCGATAATAATAAAGTAACATAATAAATGTAATAATAATAAAGTAAAATAATGTAAATGTAATAATAACAACAATAATAGAGTAAAATAATAAATGTAATAATAAAAATAAAGTAAATAATAAATGTAAAAAATAAGAATAGAATAAAATAATGTAAATGTAATAATATATATGTAATAATGTAAATGTAATATATATATATATATATATATATATAGAGAGAGAGAGAGAGAGAGAGAGAGCAAAATAATAAATGTAATAAAATGTAATAAAAATAAAGTAAAATAATAAATAACCTTGATTCAAATATAAGCTGAGTGGGGCTTTTCCAGCCTAAAAAAGGGGCTGAAAAATTTGGCCTATACTCGAGTTTATACGGTAGTTTTTTTCTTTTTGCCTGTTGTTCCATGTGCTTGGAGCTGCATTCCAGAATACTTCAGTGATTCTACTTTGCTTAGTCCTGACACATCCTTCCCCAGAACCTGTCTTTCCCCATGACACTATGTGTACAGCCACCTTGTTCCCATGTCCTCCTTTAATTCAGGCTTAATCCATCCAGTACACGCAAACATATATGATTTCTTTGTTTACTTCACTTCCATTTTCCTTCCTGTTTTCTGTTACTTCTTCTGTGTCAATGTTTGGATGGTAAGCTGCTTGAGGCAGGGGCTGGTGCTGTGTCCACAAATAGTGGTCATGTGAAACCAGGGTAAGCATCTGAAAGGAAATTCCTAGCGCTACAAAAATTCCTTCTAGACTGCAGTTGTCAGAGATTTTTGCAGCTTGCAAACACACTAATATGGATCATCATTGCCTGGGACACTTTCATATTTGAGCAGGACATTGGAATCTAGACATTGGGGTGGATTTTATTTTGTGTTGGGAAGAGGAGTAAGTTAGAGCCAATGCTTGGGAAAAAAAACATGCCTTTGAGGGATTATTGGGATTGTAGCCCAAAACAACTTTCTCCGACCCTAATTAGAGCTGTAAGGCTGGCTGTAAGACTGCTGGGGATGATATGGGCATGAGTATCTTACACAGTATGGGCATGAGTATCTTACACAGGATATGGGCATGAGTATCTTACACAGACGTGAGTCCTTGAATACTAAGCTCCAGGGAATCTTTTCAGTCAGAAGATATGTGGTTCTGGAGTTTTTGAAACTCAGGCAAAATAAATGTTTCAAAAAGTCAGAGATTCAGATAGCTTGATTGCGTACTAGTATAACTGAGGTATGTATGTATACTTATGTGTATGGGGAAGAATGAGGAAAGGAATATCCTCATGATGAGAAATGCAAACCTTCTTTTGCTGTTATCCTTGCAGTGATTCTCAACTCTGGATTGCAATTGTTCTTAAACTAAAACTCCCACCAGTCAGCATGATTATGGGAGGTGATGGCAGCTGTACTCCAGCAGTGTTTGTGGAGTAGGCAGACTGGTGCCTTCTGTATATTTAGAGCTTCAGCTCTATACTCTTGGGAAACTGACCATGCTGTATAGGCCTGATGGGACTACAGTACAGAATCTTGGTTTGGCCTTTAAGTTGCCAGCCCTTGCTTTAGAGGCCTTTTAGGAATAGTGTCCACTCCTCCTCTGCCTCCTTGCTTGCCATGTTGCATGATGCGACTGTGTCTCTCTGTGTGTTTGGGGTGTTTTTGGTGGTTGTGTCTTTCCTGCCTCTTTCTGGTACTAACATGGCGCTGCGCCCTGGTGACTCATCTTTTCTGCTCTTTCTCTCCCCTCCCTCTGGTAACTGCTGGCCCCTTTGCTATGCCCCTTGGCCACCACCTTCAGCTCAGGGGCTGCCGCTCCTGTCTCTGAGGACCCAGCTTTGCCTATTGCTGAGGCCGATGAACTGCTTCACAAGTAAGATCCTGCGGTAGGACTGTGCGGTTCCTAGACATTAGATGGGTTGGGCAGTGGGCGGCAGATGGAATGCAGCTCCTCCTTGACACTCGAGTGGGAAGGCCTCCACACCTGCCTGATTGTACTTTTGCTACTTGCTTCACCCAACACCCTTTTTTGCTGTGTCCTGTAGCTCACTACCTTTAAACATAGTGTGGAGATTGGGAAACGGAGCTTAGAAAATTACTCTGTGGACTGCAGCATCCCCTGATAGCATGGGTTTCTGGATCCTAAGAGTTGGGGTCCAGAAAATAACTTTATCCTCTGGGAAAATCACAGGATCTTCCTCAATTAGTGGGTTTTTGTTTTAATTGGTGTATCATCCCACTGTGAAAGAAAAACTATGAGACTATGACTATCACTGAGGTCTTAAGAGAGCAAGAGGAGGGGCTGGCAACTTTATACCCAAATGGATAGGTACCCAGCAGAAACTGTTGTGAGGTGAAGCTTCTGACAAATCAGACTGGAAGAAGTGCTCACAGAAATGCTGTGTGGATTTCACCTCCCTCTAACTGACCCGCTCTGGTTCATTATAGGTTCGTGTGTAAGAATAACGGCGTGCTCTTTGAGAACCAGTTGCTCCAAATCGGGGTAAAATCAGAATTCCGGCAGAACTTGGGTGAGTGCTTCTAAACAGGTGTGCCTGTTGCTTAGTAACACAGTCAGTCTGAGGTAAACCTCAGTGGGAGAAACGTCTCAGTCTGTGAGTAGGCCTCACAGTGTGAGGTAGGCCTATCAGAAGGCCGAGTGTGAGAAGGCCTGGTGTGAGATGTTAGGCGAGTGGGCTTAATAACAAAAGACCCTCCCCATAAATGTATAGCAGAACAACTCAGAAGAAGCGTGACCCAGCGCCAGTAGCCTAAAGTGATTAAAGAACAAAAAGACACAGATTAATGTTATATATTCCATAGGAGGCTTTTCTTCATAGTAAAATAATATATTTGCACAATTCACACTATTTAATAACAAGGTTTCTATAACACTAATAAACAAATACATAGTAGCTTTATGCACACAGCAGCCTTTATACAGTGGAGCTTCACACACAAGGCTTTACTCTCATACAGACGCCTCTTCAAACAGACTGACAAGTTCCCTCACTGAGGCAAAAACTAACTCTAACAAACTTTGGCCACTCACTCTCCTCAGGGCAACGCCAGCTCTGGCCCACTAACTCTGACAGGCCTTGGCCTAACTCTTTCAGTGTTTGACTCACACCTTTGTAATAAAAAATACTCAGTTGATAGTTAATATTTTTGACAAGAGAAGCCCCAGGTTGAAGGCCTCATGTGTAAATCTTCATGTGTAAAGCTCCAGCATAAAGGCTGCTGTGTGTAAAAAGCTACTGTGTGAAGTTCCAGTATGTTTGTTGTGAGAGGAAGCTCTGTGGGAGTGAAGCTGTTTATCTGCATGAGGAAGAAGCCCACCATGGAAGTAAAGAAGGAAGTATAAAGGACTTTATTTGTGTTGTGGAAACCTTGTTGTTGTAAATAGTTTAACTATATAATTTTACTACAAAGGGAAGTCTCCTATGGAAGAGATAACATTGGTCTCTGTGTTTTTGTTCTTTTTATCACTTTGGGCTACTGGTGCTGGGTCATGGTGCTGCTAAGTTACTCTGCTGTGTATTTATAAGGAGGGTCTTTTGTTAATAAGATTGTCCAGTGCTGCCATAGACTCACCAAAATTTGGAATCCTTAAAGGAATGAAGCCCTTGAGCGAAAAAGAAATCCCACTCCTGTTTCATAGAAATTTGACTTTTGAGACTTGCTAAAAACCTGTGAGCAGAGATATCTTATTGAGATGAAATGTAGCATTTCCATTTGCCCCAGTACCTTTCCCCTTCCCATTTAAGAATAGGGGAATTGTGATGTTCACACATCAAGAAACGCCATAAACCATCTTTTCTTTGCCCCTCCAGGCCGGATGTATCTCTTCTATGGGAACAAAACATCCGTCCAGTTCCAGAGCTTTACTCCTACAGTCAGCTATCCAGGAGACCTGCAGAGCCATATCCTTTTTGTGAATGGTATACAAGTAGGCTGGGCAAGAGTTGTACCTGGTGGGTTTGAGGCACTCTGCTTTTCTTCTTTCATTCATTCCTTGGTAAAGATAGTGGCTGGTTCCTTAGTGAAGCTCACAGCTCAACGTCCAGACGAAAGCAGTGGAGCCATTGGTGGAAGGTGGTGCTCAAGTTCAACAGGTCCTGAACATTGAGTGCCTGAGTGACTTCACGGAAGCCCCCCTCATCAACATCAAATTCCGGTATGTAGCTCTGGTTGCTCTCAAATAGGAGGGGGACAGAGATCTTGCAGTTTAAACAGTTCAGGGTGATTAGGAATGACTGAAGCCAAGGTGGATCTGAATCTTCATTACTATCTGGTGGAGGAGACATTGATGCACAGTTTCATAATTGTCTGAAAAGCTAGAGTTTGAGGTTACTTTGTTTGAACTGAAACTTCTAGTCTGCAGTTTTGTGGAGAACTTAACCCTCCACAAACCCTCCACACCAATGTGATGTGTCCAGTAGTTGTGTCGTTGAAGGCTTTCATAACTGGAATCACTAGGTTGCTCTGAGTTTTCCATGTTCCTTGATTCGTGTTTGGGCAATGCTGTTGTGTTTGTTGGCCCCTATGTAGACTTGTCTACAGCTGCATGATATACAGTACACTCCTGCAGAGGTGAGAGGATCCTTTGCTGAATGTCACATTTGTTGGATTTTCTTAGTGGGTCTGTAGATAGTTTGTAGGTTGTGTTTCTTCATCAGCTTCCCTATGCGGTCCAGTAGTTGTCTTTCTTTTTGCACCTGTTCTTTCCTTTGACTATTGGTTCCCAAACTTTGGTCCTCCAGCTTTTTTGGACTTTAGCCCCGAGAAGCTGAACCACCTTGTCCAACAGACAGGAGTTATGAGAGCTGAAGTCCAAAAGATCACAGTTTGGGAAACACTGTTGTTGGTTCACTTCTCCTTTCTCTTTTAACTGTGTGGAAACTTTTTAGGAGCATTGGCATTAGGAGATGAGAGAAATCATAACAAAAGAGGAGGCTGGTGTGCAGAAAAGGTCACCCCGGGATGCATTTTGGAAGAAGCCTTTGCTGAAAGTTCAAAATGGTTTTATTTACTCACGAAAGGCTTGCTTGACCATGTTGCTTCATTCCATATGCACATATTGTTAGTGCTGAATAAAACATTATCTGAAATATGTAGAACTACTCTTCCTTTTGCAGCGTAGAAAGCTACCCCTAGTCTTTCCTGTTTTGAAGTTGTCTTCGGTTGATTGTCAATACATTTCGCAGTAGTGATATATAATATTGGCAAGAAAGTAAAGGCATTTCTTTTAACACCATCTAATATCTGTTTCTTTGTTCTCATTTTTGTCAAGATATGGCGGGACACTGCAGAACCTCACCCTCAAATTGCCTATAACGGTCAACAAATTTTTCCAGGCAACAGAGATGCAATCACAAGACTTTTTCCAGCGCTGGAAACAGCTCAGCCTGTAAGTGGAATTGTATATGCATGTGGATTTCAACAGAAATGCTTTTGAAAATGGGAGCTCATCAATGGTTGATTCTGCATTTGCAGCTAGGAGGAAGAAAGAAGGGGATTGTGTGACTTCCCACAGTGATGTTATGACATCCCCCATCTTTTGCTTCCTCCATCATCCTTCCAAAATTTGTTTGAACCCATTTGAGATGCATAATTTAATGTTCCTTTTTTGAGCCTGTTGCTAGAAGACCCCCCACTTCTTTATGGCAGAGAACCAAAGCAGCCAGTCCCCAATATGATCCTTGTAACTTTACGGCTTCAATATGTATTTTTCCTCAGTCAAGACACATTTTACAACTGTTACAGTGATGTAGTAGCAATGATATGCAGGAAATGGATGTAGTGTGGGCAACACAAGATTGTTTGATAGGCCATTTGGAGAAGTAGGCACTGGATCACCAGTTTCATCCTCTGCCAATTCCCTTTATAGGCCACAGCAAGAAGCTCAGAAAATATTCAAGGCAAATCATCCCATGGATTCAGAAGTGACTAAGGCCAAGGTGAGCAACCTCTGTTGTGTCTTCCTCTAACCTGCCTCCCACAAATTGCTTCTTGGATTTCTGTAAAAGAACTGCAGACCGCAGGGAAGTCACTCTGATGAGTCAACAAAAGCTTTAGTTGTCAATAAAAATCAGTAAATTTTCTTGACACCATTTTAAAGTCAAGTTCTTAATGAAATGTGGCTGTAAATTTAATTATTTCTTCATTGTTTTGGTAGTATTTTTATGAAAGCTGTGCAGCACCCCCACATTCTTGGGACTGGGACCACTAGGGAATGGCATTAGTGCCAGCAGCCACAACTTTTGCACAGCTGACTATGTTTTAGCACTCTCTGTATGATTTTTGCAGCTTTCATGCTTCCCCCCTTCTTCCCATTGATCTGGTTTCTCAAGGAAGGGCACAGCTGGTTGATACATCTCCCCTGCAAACCAGTCAGCCCACTCAATTCAGCACTAGTCTCTTCTTTCCACAGCTCTTAGGGTTTGGCAGCGCACTCTTGGACAAGGTGGATCCAAACCCCGATAACTACGTAGGAGCTGGGATCATCCAGACGAAGGCACTGCAAGTTGGATGTTTGCTGCGGTTGGAGCCCAATGCCCAGGCACAGGTGAGGGGGAGAAAGGACCCCCGAAACCTTTAGTATAGTGGAGGATTGGAGGAAAATGAGCTCTAACAGGAAGCAAGAGGAGGGCAGGGGATACTGGGACATTATAAAGGGCAAATGGCATTCTAGACTGCAGGGTTCTCTCCTGAAGGGGCAGAAATACAGATGAAACTGTAAAATGGGGAAAGTTGAGTCACTTCATAACATTTTCAAAACTTGCCAGGGCCTTTTACCTATTTTTCTTCCTCTTTCTTGCAGATGTACCGGCTGACCCTCCGTACCAGCAAGGAATCTGTCTCGAAGCACCTTTGCGAGCTGCTTTCTCAGCAGTTCTGAGGCATTGGCCGCATCAGAGGAAGGCGGGGGGAAAGGCCATTCCTGCACATTGGATGCCTATGTCCGCCCCCTCCCACCTCCCTCCTAAACCGGGGGCCTCCAGAAAGACTGTACTGCTCCTTGCCTGTTGTTGTGATAACCTCTGTGTTCTCATTGCCTAGCCCGGGTCAGCACCAAGTGGGGGAGCAAACATGTGGCCCCTGGGATGGCCAAAGTAGAAGCGGGGAGGGATGACTCGTGTGTCAGTGTAAGGCATTCTTCCGGGAGTAGTCTCCCCCTTCCCAGGAAGATGGCTCTTGGAAGAAAAGCCAGGATCTCGCCTTCCCTATAAGCCTGGTCTGATCTAACTCAGGATGAGGCTGAGATTTGTGGTCTTAACCCACCCCCCACCCCCCAAATTCCTGTTGTATGATTTAGTCTGGCATTTTGGTTTTGTTTACAAATATCTACCCCTACTTTCCCAATCCATGGCCTTCATCCTTTCTGTTGGGGAGGTGGAATATACATGTCAGCTACCTTGCTTCTGTCTAAGCTTGCTGGGGGGGAGGAATGGGTGTGTGTGTGTGCGTGTGTATGCGGAAAAGCTTTGTAGGGAATTGTTTTGTTTCTTTGCCTTGTGTACTTTCGGGTGGGGGGCGTGAATTCTCCTTTCCTTTGTCACGGACCATTCCAGTGTTATAGTTGCGTGTGTTTGTGGGGAAGCAAATTTGCTCAAGAGCAGGGCTCCTCCTTCCTTCCCTGGGTCTCTCACCTCTAGAAGGAAAACTGCACGAAGGTGAAGAATACTGCAGGGAAGAGAGGCCTGCCAATTCCTCTCCTGACTCATTTCTCCCACCCCTGGAAAGGGTGTTTTAATAGTAACCTCAAGCAGCCGTAAGCTTGGGGTGGGGGGTGGGATACTCTAGAATGATGCCCTCCATGGATTTGGGGGGAGGGTTCAGTTCATGCTAGTTTGGGGGTGTCCCAGCTTCCCATGCTGGCCCGGGCTCCATGTTACTCTGCTGTGTAGGTGTTATCTAGCGCATCTTAGTTTATCTGGGTTTTGAATGCCTGTATCTTATCTCCATGTGACTCTAATAAAGCCGTGAGGGCGGGGGAGAGCCAGAATCAAGCCAGGCTGGGTCACCCCCACACCGCTGACTGACTCGTTTGTGCACTGCTCTTTGTCTGTAAGATGAATGAGATAAGGCAAAGGATCCTACCTCTGGAGCAGAAGCATGGCTAATTGAGGATGAGGAAATGCTGTGAATTTCTGAAATATAGTCCAGTAGTCACTGCAAAGTGGCACTTAAAATGTTTTGTTCAGTTGGGACTATTATATTTCTATAAAAAAACATTTTATTAAAGAACATACATATAATAAAAGCAAACTACAAAAATCACACACCAGAATATACATAAGAGTAATTAAAAAAAAAACTTAACATATTACCAACAAACAAATATAAAATAAGTATATAACAAAAACTACATCTCACAAACTAAAGGATTCTCAATTCTCTTTCCTGTGATAATGTTCAATTCTTAAACTCCTATTTCTCCTTTACTTGTTTTGAAAATAGACTTCATCTATACATTGAACTCATTATAATAAATAAAATCAATATCAGATTACAATCACTTTTTTTCAAAAGGTAGATCAGTGCTTTCAACATTTCAAAAACATTGATTTAAAAAAAAATCAAAATAGAGAATGTGTCCATTTCTGCTAAACCATTCAATTTTAATCTTCTGAGTAATTAATTACTCTATCATTTCTGAGCATATAACATTTTTGCAGCTGTTGTCATATGCTAAAGTATTTTTCCTTCGCTCTTCTCTAATCATCCATCAGTCCCAAAAAGAAAGGTTCAAAATTGTAATTGAATATCCATCTTTTTAAAGTTTTTTCCTCTATTAAACTATGTATTTGGGCCCAGTACTTTTATGCCTTTTCACGGGTCCACTGCATATGATAGAAAGCCACTCTTGTTTTTCACATTTTCAACATACATTCAGTGTTCCTTTACACATCTTACACAATTTCTCTGGCATAATGTATCAATAGCACATCATTTTATAAAAATTCTCTTTAAGATCACAACAAAGTCAAACTCAAAATCTTTTGACCACTGCTCCATTCATATATTTGATCCAACATTTCTAACATCTTTTATCATGTGCTTTTAACAAAACCTACATTTTTCTAATTACATATAAATAAGAAAACCATTTGAATACATGGCCTTTTAAGAAATATTCAAGACATTTCTAAAGAGTTGGTTTGCCCTGACACTTGCTGAATGGGGCTCAACATGAGCTGTACACAATTGCTAGCAGAGCAGATATGCCAAGAGGTGACAATATCCTGCAAGCAAAGTATAGTGAATTTTGTAATTGTGTCTCTAGTACAGAGCATAGCAGCTTAAATTCTCTCTAGCTTTAAGAGCTTGAGAAAAGCTGACCTATGTTTCTGCCATACTGGGTTATCTGTAATTTAGACAGGAATTAATTTTAAATCCTTGTATATGGGATTACATCCTAAATCCAAATTAATTCTACTAATCCCAAAGAAATCAGGGCTGATATTTCAAGGATTTGGTATTTATGTAGAGTATTTTACACTATTTAGTGTTTTGTATTTATTTTGCTAATGCTTGCAACAGCTTTATAAAATACTGTAGCTGTAAAATAATTGAGGTATTTTGACTTGTTTAATAACCCAAGCAGGGCCTGAATTAGACATACCAGCTTGGTTTTACAATCTGTAGCATATGAATGCAAGTGAGGCAGCTTACTTGTTTGGAAAGAGCATGAAGACAACAAGATACCTTGATACTGAAGAGGATGGAAGAGATTCCCAATGAAATGGGAGAAACTAGCTATGACAATCAGGGAGTAAGAAAGTATATGGAATAAATACATGGAAGCGAATGTGCAATGCTGGAAAGAGTTGGTAATGAAATGTAGTAAAGATATTTTCAGTTACAGCCACCATCATCCAACACAAGGCAGTTTTGCTGAGTTACATTGAAATGAAGTCTACTTTTTTGTTGTGGCAGAAGCAAGCCGAGGGCACAGTTGTATTTAAAAACACAAAGTTTAAAACTTGGCATTATACTAAATGTCTTTTGACTAGAAGCTGGCCACTTGGAGTGCCTCTGGTGTCACTGTAAGAAGGCTCTCTTTTGTGAATGTGGCAGGGCTCAAACTGCATTGTAACAGGTGATCTGTGGTTTGTTCTTCTCCACACTTGCATGTTGTGGACTCTACTTTGTGGCCCCATTTCTTAAGGTTGGCTTTGCATCTCGTGGTGCCAGAGCTCAGTCTGTTCAGCACCTTCCAAGTTGCCTAGTCTTCTGTGTGCCCAAGAGAGAGTCTCTCGTTTGGTATCAGCCATGGATTGATGTTCTGGCTTTTAGCCTACCACTTTGGGACTCTCACTTGCTGGGGTGTTCCTGCAAGTGTCTCTGTAGGTCTGAGGAAATTGTTGCTTGATTTAAAGAGTTGGCATGCTGGCTGATATCCAAACATGGGATGGGCTGGTGATGTCACTGCCTTGGTCCTTTCATTATTGGCTGCTACTTCCCGACTGATGTCAGGTGGTGCAATACTGGCTAAAAAGTATAATTTCTCCAGCAGCGAAGGGTGTAGACCTGTGATAATGCAGCATGCCTCATTAAGAGCTACATCCACTGTTTTAATGTGGTTGGATGTATTCTACACTGGGTATGTGTACTCAGCAAAGCGCAAGGGCAGGTGTCTTCACTGTGTCTGGTTGTGATCCCCAGGTTGCGCCAGTCAGCTTTCGTCTGATATTATTTCTAGCACCCACTTTTTGCTTGATAATCAGGCAGTGCTTCTTGTACGTCAGAGAACAGTCCAGAGTAACTCCCAGGTATTTAGTGTGATGCAATGCTCCAATAGAATTCCTTTCCAGATAATCCTCAGAGCCTCAATATGCTTATCTATTCATAAGGTGATAGGCACACACCTGTGTTTTAGGTTCATTAGGAATCAGCTGGTTTCTCCTGTAATAGGCAGTAAGAGTTTCAGAGAGCTAGTCTGCTCCTGATACAGGTTTAGTAAAGATCAATCCCCAAATCTCCCATGTTGTGAGTGGTATTTTAATCCATGTGCATTCTTTTAATGCGTACATGTCTATACAACAGTTGTAAATGCATAATTATGAACTTTAGAAAAATGGAGGAGAGATGCAAGGCCCAGACTTGTAACTAACTTGTCTCCCTCTTAAGGGTGAATAGAATTCTAATGTTGTGAAAGTTACTCCACACATTTAGGCTGTGCTCTGTGCAGGATAAACACATCTTGCACACAGAGTCATTAAGGACTTCATCTCATCTCTTCCATTCTGGTGGCTGATGAGAGCAATACAAAGCAGTTGGTTGCTGAGTTTAGTAACAAACCTTTGCCCACCATTGCCTTCAGAGAGCAGAGTCCTCAACTGTGAGGGCCTGTAATGTGCAGGTTGCAAGGGATCGCAGGGCAAAGGTTGGCACATCTGGCTTCATGAGCAGGAAGAGTTGATGCCGTTTCCCATGGATTGCATAAGCCTTGTGTGTGGTGTAGACCATATAGCAGTGCTGAGGGGAATGAGAGAAGCCAGCTTGAAAGTCCTCCTGGAAAGGGGCTAAGGAAAAATTAAGTGTGTTACAGGAGAGGCTGAAAGAAGGATCATATGTCAGTATGCCCACAGGTGCAAACTATGTCTTCATGACCAAGGAATTTTCTTCATTAAAATGGATGATGTCACTTTCAATAGAATTCATATATATATTAAATTGCAAGGCCAGTACAAATAGATAGCCAAAAGGAGGGGGCACAACAAACTCACTTGTATTCTCTTCTGGCTTCTCAGAGGGAAAATACAATGAAATGGCTGAGGCATAGAAGGAGCGGAGGGCACGGAGCCGATCCTTCAGGGACATTTCAGATCCTGTAAGATGGAAAAAAGTATGTGATAGCCTGGGTGAAGAGACAGCAGACCCACTTAGTTCAGCAATGGTTTATAAAAGAATATTGATAATGAGTTCTCTCATACCTTCAGTCCAGCTTCCATGAGGATGTACTGTAAATAGACTTTTTCTCTGATCTTGGTTGATCAGCAACAGCCTGTAAAATATTGTGAACAACAAGTACGTGAATGTGGTGACTCAGACTAGCAGCCACATTTTGAAATGAAAAGGTGGGGGATCAAACATGAACCTTAGTGCCTGGTAGGGCTTCAATTCCTAAAAGTGGTGCCCATCATAAAAACTGGTGAGACTTACCCAAGGATCTCAGGGGCGAGAACAATGCCTGGAGGCAGGCATTGAAGAGGGGCTCCGGCACTTGCTTTCAAAAGGTCCAGCAGAGGTTGCCAAAATGGCTTCACTAGCTATGGGAAGGAAAAGAAAATGGCGGTTCCGAATTTGAGCTCCTTATATGGATAAACAGCAAACTTGTCATTTGCACACTCTAAACAAGGGCATGGCTTATCTTCTGCTTTGGGTCCCCTAGAATAAGTCAGTAGTAGAGTTTGTAAAAGTTATCTTTTGGACTGAAACTCTCAGAAATTCCTAGCCATTGCAGTCAAGATCCAGTCTAGTTAATGTGTTCTGAGAGTTGTAATAAAATATTACTTTTCCAAGCCTTAAGTCATGGGATAATGGCGAGAAATGACCCAGTAGGTGGCTAAGGAAGAGGGAGCAAAATGCTGGCTGGAGGGCATTGGACTGATCTTTCCTGATTCAAGAAACTGGAGAGGAAACAGGACAAGCTGCTTCACATCTGAGCTTTGAGGTCCAGAATGCTATTCCCTTTACCTCATCAGTAATGCACTGCAAGGAGGGATTAGGGCCACACAACAGGACCACCTCCAAACCAGGCACAAGTTGGAACGTCAGGAAGCGGTGAGGAACCTATTGAAAAAAGGGCCAGAGAGTCACAAAAGGTAAGTTTCTGTACTGTTCCCCACCTCCACCAATAAGCAACCCACTCACTGTAGGACTGCCATGAGGAAGATAAACAGGGAGGTCACGGGAGGCATGGGGAGGAAGTGACTGCACCAGCCACACCAGCAGCATCGCCTCCTGGGCTGCCAGCTGCCACCACTGCTCCGTGGCGCACAGCACACGTCCGCCCACAAGCAGGCAGCCAAAGCGTGACTCTGCTGCTGAAGCAAAGGCTTCTAGGCATTCCTGAATAGGGAACAAAGATAACAGCACAGAGGTTTACCTATATACATGTACAAACTACATATACACTACCTACTTGCTAGAACTGCAATAGGTATCCATAGGTGGACACAGCAGGCTACAGCTACACACCACGCCATGTTGCTATCTGTTCTGTGCCAGCAAATCCTTAAAATGAATTCATTTTTAACATCATAGAGTTTACAAGGATTACAAGTCAATCCCCTTGCCATGCAGGACAAATTATAAGAACGGACAATATGCCCTTCCTGCATGAGACCATCACCTCCATGGAGTGTCTACAGTTTGCCAGAATGTCCACCAGAAAAATATATAAATATGTTCTGTGACATGATGCATTTAAAAAAATGGGGAAGCCTCCAGATGTCCACTGAATGTGGATCACCATGTAAAAAAACCAGCAACTATGTTTCCCTAAAGCATAAAAAGTTGGGGGGGGGGGGAGGAATGTATCAGCAACTGAAGCCCAACTGGTTTTTATTTTAGCATGAGCCTTGTGGATATAAATCCAGTTCTTTAGATGCAGGCTAAGATAAAGTGAGTATTTTTTTGTCGTGTCAGGAGCGACTTGAGAAACTGCAAGTTGCTTCTGGTGTGAGTGAATTGGCTGTCTGCAAGGACGTTGCCCAGGGGACGCACAGATGATTTGATGTTTTTATCATCCTTGTAGGAGGCTTCTCTCATGTCCCTGCTGGAGTTGATAGAGGAAGCTCATCCGCCTCTCCCCGGATTCAAACCTGCAACCTGCTGGTCTTCAGTCCTGCTGGCACAGGGGTTTAACCCACTGCGCCACCGGTGAAATTAAAACCTCATGTATAAAGCATATTTATACAGCTTTGGGATAAATTTAATTTCTCTTCCATTAATTTCATATATGTCCTCCTATGCCAACAATGCCACTCTGCACTTTAAGTTAGACAAACAGGTTACAATAGAGGGTAAACAAAGGGATTTTTTAAAGTCCCAAATATGGTTGTGT
Source organism: Anolis sagrei ordinatus (assembly GCF_025583915.1). Lineage (NCBI taxonomy): Eukaryota > Metazoa > Chordata > Lepidosauria > Squamata > Anolidae > Anolis > Anolis sagrei. The sequence continues at coordinate 28,994,332 of NW_026847660.1, read as the reverse complement.
GGACGTCAGAAGCGTGTGCTGGAACCTGCAAATGACAGAAAGAAACAGGTCAACTTACCTGTAGAACTGCCCTGGAGGGTGTCACAGCACATTCCATACACTGAGTCAAGTCAGCACTGCATTTGCCTGGTTCCAGGAAACTGTCAATCAATTTATAACATGCCTGCAGGGTGGCACATTTCATATTTAAGTTACCAAGGGTTTTAAAAAAAAACATATTTTCTGAACAATTTCTAAAAAATATGTTTCTATGCATTTACTATTTACATCCTAATGCTATCTGCTTTTCTAATGTAGTTTCACATGCTTCAAGAAAACATTTTGGATCAGGCTGAAGGAAAAAGGCTCAAATCCAGATGGTAGATATCAAAGATCATCAGAATGTGAAGCAAGGATAACAAAAGCAGGAGGTGCCATCAACTTGCCATACACCATGCAATAGAGCAATATCTAAATGCCCCTCTCCCCTGTTTTACTACAAAGTTCCCTAGATATTATATTCCTGAGTTCAGTTCACAGAAATGTAATTTGCACACTCCCCCCCCCCCTTCCACTCCACATCAAGTGTTACCTTCAGATCCTTTTTCAGACGTTCGATATTACGGGCATTTACCAGTTCCTCCAGACCTAATATCAGTACCTACAATAAAATGCATGTCAGAAAGATCCTGCTGGTCTACCATTTTAAAAAAAGCAGCCAGTTCCCGCAAAAGCAAACATGTTTCCCCATCTAGATTTAGGAGTCTGAGCTGGCATCAAGTACAAGTTCTTTGCAAACGGGTTTATTTTACTGTGAGAAACAGGCCACTTGAAAGTGGGGCCTTACCATCTCTTGTGTCTCAGGTCTCTTATGTATGGTTTTATGTTACTTTACATTTTTACCATGGCCCATGTCACAATTAAAAACCCCTACTGATTCATGCAAACCAGTAGCGTATACCTACACAACTTAACATAACTTTAAAAGCCACAAAACACAGCTAAGTCAAACATGCCCCATGCCCTCCATCCCCCATTCACTGGTGATACTTGCTTCTCTCAAAATGATTTATTCTTCCCAATAATTGACTGTGCCTTACAGTTCAGGAAGACATAGGCTGAAATGATATCCCATTCCTTCAACTACTCACCATGGCATTGAAGATATTCTCAAGGAGTCGCCCAAGGCTGAAGTCACTAGTACCTTCATCTGAGGACAAGACGATGAGCGTGATACTGAAAACAAACATACCACAAACCAAGGATAGGCATGCACAGTAGGCCACCAGAGCCTCAATTTCAAGTCTTTAAAAAGAAGGACAATCCTTCATTTCTAACAAATCCCACATAGATTCAGAAGACAATGATTGGTTGCTAGAGGTATGGCAATTCCAGAGGTAAAACCTGGCATGTATTCTTGCTCACCTGTTGTGAAATACTTTCCACATCACACGCATATTCTCTGTACAGGCAGCTGTCAGCAGAACATCTAGGTTGGACCCAAACATGTGAACCCCATTTAGGGAGCCAATCACAGAGAATGGTAGCTGGGTTGGGGGAAGATGAATAAGGAAATATTAGCATAATACATATGGCTCGGATAGTGACAATTAATTCTAGAAGGATTATTAAGTTGGATCTGTAATGTAGAATATTACTTTTTATTTTCATCATAGGTGGTTGTATGTGTGTTAAAGCCATATTTTCTTTTAGCTATACGTATTTTTTCATTCCTTTATTCTCCGAATGTATTTTCTGAAGGTATAGAATTTTGATTTCAATTGAAATTTATATTATTAGTGTATGTATATATTCGTGTATGTATATATAAATGACTGAACACAACTGGATTGCCTGGTGTACATCGTAAGTACCAAATGTGCTTTGGAGCTCCTTGCTGGTGCCCAGATTAGCATCTTCAGAAAAGATTAAGGTGGTTTTGTTGTATTTCTGCAATGTACCTACAGATTTGTAAAGTTACAACATGCATATTCTGATGTAGAATCTCAGCTCATGTTTTAAACAACTGTGTATAAAGTTCAGGACTCTTGTCTGCTAGAGCTAGGTGTCCTTTGTCCCGCCCTGGTCATTCCACAGATATATGAACCCTTTTTCCTAGTTCCAACAGACCTCACTACCTCTAAGGATGCTTGCCATAGATGCAGGCGAAACATCAGGAGAGAATGCCTCTAGACCATGGCCATATAGCTCAAAAAAACCTACAACAACCCAGTGATTCCGGCCATGAAAGCCTTCGACAATACTGTATTATTATTAATAATATTACATATAATATAAAATATAATTCTTATATTGTTTATTATTAGTATTATATTGGATTACATTATAATATCATGATTAATAATCTATGTGTATACAATATATTATATTATTACCAGAGCACATCAGTAATATATTAACATCTGAATGAAACCCCACATTTTCTGCTTTGAACTGGAATATATGGCAGTGTGGACTCAGATAACCCAGTTCAAAGCAGCTATTGAGGGATTTTCTGCCTTGATATTCTGGGTTATATTGCTGTGTGGAAGGGCCCAAAGACAGTGTGAGAGAAGGAGACGCCACGGCCTCACCTGTGGCTTGGCAAGGCCTCCTCGGCTCCTACAGAAGAGGGGCACCCCACTGCTGGCGGTGAGGCACAGCAGCGTCACGGAGCCCCCCGCTTCCTCCCACATCGTGGCCCGGAAAGTATTCCTCCCTTTAGTCCGCTTTCCCCCCCTTTTTTTTTCCTATTCCTTTTTCTCAGCTTTCCCTCAGGGCCGCCATTTTGGAAATCCCGTTGCCATGGCAACAAGAGCCCCTCCGCGATTGGCTCTTTCCGTGCGTCCCCGGTGTTGCCGTGGCGACAGCAGCGCCTGCGTGATTGGTGGCTTCCTTTTCTTTCTTTCCCCGCCCACTTCTTCACCACCTCACGTGACCAAGGCTCAGCTGCTCTCCCGCAGCAAGAGAGGGAAGAGAAATCTCCCCTCTCCGTTCGGTATTTGCGCATGCGCAATATAAAGCGGACCTGAAGGGGATCATTTCCGGTGGCTGGAAAACAAGGAAAGCTGAGCATCCGGATGTCAGCGTTGGGTATGCGCTTGAGGGAGTGGAGGAAGGAGGGGGATGTTTGAGGAGAAGAGGGGCAGAAGTGGAGAGGAGGAAGAAGAGCGGCCACAGCCCTACAGCATGGGGTTGCTTCTTGATTTGTTGCTTCTTTTCTGGAGGCTTGTCTCTGTTCCATTGACACCAGGCGTGGGCAAACTTGGGCCCTCTGGGTGTTTTGGACTTCAACTCCCACCATTCCTAACAGCCTCAGGCCCGGCCTGAGGCTGTTAGGAATGGTGGGAGTTGAAGTCCAAAACACCCAGAGGGCCCAAGTTTGCCCATGCATGCTCTATAGTGTGAATGCACCCATACTAGGGCCCAGGTCATAACAGAGCTCCCCTGAGACTCTTTTTTAGAGGTTCATCTCTTGTCACTTGTTCCTGAAGACTTTTCAAAACATTTTTTGAAAATCCTGCAATTTTATCAAACACTAAAGGGATGTCAGACTGCACTAATCCTCCAGTGCAGATACACCCACCCAGTTAGATTTGCAATTTTAGATTTCTAACAAAACAATTGTTTGATTATGGTCCATCTCAGTTCCAGACATCATTCTGTCCTTCTCTTATCTACAAGTCCACCTTTTTTGACCTGCTTATATTCCTGTTATTCATTTGTCAGTTCCTTCCTTTCTTTATCTCTCACTTGTTTACATTTCACGAAAACCCAGATGAGTCTTGTGTTTTTATAGAGTACTGAATGTTCATTGTGGTACGGATTTAAAGTTAAATAGTTACAGATTGTTGGGCTTGCCTCATGTTACTAATTTGTCACTCTGCTGCTGTTGTATAACCATATCTCAGTAGTTGGAGGAGATGGTGGTACCAACGCTGGATATGCCTGCTCAGCCTATGGGGATGGTTGCTGATGTAGTCTTCGTCATTGAGGGCACTGCCAACCTTGGGCCCTACTTTGAGTCCCTGCGGAAGCATTACCTTCTACCTGCCATTGAGTGAGTGTTCTTGGCATCTTGAGATGCAGCTGTGCCCTTGTTTGCTTTGTTGCCTAGAATGACACAGTTATGGGAAGGAGAATGCTGAGAAAGTATTTCCTTTGAGGGGAAAATCCAGTTATAGTATTGATTACTATGTTCTGACTATTCGATGATGTACTGTCCCAAGAAAATCTTATATAGGCAATCCCTGAGTTACAAACATATCACTTACAAATGACTCATAGTTAAGAAGGGGGGTGAAAAAACAGGAAGTGAGAGAAATCTGCCCCACAGAAGGGAAATTCACTCTTGAAAGAGTTATCATAGGGAGAATGGGTCTTCGCTGAAGCTTTCTCACAAATCCTTGTTCCCACAACAAGCCAGATTTTTTCAAAATCCAATTATCACAGGCACAGAAAGTAAAATGGAAACTTCTGAACAGGGGCACAGATAGCAAAACATATACCACAGGGGTGAACCCTTCCCTATGCCATCCAAAGCTAAAAGGAGGATATTTTTGGCTGGAGTTACACTTAAAAATGATTTGCAAGCAAATTCAACTTAAGAACAAACCTACAAAACCTATCTTGTTTGTAACTTGGGAATTGCCTGTATTATGCATTTTTATGTTCAGAAGCCTTACATCCCGTCAGTATGACTCAATGAGCAGGTGAATTAGTTTGGTCTTGCGTTGGGTGTGTTCATATCTCTACAGTCAGCTGTTTGGCATACTGGATAAGCAAGTGAAGTAGTACAAAGTGCATTAAATTATAAAGATGCTTCATAAATAATATTTGATTGTGCCAGTAGGTTACTACTTATCACAAAATAGAACAGTAAGTTTAAATATTTGTGGTTTTGCACAAATAAATTTGCAGAGGTTTTTAATGAATGGCACTCCCATACAATAGAACATGCTGAAATACAATCCCCCAAATCCTTCACCTGTAATTAAACTGACTAAGGCTGATGGGAACTCCAGTACAAAGAAAACTGGAGGGTAACACTGATGTAGAATTTCCATAAGAATGTGCAGACTTCTTTTTTTGGTTTTTTTTACTAAATTCTTGGGGTTTAATGATCAAAGATTTTTGCAAAGTACTGGATGAAGGGGTTGGACTTGTGCCAGGAACCTAGAATATAAGTAAATAGTTAAAGAACATGATGACTAAGCATATGATTAGCTGTAGAATTTTTGGTCAACATAAGAATCAAACATACCAATCTTTTCACACAGAAATGTACACCAAGTTCCCTGGAAGTATTTGTATTATAATTGAATTCAGTACAGAAAAACATTTTAATTGTTACTTTTAAATGGGAACCTTTGTTGTTTCAGGCAAATTAAAAATCAACCTGTATATGACTGGTGTATCTTGTGTCTATGCCTGACCTAGAGTCAACTCTACTGAACGTTGTTTCATCTTCTGAGTAAAAATGCATATGCATTCGATGTTTAACATGTGCAGTACTTGGAAGTAGGCTCAATGGATATAAATGAGTTTTACTTCAGAATTATTATTATTACCACCTGCCTCTCCATATAGTTTGAGGCGCAGGGTAACAGATTAAAATAAAGAAATAGATACAAAACACAGCTAAAACATAATTTCCAATTAAAATCCATAATTAGTTGATTGCTTAGTCTTAAAAGTAATAAATTAATCCAAAGATTTCTCAATTGAAGAAATATCTGCAAATACTCATGGTTACTAATATTGCAGATTGCAAATATGGAGTCTCGGGATATTAAAAAGAAAGTTAACTGAAGAGAGACTATACATACAGGTTTAAACTAGACATGATAAATTGACTCATGTGTTTATGTGATTCATCTTAGGGGCAAACAAAATATGAACACAGCAGATGTGTTTACAATTCTTAATTTGGGAAATAAGCAAGTAATGCACATGGTGAAATGGAAATCATGAAAAGTAATCCTGTCATTTCATTACTTCTATTTAGTGTTATGTTCAGTGTCAAGCAACCCTCCCTCACTTTCAGTCAACTGAATTTTTTTTGTTTTACTTCTAGATATTTTAATGGTGGTCCTCCAGCTGAAACAGACTTTGGAGGAGATGTACGTATAGGAATATGCTTTTGAAGTTTTTGTAAATGAGGGAATTGAGTGGGCTTTGGAGACATCCTCTCTTTGAGTATGCCTAGTTTTTGCTTCTGAGCGTTGCATGGGCTGAGAAGCCATTTAATAATAATAATAATAATAATAATAATAATAATAATAATAAGTGCATGAACTCTAGCTCTGTTAAAAATTATTTTTCTTGGGTCACTTATTGCTTTGTGGTTTTTAATATTTTTCTGAATAAAATTGCTTCACTGCTTTCATCCATACAGCAAAATGCAATGTTTGGAAACATGGTGAGGGAGCAGCATGGGCCAATGTCAGTTAGAGATTTATTTGATACTTCAGTTCAAAGCCGAAGAAGCTGTTAAGCTTCGAGCCTTTTAGAACAAGAAGCAAATTTAATTGTCTGGAGCAATTCATGCAAATAGTAGGATTTTCTAGAGTAAAAACTTCTACTTATATGTTAGAACCCAAGTCCCTGATTGTCCTCGCAGCTAGGCAGAAGCCAATGCACCTATTCATACATGTCCTGCCTCTAAAAATATATCTTTTCACCCAGATAGCTCTGTTTGACCAACTTCTCTCTCCCACTTCTATCTCCTGCAGTATGGTGGAACCCAGTACAGCCTAGTGGTGTTCAATACAGTTGACTGCGCACCTGAGTCATATGTTCAGTGCCATGCACCAACAAGCAGCGCTTATGAATTTGTTACATGGCTTGACAGCATCCAGTGAGTCTGAAGATTTGCATGATGTTCTATATCCATTCTATTTAATTATATGTTTGACGTGTATAAGAACTTGGAATAGGAAAGGAATCCAGTTCTTTAGCTATTGACCTTGGATTAGAAAATATGTTTCAGCAGATTAGTTTATCAAATGCTTGGGGAAATGATATCTCTTGCTTTAGTTTGATTGCTGCTTTCCAAAGCTTTAGATAGCTAAACTCTTCCATCCTTGGAATAGAAGATGTGAAATCTAGTGGGCCAAAGATCTCATTCAGTATATAGGAGCTTCCTATGTGCTCCAGCAATGTCTGGGGAAGGATAAACACGTTTAGATAATATTCCAGTTTTTAATCAAGAGAAACCGCTAATTTCATGGGTGCCCTCGCTGTTTCTTTTATAGAGGGAGTGAACAAACCAGCCCAATAATTGATTAATTCTGGGTTTGTTTCCTATGTTCTTCAAAGGAAGAAACCACCGCTAGTAGGTTAGAAGAAGCCAGGATAAGAAACCATGGCTTTACTTCCTGGTTTGTTCCCAAGGAATTAACCTGGGCTTCTGTGTCCAGATGAAATGGAAATCTATAGTTAATGGAAGACATCATTGTTTGTTTCCTCCTGTAGTGAAGAGGTAAACTAAGGGACTGCATGCCTGGGCAAAATGCTTTGATTATACATATGCAGAGAGTGAAAAAGGAAACATGGATTCTGTGGATTTTAGACATTTCCAAGTTCTGTCCAAATGTATCCGGTGTGAGTTTTCAGCCCTAGTACTGGTAATCTATCATTTCTTTGTCATTCTAATCTAAGGTTTGTGGGAGGAGGCGGTGAGAGCTGCAGTCTCATCTCAGAAGGGCTCAGCACTGCTCTGCAACTCTTTGATGACTTCAAGAAGATGAGAGAGCAAATGTAAGTGGAGAGCAGGTTGGGGTGGATGTGGAAGAAAGATGGAATGCCAGGGTTCAGCTGACAAAAGAGAAGCTTCTCATCTGTTTTTAATATTTGCACATTACAGTAACATGTTAAAATTGTGAAATTGTTCATTTTCATTTCATTTTTTGTGGCTTGAATTGCTTTCCAGTAGCCCAAAAATATTTGTTGAGGGCACTGATTTTTATTGCTTCTTTTTTTGGTGGTGGGGGGCGGGTGCTCCTCTGGACATCACTTAAAAATGAAAGACTGAAGGGTGGGGTTGGTGAAGTGTTTCTGTCACTTCTTGAAGCTTTTTCTTACATTTCTTTGGTGTTTTTAGTTGTGCTATTTTAAAATGTTACTGATTTTAATTGTAGCCTACCTTACTCTTACAGCAAGATTAAAAAAACAAATAAAAATACAACAACAATATTTATTATGGTCCATAGACCCTCATCAGGGAACAGTTGTTTATAAATTCTCCTATCTCAGGAGAAGTTCTTTGTACAAGACACCTCTACATGTTTTCAAGTAATACGCCTAATGGAGGTTAATTTCTTTCTTGACCACGTTGCTACTGCAAGGAATTTTGCCACTCTGAGAGTTACCCTTTGGCACTTGTCCTCTAAAAGATATCTAACAATCCCCTGCAGGAGATGGCTGGTCATGTGGGATGAAATTGGATATAGAAGTTGGCTATGTTTCACTGTATAATAGCAGCACTGCAATAAAATGTGTTCTATTGTTTCTACTTCATTTCTTTCACAGGGGCATAGTCTTTGGGAGTAAGTAATTCCAATCAGTCTGCCTCTTAGCAGCTCAGAGAAAAATACATTTAGTCTTGCCTTTGTAAAGATTCTGCGGTACTTAATCACTGTAAGGCTTTTTAGGTATTTGCATGTCTTGATCTCTGTATGGTAAGTTTAGGCCTCCAGGGGAGCATGGTGAATTTTAGTGGGTTCTAAGCTCTCTCAGGGCAATATCCCGCAAACTTTGCTTCAGGGATTCTTGTGCCATTTTGAATTCCAAATGGAGCAAATGGGATTTGGATAGTCCAATTGAGGCCACTTTTCATTCAGCCCTCCTTGCCCTTAATGGTTTGGAGGCTTCATAAGGAAGGTGATGTAGTAAACCTGTTTCCAGTTTGAATACCATTGTTTTTAACCAGAGGTTCATTTTCAGAGCCCAGGCACTTGTACTCAATGGGCAATCCCCCTTTTCTAGGACCACCTTTGGTACACAAGAAGGCAAATTTAGAAGATCTCTTATAAACCTTACTTGCATTCTGTCTAAGTTTGCAGTTGAATTTTCACACCATATGGTTGCATCAAAGAGGAGTTTAGAGGCTGTTTTAGCATTTAGTGTGGAGGGAACATATTGTTCTCCTTTGGTGTAATAAAACCTTATTATAGCTGCTCGGCAGGCCTTTGCCTTTTGAATCACTATTTCAAAGTGCTCATTGCAGGATAGAGTGTGGTGGAAGGTAAGACCCAAATACTGGAAGTTACTAACCTGCTCTAGAGAGAATTTGTCAATAGACCATTTATATTTTGTCAATTTACTTTCAAAAACTAGAATTTTTAATTTGCTGAAAATAAAAATTCAAAATGTATAATGTTAAAACACAATGAAACAACGACAATATTAAAATATTAAAATTAGAAACAGTTTAAAAACACATCAGTATTATGTGATTTCCCCATTGACTCAGTGTTTGGGGAGCATTTCTGGTTATGTTTAGTTTTCTTTGATGGGAAAACACTGGAGTATTCGTATTTCTTAATTTGTGTGTTATTTGCAAATGTAGAGGCAGAACACAAGGGAAGGCAAGTTTCAGATTCAGACAGAATCCCAAGACAGTCTTGAGGAAAACAAACAGCATAATCTATCTCAGATTTCTGCTGCGTAGCTTGTAAATTTCTGTTCAGAACTTCTATTAGTAGGACTTACTTCCATGTACTTGAGTTAATGAATACATACCCAGAGAATTACTAGTATAGGTTCCTACAAGATTGCATTGAACTCCCAACTTGCCATATGTTGCCAGTGACATTTGTTCAGAGCCAGAACAAACCAAAGCTCCTTGATTAGAGCTGTTGAACATGTTCTTTCTTTAGCACTGAAGTTGCTCTCAGGCTTACCAGATTGTTTTGGAGCTGAAAAATTGGGTGCAATGAAATTACACTCTTCCATTATCTGCTTAATAAGATTTAAGATTATCTCAGAAATCTGAGCAGTTTCATTACGGATAATTAGGATCATATCTCTGTCACCCTTAATTAAGCTTCTCTAATTTATGAAGCAAAAAAAATCCCTGCTGGATGTTTGTGATATAGATTCAGAAAACAGAGCTGCTTTTACAGTTATATGGTTACATTTGGTCTTGAATTATCCAGAGACCCGTCTCTACTGAGCTATGAAAAATTCTATCTGGCCTTAGGCCAATCACAACCTCAGAATGACTCACCTCGACAAGGTTGTTGTGACAATGGAGTGCGAAGGAGTTGTATCCAGGGCCTTAGGATCATTGAAGGAAGAACAGGATACACAGAAAAATAGAGAATGTTGGTCCAAAACCATCCTGCACATCAATGGGTGAATTTCATTTTTCAGGAGCATGCACAGCTACACTAAAGCAGTACAAGTATTCTCTAATTCCAACTGGCATCTCTTTGTGCCAAACCATAATAATTGGAAGTATTAAGATAGAGAAAACACATAATAATACATCAAACCATGCACCGAATCAAAGCACAGCTTGAGTGAACATTTTGGCCTCAATCCTATTGCAATCCCAACTACAGGAGAGCTATTGAAGTGCTTTAATTTACCTATGTTTTGACTTACTACTGAAAAGTTGATTGAATGTATAATTGGGACTAACAAATAGGCTTCAAGCTATTGTTTCCAAGCTAGGCTTCACCTGTGTCTTGTGTCTTTTCTTCTCTTCCCCACAGAGGACCGACTCATAAAGTCTGCATCCTTATCTGTAACTCTCCTCCCTATTTGCTCCCTGCAGTGGAGAGTACCACATACTCTGGTTATACAACAGAAAACCTGGTGCAGAAGATTGGCGAGGTGGGTAGAGATGCACATTGATAGTCTTGGTTCTGAATATGCAAGTGACATAAGGCAGTGTTTATAAAGTTGTTAGCCATATCCCAGTCTTTCCAAATATCTAGTACAGTAGAACAGAGTGTGGCTTTGAGGTATATAGAGTTCCCAGTAAGCAAGATCATGGTTGAGCCTAAAGCTGAAAAACCTTAAAGGCTAGAACTCTCCCTTGATGAAATTCAAATACCCAGTGAATGAGAGCAGAGAGGATTTCAGTCCAGAAATCCCATGTCATTAAGGAATACCTGGCCACTCTAAATGAATTCAGGTCCCCAGGGCCAGATCAACTACATCCAAGAGTATTGAAGGAACTAGCAGAAGTTATTTCATAACCACTGGAAATCATCTTTGAGAGTTCTTGGAGAACCGGATAAGTCCCAGCAGATTGGAGGAGGGCAAATGTGGTCCCTATCTTCAAGAAGGGAAAAAAGGACAACCCAAACAATTACCGTCCGGTCAGCCTCACGTTGATACCAGGCAAGATTCTGGAAAATATCATTAAGGAAGTGGTCTGCAAACACTTAGAAATGAATGCGGTCATTGCTAGTAGTCAACGTGCGTTTATCAAAAACAAGTCATTCCAGACTAATCTGATCTCTTTTTTCCGCTAGAGTTACAAGCTGGGTAGATGCAGGGAACACCGTGGATGTAACGTATCTCGATTTCAGTAAAGCCTTTGACAAGGTTCCCCATGATCTTCTGGCAAACAAAGTAGTCAAATCTTGGCTACAGTTAGGTGGATCTTAAATTGCTTGGGTGAACGAACCCAGAGGTGGCTCCCCAATGCTTCCTCTTCATCCTGGAAAGAAGTGATGAGTGGAGTTCCGTCGGGTTCCGTCCTAGGCCCGGTTCTGTTCAATATCTTTATTAATGACTTAGATTAAGAGTTAGAAGGCAGACAACAGCAAATTGGGAGGGATAGCAATACTCCATAAGACAGGAGCAGAATTCAAAATGAATTCAAAGAGATGATTGGTCAAAATTAACAAAATGAAGTTCAACAGAGACAAATGCATTTTTATTCCACTTAGGCAGAAAAAATGAAATGCAAAGAGACAGAATGGGGGACAATACCTGACCCGACAGCAGTACATATGAAAAAGATCTTGGGGTCCCCAGGAACAACAAGTTAAACATGAACCAACAATGTCATGAGTCAGCAAAAAAAGCCAGTGGGATTTTGGCCTGCATCAATAGGAGTCTAGTGCCTAGATCCAGGAAAGTCATGCTACCCCTCTATTCTGCCTTGCTCAGACCACACCTGGAATCACACTGTGTCCAATTCAGGGCATCACAATTGAAGGGAGATGTCGACTCAAAGCTGGAATGTGTCCAGAGGAGGATGACTAAAATCATCAAGGGTCTAGAGAACAAGCCCTATGAGAAGCGGCTTAAAGAGCTGGGCCTGCAGAAGAGAAGGTTGAGAGGAGACATGATGAGGGCCATGTATAAATATGTGAGGGGAAGTCATAAGGAGGAGAGAGCAGGCTTGTTTTCTGCTATCCTGGAGACTAGGATGCGGAACAATGGCTTCAAACTACAGGAAAGGAGATTCCACCTGAACATTAAGAAGAACTTCCTGACTGTGAGAGCTGTTCAGCAGCGGAACTCTCTATCCCGGGGTGAGGTTGGAGGCTCCTTATTTGGGGGCGTTTAAATAGAGGCTGGATGGACATCTATCAAGAGTGATTTGAATGTGATTTTGTTGCTTCTTGGCAGGGGGTTGACTGGATGGCCCATGAGGTTTTTTGCAACTCTATGATTCTAAGGATCAAGCTGCCATTGGCTGCTAATCAGGACAGTAGTATGTTCCCTCTGGTACAATAATTTGTGTGCCTCTTGCATCTGGGGTACATGAGCAGGAATAGTGCCTTGCACACACATGTAAAAAAAAACTTCAGATAAAAAAACTGATTGACTATTGTGTGAATAAAATACAGCCTTTTTTATTCAGTAGGGCACTTACAATTTGTGTTCCCTCGGAAAGACGAAGAGCAGAATTACAGTTGCTAAGACAACCCTTGAAAAGAACTTTATGTCTGCCATCCATCTGTTCCAACTCTTGCTCAGGAAGTCTATCTCCTTCATGTAATTTTTAAAACCAGGGAAATCCCAGATGCAGCCATCCACACTTAATAGTTTGTGATAGAAGAACAAATAGATCCACATATTGTTAAGCACAGTTTTTGAGGGAGTCTAGTGAGTAGGTATAACCAGTCAGCAAACATGAACCAGTTTGAAAGAGCAAGTTTGTGATAGCTGGTCATGTATTCTGGATACAGAGATGAAACGTGCTCAGTCTCCTGAAATATTAACACTTTTGAATGGCGTTCTTACCTCTTAGTTAACAGAAAATGTGGAAAGAGAAGAAATTGCAATACTTACGAGTACTTTCTTAAGCAAGGAAAGCATGCAGGGTCAATCAAAGTATCAGTAAATTAACTTATCATTTCAGCATTAAAACCAAACCCCTGTTTTCTTACAGCCCTGCATTAAATTCATTCTCTTCGGTGCATGGTGACATCTTGCCTATTTGGTTCCAACTCTGATGTTAAAGAATAGACTTTTGAAAGAAAATTGAATTCTAGTCAACCATTTGTCAAGTAAAACTAGGAATTTATGGCCTTGGGAAAGCCAGGTTTAGGTAGAGAGTGATGCCTATCTGCTTTGTTCTCCCTCAGCGTGGGATCCACTTTTCCATAATCTCCCCACGGAAACTGCCAGCTCTGCGAATGCTCTTTGAGAAGGCTGTGACAGGGGGCATGTTGGATGTCCAGCTCAAAGACTACAGCCAGGACGCTCGGCACATGATCCTTATCCGTGGCATGGTCCTCCCAGGTAAGAAAACTGGCTTGGAAATGAGTAAGTGGTGACTATGTTACATACTACTGGCAGAGAAATCTGCTTCCTAGTGAATGAGGATGGTGCTGCAGGCTTCAAAACAGATAAATAATATACTAATGTGCTTTAATAGTCTACCCAGCATCGTAGTATGCATGGCAAGTATCAGGAGCCCCCTGTGGGTTAAACCCTTCTGCCAACAGGACTGCTGACCAAAAGGTCAGCAGTTTGAAACCAGGGAACAGAATGAGCTCCCATCTGTCAGCTCCCTATGTGGGAAGATGAGAGAAGCCTCTCAAGGATGGTAAAATATCAAATATCTGGATGTCCCCTGGGCAACGTCCTTGCAGACAGCTAATTCTCTCACACCAGAAGCAACTTGCAGTTTCTCAAGTCACTCCTGGCACAAATAAATAAGTATCAGATATCTATATTTTGTGGCATTAGAGCTGTGGCTCTGATTCTTGGAAGCACACATTTATTGTAGACTTTTCTAGTTTATTTCCCTCCTGAAATGCAGGGAGTAACATACAGCGATTTTCAGGGGGTCTCACTTTGGCACTAACATAGATTATCTTAGTTTTGGCATGATGCCTACATCTTAGACCTTAAAGTTGTGTCTCAGGACTCTCAGACTGATTGGTTTGTTGAAAATTTGCATGCTGCCTTTCCATTCATACACTCAAGCTGACTGGTGACCTTTAGAAAAATGCATTTGCACTCAGTCTGTACATACATTTCATGATAAAGATGGTAAATATGATAAAGATGGTGGTGGCAAAAAGTGTGAGCATCCAGATGCTGTTGGACTTGAATTCCTATTAGTGTAATGGTGTAGGAGAAGGCTAGGGGTTAGAACAGGCATGGGCAAACTTGGGCTCTCCAGGTGTTTTGAACTTCAACTCCCACAATCCCTATCAGCTTACTGGCTGTTAGGAAATATGGAGGTTGAAGTCCAAAACACCTGGAGGGCCAAAGTTTTCCCATGTCTGGGTTAATCTTTTAAAATCTGCTATTAGTGCTTAGTCCATTTTCAAAAAGAAAAAGGGGGCTTTCGTGCTCTGCTGCAAGTAGTTAGATGCAGTCCAGAGGCGTGGGTGGGGGGATATGGGGAGGGGGAAAAGCTAGAGGAACACACACTCCTGATGATGACAAATGCCACCCTTTGCTTCTTTGTTTACAGTAGGAGGAGGAACCACTGCCAACCCTTTGCAGCCCAAACAGACTGTCCCCCAACCCCAGCTTCCCCCGGTGCCAGCACAGCTCCCTGCCGCCCCACCACAAACTATGCCTGCAGTCTCTCAGCCGTACCAGGTACTTCTCTTGCCTCCAAAGGCTGGCGAGGAAAGGATATTGCTTCCTAAAAGCTTCTCCTGGCATTGACCTCTGCTGTCTTTCTTTAGGTGGCAGCGTCTTCAACACTAACTGCAGCCCAGGCAGCAGCTCAGTCTGCTGTAGAAGCCGCCAAGAACCAGAAAGCCCAGAGCACCCGTTGTAAGTTCTTGTCTCCCGCTCAGGATGGTGGTGTGAAAATAGCACCTTGCAGAATAGGGGTGTGGGCTCTGTCTAAGTAGCTAATGTATTAATGATACTAGGGTTAGGCTACAATTAGGAACAAAATGACAGAGAGTCTGCAGAGGGGAAAAAAACATGAGAGATGCTCCGCCAGTGGGGTGATCTGTTTGAGAGAATGTTCCAAAATGCCAATTGTAGCAAGTCATTTTGGGGGTTTGTGGGATTTTAAGCTAATGTGATTTGAGACTCTTTGGTAAATATGTAACTATTCTGAACTTGCACTTAAAGCAGTGCTATTCAGTGTAGTAGTCTGTGGACCAGTGCTGCCCATCCTAGGTGAATCCCCAAGAATAAACAATATTTATTTATTTATTTATTTATTTTGGGTACTTCTACCCCACCCTTCTCAACCCCCTAAGGGGGACTCAGGGCGGCTTCCAACCGGTATACATTGATGCCTACAATTCACACAATAAAATACCTAGTAACAATAATTATAACAATTAAAACATTACATTAATACAATAAAAATACAATAAAATAGTAGCCAATGGGCATATATAAGGTATGGTTCTGTTACATTGGAACACAAAAGTCTTAATGTAAAATGTATTGTCCTGAAGGAAAATTCCTTCATGTACATCAGTGTTTCTCAACCTGGGGGTTGGAATCCCGGGGGGCGGGGTTGTGAGGAGGGTTTCAGAGGAGTTGCCAAAGACTATCAGAAAACACATATTTCTGATAGTCTTAGGAACCCCTTTGGCAGTGAAAGCTGAAGATGTCTCTGCCTATCCTTCTTTTCCTTTTTGGAAACAGACTGTGAATCCTCTCACCAAAAGCCCTCCTCCTGCTGTAATTGGCCGGCTGCTCAGCTGGACTCACAGCCAAGGGGAGGACTGTTTCTGAGACTCCAAGTGGGGAATGGAGAGCAAGCGTGTCAAATTCCTCCCAAATACCTCGAGTATTTTCAGTTGGTCATGGGAGTTCTGTGTGGGAAGTTTGGTCCAATTCTTTTGTTGTTGGGTTTCAAGAGACTCTTTGATTGTAGGTGAATTATAAATTCCAGTGACTACAACTCCCAAATGTCAAGGTCTATTTCCCCCCAAACTTCACCAGTGTTCACATTTGAGCATAATGCGTATTCATGCCCAGTTTGGTCCAGATCCATCATTGTTTGAGTCCATAGTGTTCTCTAGAGGTAGGTGAACTACAACTCAAAAATTCAAGGTCAATGTCCACAAAACCCTTCCAGTGTTTTCTGTTGGTTATGGGAGTTCTATGTGCCAAGTTTGGTTCAGTTCCAGTGTTGGTGGAGTTCAGAATGCTCTTTGATTGTAGCTGAACTATAAATCCTAGCAACTACAACCCTCAAATGACAAAATCAATCCCCTCCCAACCCCACCAGTATTCAAATGTGGGCGTATCGGGTATTTGTGCCAAATTTGGTCCAGTGAATGAAAATACATCCTGCATATCCAATATTTATATTACGATTCATAACAGTAGCAAAATTATAGTGATGAAGCAGCAACAAAAATAATGTTATGGTTAGGGTTCACCACAACATGAGAAACTGTATTAAGGGGCCACAGCATTCGAAAGGTTGAGAATCACTGATGTACATGTACATACGATTTTCTGGCATAGAATAAAAGCTTTCCTATAAGTTCTCCTATCCACTTTCTTGTATATGCCTGCAGTTGGTGCAGATATGTTAGTGTGGAAGAAAGTCTGCAAATTCAGGGGTGGAAAAAACGACATCACACTAAGTCACTGAATCTTCTAATAGTGGTAATTTGGGGCCCTTTGCTCCTACTGTTGAATCAGGGAGCAAAACATGAAGGGATGGTGCAAAACAAGGGTCTCTGTGAGACTAGAGGAAGGAGCAGTTATTGTGAAACAAGAACTGGGTGAAGTTAAGAATGTTAGTTTCCCATGCTTTCTCTTTCTTATCCATAGTCACCCCCATGAACCCCATGCAGCCAGCCTTCAACCAAGCTCCCCCACAGACGCTCCAAGCGGGCTCGGTCCCAGCCATGCCTCAAAAGCTCCCTGTGTCTTCTCCATCCAGCCTGGTCTCCACAGTCACCACAGGCTCCGGCCTTCTCGTCCAGCCACCCGTACAAGCCCCTCCACAGTCTGGTGCTTCAACTATGGTATGTATAGGTGCTGACAATTCAAAGAGGAAGATTTCTTTGTATGTTCATTGGTTTTTCACTTTCAAAGATTGGAGATGTTACTTTTCTTAAAAAAAGAGTCATGCTGATGGGGAATTGTGGGAGTTGTCAACCTCAAAAGTAACTTTTCCAGCTTCTCCATTGCTGACACCCTTGTAACTGTCCCCTTTCCTCTTCCTCTGCTTCTATCCAGCCCAGCGTTGTTCCACCTATGACGGTGAGTCAGCCCTCACAGCCACAGATAGGCGCAGCACAGCAGTCAGTCACCAACAAGGTGATGGCATGGAGCGGTGTGCTGGAATGGCAGGAGGTGAGAGCTGAACCAGGGCGGGTGGGAGCACACTAAGAATAGGAAATTCTTCGCCTGACATGTTTTGACCGTCTGTCGCCGTGCCTCTTCCCTCAGAAGCCCAAGCCAGCTTCTGTGGATTCCAACACCAAACTTACTCGTTCCCTGCCCTGCCAAGTGTACGTCAATCAAGGAGAAAACTTGTGAGTGTCTATCTTTTGTCATTGAAAGTTGTGGAGGGGAGGGCACAGCTGTGAAGAAGAAGCATGAAGGTTTCAGGGGAAGCATGAAGGTTTCAGGCAGAACTCCTATTCTTCTGGGTGTAGCAGCAAGTTGGTGGAAGGGTGAGAGACAGTGAAGTATGGTCAAGTAAGGGGAGACACCTACCAGCACTGTAGTGGGCATGAAACTCTTGATCCCAGCACATCAGTGAGATCGCTGTAAGGTTTTGGGTTTTTTAATGTATGTAAATAAATGTGTCCTGGGGTGCAGGAACATATGCCCCGTGTTTAAGGTAGTAACACAATTGTTGCCTCTTCTGTTTGGTATATGAAGTGTATGTTATTGTGCTCTAAGAGAGTCACTAAACTAGGAATGGAGAACTGTGGCCTTCCAGATATTGTTAGACTTCAGTTCCCATTAGTCCCAACCAGCATAGCTTTATCAACAGATAGGTAAAGACATTAAGTCTAGCTGTGCCTGACTCGGGGGTGGTACTCATCTCCATTACTAAGCTGAAGAGCCGGCATTGTCCATAGACGCCTCCAAGGTCATGTGGCCCGTATGACTGCATGGAGAGCTATTACCTTCCCACAGAAGCGGTACCTATTATCTACTCACATTTGCATGTTTTTGAACTGCTACGTTGGTAGAGGCTGGGCCTAACAGTGGGAGCCCAACCCCACTTCCTTGATTCGAACCACCAACCTTTCAGACATCAAGTTCAGCAGCTTAGCGGTTTAACCCACTGTGCTGCCAGACAGCCCGTATCTACAGATAATGGAAGTTATATTCCAGCAGTAGCTAAAAAGCCAAAGATTTCCCACGTCGAAACTCTGAAAGCTGATTGGGGAAAGTACTTTATCGTTTGAGAAATTAGACTTTGTGTAATTTTTAGAGCAGGGTCTTCTCAGTGGTTGCTGCTGTACAGTGGCCTCCCCATCAAAATCCCCTGTTTTGGCTGTTTTTATTTATTTATTTATTTATTTATTTTGTATGCTTATATACCGCAATATCTCAGCCTACAACGGCGACTCATTGCGGTTAACAGTACTTAAAAACAACAATAATCAAACAATTTAAAAGCATAAAAAACATATAGAGTACACAGTATCGGGCCACCAATACCGACCAATGCATCTCTTAGTTAAAATCATAATCCGAATTCATCGTCAATAATTACCAGTCCTTGTCATCAACTTCATCGCACCGGGTTACCCGAATGCTTGTTTTTCAGCATGGTGACCCCCAAATATAGATACCTGAAATGTATTGTATTTCCATTGCTGTTCTTTATAAAGTATTTTATTGTTTTTATAATTATTGTTTAAATTAGTTAATTTCATAACTAAACTATTTTTAAAAATACATGTAGATACATTTCAACAGGCAATGTACTTAAAGCAAGTAAGATCTGCAACAAAACCTTGCACTATATTTGACATTTCAGTCAGCCAACCAGTTGGGTATTTGATTCAATTCTTTTCTCTTGCCTGGTTCTCTGTTTATGTCACCAGCAACCAGTCAGCATCCTGTAGCCTTTGAGCATGCTCATTCCTCATTGGGCTCCTTGTGTGGATCCGCTCCACTTGTGTTTTCCCTTCCTGAAATATTATTTTTACATTTCTGTAAGTGTTGGGAGTTTCCCTGAGATTGCGGCTATCTTTGCCTTGGGCGAGATGGTGCTTTTTTAGCTCCATAAGGAATGGTATGCAGATGAGTTCAGCATTTGTAAATGTATCATAATGTAATCTTGACACTGAAGAAGAGCTGATCTGCCTCTATTTTGCTCCATTCCAGGAAGGCGGAGCAGTGGCCCCAGAAGCTCATTATGCAGCTGATCCCACAGCAGCTCTTGGTAAGCAAAGTGTTTGTACTGGCTATGAACACCACCTGAGCTAATCAAAATCGTATCTCCCTTAAGAATTGTATCTTTCCTAATTACAGATAGTCAGAAGATGTAGTACATTTGGCCCTTGCTATCTGCTCGAGTTTGGCTCTGGGAACCCCAGTGGATACCCAGATCTGTATATGCTCAAGTCCCATTATAGCCAATACCATAGTAAAATAGTGTGCCTTATGAAATGACAAATCAAGGTTTGCTTTCAAGATTTTTTTTAAAGTCAAGCCAAGGATGATTGAATTCATGGATACGAAATCTGTGGATAAGGAGGGCTGGTTGCATAAATCTTTTTGTATCAAACTAGATAGGCCTGTGGGTTTGGAATTTATTTGCTGTATATACTTGAGCATAAGTTGAGTTTTTCAGTCCTTTTTTAAGGCTGAAAAAGCCCCCTCCCCCCCTCCCCCCCCACCTTGGCTTATGCTCGAGTCAAGGTTATTTATTATTTTACTCTGTTATTATTATTTTTATTAAATTTATTATATTACTCTGTTTATTATTATTATTATTATTATTATTATTATTACAGTTACATCATTTTACTCTATTTTTATTTTTATTACATTTATTATTTTGCTCTATTATTATTATTACATTTATTATTTTATTATTATTGTGACATTTATTATTTTTCTTTTATTGTTATTGTTATTAATACATTTATTATGTTACTCTATTATTATTGGAAGGATACATAAGCGCATTTACATTGAAGGAGGTTATAATAATGATTTAATCAGAGTTGTACAATCTTATCTTAAATTACAATTTTATGTAAATATTCAAAAACATTTAACCTACTAATGCCTCAACTAATGTAATTTTATTGGCATCTATTTTTATTTTGAAATTTACCAGTAGCTGCTGCATTTCCCACCCTCAGCTTCTAGAGTCAATACGTTTTCCCAGTTTTTTGTGGTAAAATTAGGTGCCTCGTCTTATACTCATTTATATATGATACAGATTGGCTGTATTATCCAGCTCTACACAGCTGCCAGCTACATGTGCCCTGGACAGGGCCTTCTTCCTCAAGTTTTCTCATGAGAAATTAACCTGATATTGAACTTTCTTGCATATTATACAGTGGTTCCTAGATGCTTTTTATGGTCAGATCACTCTTAACCTTTCAGATTTGCTTTTGAAAACATTTTGTGTTACAGAATACTGCTTAAATTCATCATCCTTGTCTATTTATAATTACTTATAGATTGGGGGTTATGCAAGCTCAGGATCCTATTTAATTGACTTCTGTTGGTCTCTTGCAGACAACGCTGGGCCATCTGTTCCGAAACTCACGCATGGTTCAATTTCACTTCACCAACAAGGACCTGGAATCACTGAAGGGACTCTACCGCATCATGGGCAATGGATTTGTAAGGCACTATAGTTGGTGTGGGACAGGTTGTGAGGGTTGACTTTCTCCAGGAAAAGATGGGATCTCCCCAGGTGATCAAGTCAAGTCAGTCAGCCTTCTTTCAGATTTAAAACCTCTTTGATGACTGAAACAGTCAAACAATTAATGGTACTCTATTGACGGTTGAGAGAAGACATGATAGCCATGTTTAAATATTTGAAAGGAAGAGGTGGAGGAGGTTTGTTTTCTGCTGTCCTTTAGACTTGGACTCAGAGCAATGGGATCAAATAACAGAAAGGGAGGTTCCACCTGAACAATAGGAATAATTGTGGAACTCACTCCCTAGTGGAATTAGATCAGCCCCTTCCCTCTTATCATTTCGTAAACAAACAAAAACTTGGCTTTGGATGCAAGCATTTGGCCCAGCATAATTATCTGTTCAATACAGTTGGAATTGGCTTTGGATTGATGAATATGATTATCTGATTATCTGGCTTTAGATATATGCACAATAGTCATCTAATGTTTCCATGTGTTGTTTTGAATTGTTGTTTACTTGCTTTTAATTGTTGTTGTTCGGGCATGGAATAAATACCACTCATGTAAGCCACCCTGAGTCCCCTTCGGGGTGAGAAGAGCAGGATATAAATATCTTAAAAAAATAAATAATAATAAATAACTTCCTGACCATAAGAGCTGTTTATCAGTGGGACTTACTGCTTTGGAGAATGATGGAAGCTCCTTCTTTGGATGCTTTTCAACAGAGGCTGGGTGGCCATCTGTGGGGGAAGCTTCGATTGTGCTTTTCCTGCATAGCAGTGGGTTGAACTGGATGGCTGTTGTGGTTTCTTTCAATTCTATGATTCCAGTTCCACTCAAACTTTGCTCTTACACTTGGGTATTGATGGTGGTGACATTTGCTCATGGGGAAGTCTTGGCATTGTGGCCAGTGATATTTGGCTTCAGAGAATAGTATCTTTCTTATGAGTGGGACTTTTTAGTCATGGAGCAAATCCTTAATCTTATTAAACAGGTTTCTTAAAACTCTTTCAGGGTGGGCTAGGTAATTGTGAGGGGTAAGAATCTGCCCAACCAGATTCTTTAGCAAATGTTTCGTTCTTGTCATACGAGCAGGCGGGCTGCGTTCACTTTCCTCACACTACGCCCTGTGAGGTGCGGGTGCTGATGCTGCTGTATTCTTCAAAGAAGAAAATCTTCATGGGGCTCATTCCTTATGACCAGAGTGGCTTCGTCAATGGCATCCGGCAGGTCATCACCAATCACAAGCAAGTTCAGCAACAAAAGGTAGGCGGCTGACACGCAGGACATCTTGAGGAAAGGACCTTGGGGGCCGTTTAATCAAATGCACTGGATCTTGCTAAATCTTTTAGCTCTCTTTATCTTTCTAACACAACTCTCTTCCATCTCAAGTTGGTGCCAAAAATAATGGTACATCAATTCCCAGCATCACATATGACTCATGTTTGACGCATGTATTCTCATCCCTTCATAAGAATAGGTGAGAGGGTGAGAGATAGTCAGATATAAGCTATTTAGAATGCATTTACATTTGAAAAAATCAACAATAGTTACCCATCTCTTATTACCATACATATTCGAGTATAAGCTGAGTTTTTCAGCCCTTTTTTAGGCTACTCCCCCCTCCCTTGCTTATACTCGAGTTCGTTATTTATCATTTTACTCTGTTGTTGTTGTTGTTATTATTATTATTTTATTACATTTATTATATTACTCTATTATTATTATTACATTTACATTATTTTACTGTATTATTATTATTACATTTATTATTTTGTTCTGTTGTATTACATTTATTATTTTGCTCTACTATTACTGTTATTAATACATTTCCATTATATTATTATATTACATTTATTATATTACTGTATATATTATTATGATTACATTTATAATTTTTGTAATGCTTTTTATTATATTACATTTATTATTTTGCTCCATTATTACTGTTATTATTAYGTTTCCATTATTTTACTCTACATTTATTATTTTGCTCTATTTCTGTTATTATTACATTTCCATTATATTATTATATTACATTTATTATATTACTGTATATATTATTATGATTACATTTATAATTTTATAATGCTTTTTATTATATTACATTTATTATTTTGCTCCRTTATTACTGTTATTATTACGTTTCCATTATTTTACTCTATTACTGTTACTTTTATTACATTTATTATTTTACCCTCTTTATTATTATTGGAGGTGTACATAAGAACATTTACATTGAAGAAGGTCAGAATAATGGTTTAATCAGAGTTGGACAGTCTTATCTTAAATTACAGTTTTATGTAAATGTTGAAAAACATTTAACCTACTGATGCCTCAATTAATGCAATTTATTGGTATCAATTTCTATTTAGAAATTGGCCAGTAGCTTCTGCATTTCCTACCCTCGACTTATACTTGAGTCAATACGTTTTCCCAGTTTTTTGTGTTAAAATTAGGTGCCTCGGCTTATATTCATGTTGGCTTATACTCGACTATATAGGGTATATAATTTGGATTAGTCATGGACTGGAGTTTAGCAGATTTCAAGTCCTGATCCAGTTTTCTGTGCAAGTTGGTTTTTAGACCAGGGGTAGAAAAATGTGGCTCCCTGTATTTTTTGGACTGCAGCTCCCATCATTCCTCAATACTGGTTGGGCTCCTGGAACTTACGGTCCAATAACATCTGAAGGGTGATATCATCCCTAACCAGACCAGTGTTCTATAAGTTATCTGATATAGAGGAATGGCAGGATTCTTTTTCTGAGGATGTCAGGATACCATATTTGTGCCCATTGTAGAGTTTCCTGAAAGCTCTCCAGGGATCAGCAGCTGATGACTCATGGACCAGCACCAATCAATGGACCACTGTATCATGTAGCACTATCTTAGACTAATTTTGCTCCCCTAAGGCCTTCTTAAGGAGAAACTTGGGCTGCCTTTTTTGCTGACATGATGCCAGCCACCACTTCTGCAGTGGTCCCTTTTCCTGGCTTTGCATCTTCACTATCTTTTCTCCTTGACACCCCCCCCCCCTCTTTGTTTGCTTCCTGCTATGTTTCCTTTCTTTACAGCAGATGGGGGGCTCTCAGCCTTTGGGGTCAACACCCAATACCCAACCTTTCCTGACAAAACAGCCTGTCACTTTACCAGTGACACAGGGAGTCCAGCAGCAGGTGAGAAGATGGATTGAGAGAAATGCAGGGGAACAGATACACAAAGAAGGGAAGCTACTTACTGGGAGTTAGTTTTGGTTTGGAATTGCATCACTGGTTCTCCCCATTCTGCCAGGTCTGATGTCTCCCCCTTTTTTCCTTCTAGATGGGAGGACAGCAGGTGAGCCCTGGTATGCCTCAGGTAGGGATTATGGAAGAACAGCAGCGGCAGCAAGGCCTGGTGAGTCTTTTTGCAGAGTTAGGAGCCTTACTACACAAGATAGCTGCAGAGTAGAAAATGACACGATTGCTATCTTTTTTTTTTTGTTTGTTGGTTTGGTTTTTACTTGAGGTGTGTAATATCCCAAAGCAGCCAAGTTACTTTGACACATGAGGGAAAAAGAAATTTGGCAAGCACCTGTTGCTATCACCGTGAGGAAAAGTACAATAAAAATAAATAAGTTAAAAAATTACAAAATAAAGTATTATTCTGCCAAATGATGAAGTTGTTCAGGTTGCAGGTTTTTCTTTTGTGTGTGTGTGTGTGTGTGTCAGGCACAACTTGAGAAACTGCAAGTCACTTCTGGTGTGAGAGAATTGGCCGTCTGCAAGGATGTTGCCCAGGGGANCGGCTGCACTAGCCTGAGAAACTTCCAATAGCCAAACCCAGCTTTTCAAAGCCTCAAAGTTTTGCTTCACAATCAGAATCTGGGTTGTTGAAGGCTTTCATGGCTGGAATCACTGGGTTGCTGGGAGTTTTCTGGGCTGTATGGCCACGTTCCAGAAGCATTATCTCCTGACGTCTCACCCACATCTATGGCAGGTATCTTCAGAGGTTGTGAAGTTGTCACATAGATGTGGGCGAAATGTCAGGAGAGAATGCTTCTGGAACATGGCCATACAGCCCAGAAAGCTCCCAACAACCCAGAAATCAGAATAGTTTTTCAGTATTGACTCAATCTGTGGGTTGACCTAACATTATCTGATAAGGTTGTTTTTTTGTTAAATTTCCAAAACACCCCATGTGCAAAAGGGTAATGTAACATTTGGCCTCTTGAGCAAGTGGCCCTGTACACAAGATGCTGTTTACCCAAGACGTTTCCATCAGACACAATCAAGATTACCTAACGGGGGTTTGCAACTAACTGTTGCGAATGCCCCACCTTGCGACAGGTATTGCTTTCCAAAGAAACAAACCTAAGGCAAGAGAGGTGAAATGTCAACTGTGGAAATGGAGGGGAGGGGCGAAAAAAAGAGTTGTAACTGACACATATGTGTGGAACCTGTAATACTCGGGGGGAAACAGCACACTGTTTTCTTTCCTTTCCTTCTCTCCCACCTTTCCTTTCCTTCTCTCCCAACTCCTAACTCCTCACTCCTCTAAACCTAACTCCTGACTGCTCACTCCCCTAAACCTAAACCCTAACTGATTTTTAACTGTCGTTTGTTCAAACTCTCCCCGCTAAGCTCCTCCCACTTCCCTCTCTCCAGCATCGGTCTCCATGGCAACGCCCATGGAGGACTCCTCTGACTTAGGCCGCTCCAGCATTACTGCAGCCAATCTAAACACAAATACAGTTAAAATCATACAATTTATAATCAACTCCTGTACACCTTCCCCCACAGAAAAATTATTTTTGGGCCATTCTCACTCCCGGAATGGGCAAAAATAATTCCACAAATTATCCAACAATATCTAAATACACAATATTTCTGAAAGGCAATCACAATATGGTTAAATATATTATAATGCATATATACAAACCTTTTACCATACGAAATTCTAGATAAGGCGTCTGCGACTATGTTTCGTTTACCTGAAGCATGTTTAATTTCAAATGTAAAATCCTGTAAACATAAACTCCATCTCAATAATTTGTTATTCGTACCTTTTACATTATCTAGCCATCTTAATGGAGCATGGTCCGTTTGTAAGGTAAACTTTCTCCCCCACAAATATGGCTTTAATTTTTTTACTGACCATATGATGGCATAGCATTCTTTTTCAATCATTGACATGTTATATTCATTGGAATGCCATTTTTTACTCAAAAACAAAATAGGTCTGTCCTCACCCTCTACATCTAACTGGCTTAGGACAGCTCCTAGCCCAGTATCCGATGCATCACATGTTAGAATAAAAGGTTTATCAAAATCTGGCGCAATTAGGACCGAATCCGAAGTAATGGCTTTCTTCAATTGATCCATGGCAGTTTGACAATTTGGAGTCCAAATTACCTGATTCGGGTTCTTCTTTTTGGTAAGATCCGAAAGAGGGGCTGCCAAATCACTAAAAGATGGAATGAATTTACGATAGTATCCAGCCAATCCAAGGAGTGCCCTAACCTGTTTTTTTGTTTTGGGCACAGGCCACTGGTGAATAACTGCCACTTTAGTAGGGTCAGGTCAAATACAACCTCCTCCCACTAAATGTCCTAAATACTTGGTAGTATTGTATCCTAACTTGCACTTGGAAGCTTTAATAGTTAACCCTGCTTCCCTCAACCTACTTAATACCAGATCCAAATGTTCAAGGTGAGCTTCCCATGAATCACTGAAAATCCCTATATCATCGATATAGGCCACGCAGAAAGACCCCAGCCCACTTAAAACTCTGTCCACTAATCTCTGAAATGTGGCTGGGCTGTTCTTTAACCCAAATGGAAGTACGGAAAATTCAAATAGCCGATTTTGGGTCCGGAAGGCGGTTTTATGTTGATCCTGTGGTGCCATGGGCACTTGCCAAAATCCTTTGGTTAGATCTATACTACTAATAAAATTGGCCTTCCCCATCCTTTCCAGCAAATCATTCAAACATGGCATAGGATAAGTATCTGTTTGGGTTACCTTGTTTAATTGCCTATAATCTACACAAAATCTAATTGTCTTGTCTGGCTTCTGTACTAATACTATGGGTGAAGCCCAAGAGCTAATCGATGGAACAATGATACCTAGGTCCAACATTTCTTTAATCTCCCTTTCAATACATTCATTGGGTCTCCCTGTGACCCTGTAGGGTGGACATACTATAGGAGCTACATCACCGGTGTTTATTTGATGCTGGACTCCCTGGACCTTTCCTGGTAAATCTGAAAATATATCTTTATATTTACTCAAAATTTCCACAACCTCTCTTCGCTGTGGTTGGGACAATTCACTGTTTATTTCTACCCGATCCAAATTTTTGTATTGTTCACGATCACCCTCCCAAAAAGAAAAGGGACCGGATTCTTCTTCCGAAACAACAAAATAAACATTAGCAGACCTTCTAACATAAGGCTTTAACATGTTTACATGAACTCTTCTTTCCACATTTGAATGTTCATCATAAATATCATAGTTTATTTGATTGTGTTTCCTGGTGATCTTCCAGGGTCCCGACCAATCTAATTGCAGTTTGTTGGTTTTGTTGGGAGATAAAAACAAAACTTCATCTCCGATGTTGAAGATCTTTGGCTTAGCAGTAGAATCATAATAGTCTTTTTGTCTTTGCTGAGCTGCAAGCAAATGTTCTTGTGCAATGTCCCTAGCCAGTTGCATTGTTGATTGAAGATCCTTTAGGTACTCCGACACTGGAACTGGATCTGTTGCTGGATTTTCCTCCTAGTATTCCTTTATCAGGTCTAATGGACCATGAGCTTTCCTTCCATATAGCAATTCAAGCGGACTGTAGCCAGTACTGTCATGAGGGACGGTCCTGTAGGTGAATAACAGTTGTTGTACTTTGACGTCCCAGTCGTATGGCTTCTTTTGACTGTAAGACTTTATCATTTTGACTAAAGTCTTGTTCAGATTTTCAACTAGTCCATTTGTCTGTGGGTGATAAGCTGTTGAAGTCAGGTGTCTGATTCCACATAACTCAAGCAATTTTGACATAAGTCTGGAAGTAAATTGAGTTCCCAAATCAGAAACCAATTCTCTAGGATAACCAGTTCTTCCCCAAATGGATAACAGTGCATTTGCAATCGTTGTTGTCTCAATGTTAGTTAGAGCTACAGCCTCTGGATATCTTGTGGCGTAGTCAATCATGGTTAGAATGTATCTGTAACCACGTCTGCTTGGCTTACAAAGAGGACCAACTATGTCAATGCCCACTCTGTAAAATGGTTCTGCAATTACCGGCATAGGGATCATAGGAGCTTTAATTTTATCCCTTCCAGTACTCAATCTTTGGCAGATATCACAAGACTGGCAAAACTCTTTGATCTTCTGGAACATGCCAGGCCAATAAAAGTTTTTAGTGATCCTCTTTGTGGTTTTCCTCACGCCCAGATGACCACCGTGAGGGTTCTCGTGTGTCGCCCTCATCAGCTGTTCTCTAAAACTTTGAGGCACTACAATCTGATTACATGTCATTGATCCTTCTGTTGACTTCATGTTTCTGGTTTCTCTATACAAGACACCATTCTTTAACACAAACTTGGAGGGCTGCCCTTTTGCTGATACTGTGAGGTTTTGAGCCAAAGCGAACAAAGGTTTTAGAAATTCATCTGCTCTTTGTTCCTGTTGAATTTCTCTGACTCCTCCTGTCTTCTTAATAAGCTCAGCAACCATAGTGCTGGATTCTGGATTCTCATCCCCCTCCTGTTGTATGGCGAAACACATGGCTTTTTGATCAGGGCTTTTGCTGTTATATTCTTCCTCCTCACACATCATTCTCCACTTTCCAATCTTTTTAGCCAGATCATTTCCAATTAAACACCTGTATGGTATGTCTGGACTGACTGCAAAATCCCACATACCCTTCCAACCTCCATATTCTATTGGCAAAGACACTACTGCTGTTGGTATTGCAGGTCCCAAGCCTTTTAATCTTATTTCAGAGGTAGGATGCTGAAATTTCTGAGGTATTATATCTGGATGTATAATACACACATCAGATCCTGTGTCCCGCCACCCTCTCATGTCTTTGTTGTCAATGGAAATGGATTCTAAGTAATCCTCAGTTGCGGTGTTTGACAAAATGAACAAACATTGTTTCTCTTGAGGCACCGTTTCCGAACTCTCCTTTGACACAGTATTTGGTTCTGTTTTCTTTGTTTCTTTTACTTTATTAACGAAGAGGGTTGTCTTTTCTTTTCTTAAAAGGGGACATTGATACCTTATATGATCCCACTTTCCACACTGAAAACACCTAATTTTTCCCTCAGGAGCAGTTTGACTTGTTACACTCTGCCTCCTCCAGGAGGGGTTTTCTATTGCAGGACCTTTTCCTTGTTGTGGGCGCGTTTGATGTTGGTAAAATGGCTGCCTGTTTGTCCTTTTATCATTTGGCAGATCTTCCCTTTTGAATCCTTCTTTTAGGGTAATTAATTGATCTACCATAACCGCTGCCTCTACTACAGTGGATGGCTTTCGATCCTGTACCAGCCACCGAAAATCGGAAGGTATCAATTGGAAAAATTGTTCCAATTTTAAAAGTTCTCTCAGTTGTTGGTAATTTTCCACCTCAGACGTCCTTAGCCAACTATCGAACAGTTGAGACAATCTAGAGGCCACCTGAGCGAAACTTTGGTTCTTATCTCTTTTCAGAGTCCTGAACTTGAATCTGTAAAATTCAGGTGTTAATTGAAATTTCTGTTGAACCTGTCTCTTAAATAAATCATAATCCCCATAGGACTCCTCAGGCATTTCTCCATATATTTCTAAGAGCTTTCCACTTATTTGAGGCCTTAAGTACGTCATCCATTTTTCCTCAGCAACTCCAAAATCTTTACAACATCGCTCAAACAAGGTTAGAAACTTCTCTATATCGTCATCCTTAGTAAATTTAGGAAATACTAGGTTCTTGTAGGTTTTTTCGAGCTATAGGGCCATGTTCTAGAGGCATTTCTCCTGACGTTTCGCCTGCATCTATGGCAAGCATCCTCAGAGGAAGTGAGGGGGGGTGGTGGGCTAATTTTTTGCTTTTGCAGTTCAATTTCCATTCTCCTCAATTCTATCTCCTGTTCTCTCTCTTTTTGTCTTTCCTCAAACTCTCTTTCCCTTTGTTTTGCCTCTATTTCCAATCGTTTCATCTCTAGTCTGTGCCATTTCTGACACAGACACTGGCTCTGTTTCTGCTTCAGAGCCCAAACTTCCTTCTTGGTCTCCCATTGTTTCCTCAACAAGTTTTTTCTGTCATCTGGTAGCCATATTTCAATAACTTTTACCTCACAAATTATTCTCAAAGTAGTCTTAAGGCACTCAATCAGTTGTTAATCGTATCCCGTCGTCTGCCACCAATTTGAAAAGAAGCAGGGGAGCTGGGGGATGATTTATTGTTGCCACCAATTTGAAAGGAACCAGTATTCAGGAGATTTTTCCCCAGTTCCCAATTTTAAAAAGACTTAGCCGACTTGCAATGGAGGTTGCCGATTAGGAACCAAATTTACCATCAAGTTAGAAGGGAGGCTGTTCAATTGCACCTCCTCCTTTATTAAGAAAGTAATAACTTAGTAATAATTACACTGTATATACTGTAGCGTGACTGGAGAGAAGAATGTAGATTTATTTGGTTACTTTTCCCTACGTTTCTGCCACCACGTGAGGTAAGTTGTAATATTGTGAGAAATTGCACTTTGGACTCAGAATAGACGGAGCTGAGGCAATCTTTAAATAAAAGTTAACAATTTTATTAAGTACACAGCGTGTGGTTGCAAGATGTAACTTTTCCTTGTTGCACTTGACCTGTTGCTATCACCGTGAGGAAAAGTACAATAAAAATAAATAAGTTAAAAAATTACAAAATAAAGTATTATTCTGCCAAATGATGAAGTTGTTCAGGTTGCAGGTTTTTCTTTTGTGTGTGTGTGTGTGTGTGTCAGGCACAACTTGAGAAACTGCAAGTCACTTCTGGTGTGAGAGAATTGGCCGTCTGCAAGGATGTTGCCCAGGGGACGTCTGAAACTTTTAATGCAATGGGTTAAACCCTTGTACTAGCAGGACTGAAGACTAACAGGTTGCAGGTTTGAATCCGTGGAAAGCGTGGATGAGCTCCCTCTGTCAGCTCCAGCTCCCCATGTGGGGACATGAGAAAAGTCTCCCACAAGGATGGTAAAACATCAAAACATCTGGTGTGTTCCCTGGGCAACATCCTTGCAGACGGCCAATTCCCTCACACCAGAAGTGATCTGCAGTTTCTCAAGTCACTCCTAACACCAAAACAAAAAAGTCTTTAATGCTAAGACAGCTTCCCAGCTGCTGTATGCTTCCAGCATCTGGATTGGGACCCTAACGTCAAAAATAGACCAACAGCAAACACAGTTTGTGAGGGCCCTTTTCCAACTCCCCAGATGTGTACTTGAATCTGGGGAAGCACTCCTGTCAATAAGAACCTGGTGGTGAGCACTTAAATATTGGCTCAAGATCAGAGGTTTTAGTTTAGGATCAGATATGATTCATCACTTAGCTCAGGATGAGTACATAAACAGTTGATTTAAGATCAATTCTAAAAAAGCCTCCTCCATCAGCTTTTCCGCATCCCTCCTAACTCATCTGAGTTTTGACATGGCTCTCAATCAATTAGAGAATCAATTAGCCTTTTGTGAGCTGTGCTCTCACTCTTATGTATCTTGCTCCCCTAGTACCCTGTCCATACATTTTGTTGGGCCTTTCCATGCAGCAAACTATCTAAAGAACTTGACTGTTGCCAAATACCGCTGCCTATTTTCCAAAGCAAGGTGCAATATACTCCCATCTGAATTGCTGTGTGGGAGATTTACAGGTACCCCATATAATAAAAGACTCTGTCCATGTAAAAATCAGGAAGTAGAATGCTTAGAATGTGATTTTCCTGCTTCTTGGCAGGGGGTTGGACTGGATGGCCCATGAGGTCTCTTCCAATTTAATAATTCTGTGATTCTATGAGTGCATCTACAACATTCTACTGTCACACAGTTTTTATGAACAGGCCCGAGCACATATAATCAACCCCCTTCTAAGAAACTTACCAGAATGTCCAATGAAATTTTATGTGAAGTTTCTAATTAGTGACAACCTTCCCCACGTGACCTTAGAGGTTTTTTTTTCTGAGGCAGCCAGGATTAGACAATTCCCAATGTTAGATACAGGCTGAAACACACCGGCACTTCTTGTAGTTGTTTACCTATGTTTTTAGCCAACATGCATTTTAAACAGTTTTTAACTGTTGTAAATCTTATCCGTTTTTGTGTTTAATCAACCAGATGTTCGTAATCTCATTACCTGCATACCTTGTTCACCTATGGTGCAATAAGGGCCTTTGGACCATAATAAAATGTTGTTGTTGTTGTTGTTGTTGTTGTTGTTGTTGTAACAAATACCCTTTCTGCAATCTGTTAACTGCAGAAGGTCCTACAAATATAGTTACAAACCATAGTGGAAAGTAGTCAGTCTCTGTCCAGAGTGTAGCACACATCTTTTTGACATCAGCTTCTCTTTAATGACTATGTTTGCAACATCTTTATGTGGAGCTATTCTTTGCTCCATACAAAGGTGTTCCATGTGACTCTCAAGGTCCATTTAATCTTGATTTATAATATTATAATGTAATACAATATAATACTAATAATAATATGATATTATAATTATATATTTATATTACATGTAATATTATTAATAATATTACAGTATAATGGTATAGTGCAATATAGTAATATATAATACTAATATTGTGCTATAGTAATAATATAATATATTGTATTTACATATTACTGAGTCCCCTTCAGGGTGAGAAGGGCGGCATATAAATGTCGTAAATAAACAAATAAGTTGACTCCTACTGAAAGAACTCTGGCAATCTGGTTTATGTGTTTGTTTGTTAGTTTTCTTTTCCCTCTCAGTTACAGCTCAGAGTTCAGCAACCTCAGCCCACTGCTCCTTCCACCAGCCAGCCCCCGCAAGCTCAAGTCCCCCCACAAGCTGGGCCGCAGGCTACCCAAGGAGGTGCTATGCTCAGACCCCAAAACCCGGGCGCCAATCCTCAACTCCGAAGCCTCCTCCTTAGCCAGCAGCCGGTAAGTCCTTATTAGGCATGTGCAATCAATTAAAAATATTTCAAAAGTCATTACAAGATTAGGGAGTGCCTCCGTTTCATGTTTCTAAAGGATATTTAGTGAAAATGTCATTAATATGGGAAGAGTAACGAAATTTCAATACTTTTTCATTATGTAATTGCGCATAATTGGGGAAATTTCCAGGGCGCCGTTCTCCTTCATTTTTACAGCTATTGGGGTGAAACTTGCAACAATGGTAGAACACTTTGACCACTGTTAGCCTATTAAGTTTCAGAATGTTTCACTTTTCCACAGGTTTTGGGGGAATTTTCAAAGTTTTTATAAATAATTTTTTAAAAAAAAAACTACAAGAGCTATCTTTTTGAATTTTCTATACAATTACACAAGATAACAGGGGATCATTCTACCGATTGTATGTGTTTTTTTAAAAAGCCACAACAGCTATCACATTGAATGTTTCTCATATATTAACAAATAGAAACCAATATTAACCATTTCGACATTTTCATAGAATCCTAGAGTAGGAGGGAACCCCCAAGGGCCATCTACTCCAACTCCCTTCTTCCAGGCAGAAGGACACCAGCAAAACTCACTTGACAGTTGGCCATCCAGCCTCTAAACTAATTATTATGCTTCCTCTATTGTGTTGGAAAAAACCCCCAATAGCCATCCATTTAGGGATTTCTTCTCAGCCCAGCATTGATTTACTTACTAGAAGTATCAATCAGTTCTCTGCAGATTCAACAATTTATTGGGACTCTGGCTGGCTCTACTATGGAGGGACATATATCTCCCCTCTCCTGATTGGGGCTTGCTGATGTGAGCAGAATTCTGGAAAATGTAGTTTAGGGCAGGGAGTTTTGCATTCTCCGTCATAGTGCTCCTAATCCCTCCTAAACTACATTCCCCAGAGTTCTGTGCTTTATTTCCCAGTGAATTCCCTGCTTTCTGTCTCCTAATGGCAAGAGGCGATTAATTTAAAGAGGAAAGTCAGCCTTCTTGGCTTTGCTTTGTTTCCTTGTGCTGAAAATAAAACTGACTTTGGGAGGATTTTGAGATTTACAAAATGCAAACAAAAAAGTCTTGCGTAAGTTTTGATTCTAAATTTTTGGAGTGGGTCATGTCCACATGCCAGATATCGCCTCGTAAGTACAAATTTAACAAATTTGATACGACTTACGAGGACTAAGAAAAAAAATGCACACCTCTAGTGCTTATCTCCCTCATCTCTCCCAAGTCTTCTTTTTCACTTGACCAAATTACTGGTCTTTATTTGGAATAATTGACAATACAGCTACGAGATAAAACATGAGATGTGGCATAGGCTAATCTGCCACTTAACCCAAGTAAAAGAGAGAAAATCCATAATATTCTCTTCCCTGAGAAGCCCAGAGGCCTAGGCAAGTGGACTGTATACACTGTCCACTTGTGGGATCTAGTACGTCAATATATATTGATGACCACTGAGTTAAAATGGAGGATAACTCAATAGTCATCAAAACTAAATTAGCTCACTCTCAAGGTAATAGAAGTCATTATTACCAGTATTAGAGATGTGATCCTAGCGTGTCTCTACATTCCTCTCATTGGGGAACAGGAGTAGAAAGATAGTATTCACACACACCTTGTCATTGCTTTCCAAGAGCCATGAAGATGGTCACTATGCAAATAGATTACTTGACTACATTGGCATTTAATCTGACCTAGCACTGTTCCTGTATTATATCCATATGTCCTCCCTCAGTAGAAGATTCACCGAGAGGGCACATCCTTCCATAAATCCAGGGGGATGGGTTCTGCAAATGGCTCATCCCTTTCTAGTGGAGATTACGTGACCCATTTCTTCTCACATCCTGTCCATCAGGATAATAGAGCTAATTGAGATCCAAGTTCTTAATCCTCTTTGTATATCTGATCTATCCTTTTCTCAAGGAAGGAATGGCAATGTGCTAATCAGGTTGGTCATATTGCCATTCCAATCAGGTTGGAAACCCCTCCCCCCCCCCCCCCCCAAATGTTGTTTAACATCTACATGAAGCTACTGGGGGAGATCATTTGGAGTTTTGGAGTTAGATATCCTCTGTACACAGATGACGTTCAACTCTATTACTCCTTTCCACCTACTGTTAAGGAGGCTGTTGAGATCTTGAACCAGTGCTTGGCAGCTGTGATGGTTTGGATGAGGGCGAACAAATTGAAATTGAATCCAGACCAGACAGAGGCACTCCTGAAGAGTCCAAAGGCCGAACAGGGTATAGGGTTACAGCCTGTGTTGGACGGGGTTACACTCCCCCTGAAGACACTGATTCACAGCTTGGTTGATCTCCTGAGTCTGGAACCCCAGATTTCGTCAGTGGCCAGGGCATCTTTTGCACAATTAAAACTTGTGCGCCAGTTGCAGCTGTACCTTGCGAAGTCAGACTTGGCCACAGTAGTCCACATAATAGATTATTGCAACGTGCTCTACATGGGGTTGCCTTTGAAGACTGTTCGGAAGCTCCAATTGGTCCAAAGGGAGGCAACCAAATTGCTCACTGGAACGAGTTACAGGAAACACACAACTCCCCTGTTGCATCAGCTCCACTGTCTGCCAGTCTGCTACCAAGCACAATTTAAAGTGCTGGCTTTGACCTATAAAGTCTTAAATGGTTCCAGCCCAGTTTACCTGCCCAAACGTATCTCCCTCTATGAACCATGTCGGAGGTTAAGATTGTCCAGGGAGGCTCTGCTCTCAGTCCCACCTCATTTGCAAGTGTGATTGATGGGAATGAGAGACAGGGCCTTCTCAGTGATGGTTCCTAGACTATGGAACTCCTTTTCTACCACAATTAGATGAGCATCCTCCCTCTTGGCCTTCAGGAAAAAAGTAAAAACATGCCTGTGGGACCAAGCCTTTGGGCAGTAAGCAATACAAGGAATGGACAGGGATTGTGTGCAATTGATATTTGATATTGGAATGGTCTTGGACTATGATTGTCAGACTATGTGATTTTAATGTTTATTTAATATGTTTTTAACTTCAGATTTTAATGTCTAAATGTTACTACTTTTTATGATTTAATTGATAGTTATATAACTGTTATTGTTGTTTTATGTTAGGTTTTTCGTACATATGTTAGGCATTGAATTTTGCTGTGAATATGTTGGAAACTGCACTGAGTCCCCCTCGGGCTAAGAAAACTGATATATAAATGAATAAATCTATAGAAATAAAAATGTAATGTTCATTTGTGGAATTAACATAACTCAAAAACCACTAGACGAATTGACGCCAAATTTGGACACAGTATGCATATCAGGCCAACAAGTGACCATCACTCATGAAAACACTGACAAACACAGCAGAAAATACTTAAAAGCCAAAAAAACCAAAAATTGCGCTCCAACGCAAAACCACACACGCAAACACACATATATATACATATACACATACACATATACACACATGTTGTTCATTCGTTCAGTCACTTCCGACTCTTTGTGACCTCATGGACCATCCCACCCCAGAGCTCCCTGTCAGCCATATACACACCTATGCACACACACAAAGCACATATACACAGACTGGGCCATAGCAACGCATGGCAGGAGACAGCTAGTAAATAAATAAACAAGAAGTGGACTTTTTAGGTCTTACCTGCTATCCCTTCTTTCTTTCCCTCATGTACAGCCCCAACCTGGAGTTCCTCAGTCCCAGCAGCCCCTCCACCACCTCCAACAGGGTTCTCCGGGAATGTTACCACACCAAAACATGGGGCAGGCTCTAGGGCATCAGCCTCCAGGACAGCAGCAGCTCCAACTCCCTGGACAGCCCCTCATGCACCAAGCCCCTGGGCAACAGTGGCCAGGACAGATGGCACCACGGGCACCTTTGCAAGGTACAATATGCTATATTTGTGTAAAATAATAGAAGACTGCAAAAGAGGAACTGCCTCCTTACTATCTGTATTTGGAAATTAGGGAAGGATCTCTGTGATTTTATTAAAAGGCCAGTGAGCTTCTCTCTACCCCAACTATCAAGAGTCATTGACTTTCAAGAGAGAGAAAAAAATCAAGTGGGAAAGCCACATATGAGTGTGTGTATGCCTTAATTGGGAGCCCCAGTGGCGCAGTGGGTTAAAGCACTGAGCTGCTGAGCTTGTTGATCAAAAGGTCGCAGGTTCAATTCCGGGGAGCGGCGTGAGCTTCCGCTGTCAGCCCT
The DNA here is from genome assembly GCF_025583915.1 of Anolis sagrei ordinatus. Classification (NCBI taxonomy): domain Eukaryota; kingdom Metazoa; phylum Chordata; class Lepidosauria; order Squamata; family Anolidae; genus Anolis; species Anolis sagrei. The sequence goes on along the minus strand of NW_026847660.1, from coordinate 28,956,807 downwards.
AGCTTCTGCCAACCTAGCATTTCGAAAAAATGCAAATGTGAGTAGATCAATAGGTACCGCTCCAGCGGGAAGGTAACGGCGCTCCATGCAGTCATGCCGGCCACATGACCTTGGAGGTGTCTACGGACAACGCTGGCTCTTCGGCTTAGAAATGGAGATGAGCACCACACCCCAGAGTCAGACATGACTGGACTTAATGTTAGGGGACTGCCTTTACCTATGCCTTAATTGAGCGATTACATGGTATTCATACCTTCCTATGGGATAAGGTGAAGGTGAAGGTTTCCCTTGACATTGAGTCTAGTTGTGCATGACTCTGGGGGGTGGTGCTCATCTCCATTTCTAAGCCGAAGAGTCGGCATTGTCCATAGACGCCTCCAAGGTCATGTGGCCAGCATGACTGCATGGAGCGCTGTTCACTTCCTGCCAAAGCTGTATCTATTGATCTACTCACATTTGCATGTATTCGAACTGCTAGATTGACAGAAGCTGAGGCTAACAGTGGGAGCTCACCCCACTCCCCGGATTCGAACTGCCAACCTTTCAGTCAGCAATTTCAGCAGTTTAAAACGCTGTGCCACCAGGAAGCCCTGTTTAATTGAGATAGTTATGCTATATATAAATTAACATAATGCCTAGGTGAGGCCTTTCTGAACATGGTGCCCTCTATGTTTGCTGGGGATGATGAGAGTCGTAGCCAGGAGAGTGACCCAGTTTGAGGAAGATTGTCTCAAGGGTAAATTCTGGAGTGATATTGCCACCTGAAGCTCAGGTTGGGATCCACTGAGTGACAGGAACAATATACTGAGTCTTATATAAAATAAAATATATGTGGGTGTCTAGTGCATGTATTATACCAGGCATGGGTAAACTTTGGCCCTCCGTGTGTTTTGGACTTCAACTCCCACAATTCCTAACAGCCTACCAGCTGTTAGGAATTGTGGGAGTTGAAGTCCAAAACACATGGAGGGACAAAGTTTCCCTATGCCTGTATTACACAGACTTAAATCCAATGTTTGTGCCATTATTGGGCTATAGGTTCCTCTCCTCTTAATCTGAGAGAAGTACTTGCTCCTGTTTATCTGTGCCATTCCCCCTGGTATCTCTCCCAGGTCAGATGCTGATGAATCCAGGTCCCCGGGGCCCTGTACCGCAGCCAGGCCTGCAGCAAGTCCCAGCCCCCAGCATCATGGAGGACGACATTCTCAGAGACCTCATCTGAAGGTGGACAAGGTCCCTGTTCCAGTGCCGTTTACTGCTGAGATGCTTCTCTTCTGGAGAATGTTACTGATTTGTTCTGTGTTGTGTGTAATATATTTTCGCTCTTGTTAAAAAATTATCATCCACACCCCTCTGTGTCCTGATGCTTCTTGAAAGAGTTCTCTGCTCCTCCGCTGTCCCAGTAACTCCTCTATCTGACCTCTCCATCCATGTCTGTAACAGCAATAGCCTCTGTTGCACTCAGCTGGGGAAGAGAGCCCAAGAAGGCTGAGCTTTAGCACAGCCCCAGAAGTTCTCATGTGGCCCTTCACAGAATTCAGGAAGACCAAGAAATGAAAATCTTTTGTTACTAGGAAACAGGGATCCCATGAGCTTCAGTGAAAATCTAGAACTGGTGAAGAAGCTGGATTTTTAAATATTTGATTACTTGTATATACTCAAAGTATAAGCCAAGCCCAAGCTAATGATGAGGAATGATGGGAACTGCAGACTAAAAATATATATATTCCCTTCCACCCTTTCATCCTTCCTTCTCTTTTTCCTCCCTTCTTCCCGCTCCTTCCTTCCTTCCTTCCTTCCTTCCTTCCTTCCTTCCTTCCTTCCTTCCTTCCTTCCCTCCCTCCCTCCCTCCCTCCCTCCCTCCCTCCCTCCCTCCCTCCCTCTCTCCCTCCCTCCCTTCCTTCCTTCCCTTTCGTCTTTTCTTCTCTCTTCCCTCCCTCCCTTCCCTTCCACTCTTCCTTCTTTCCATTCCCTTCTTCCCTTCCATCCTCTTCCTCCCTCCCTCCCTTCCTTCTCTTTTTCCTTCCTCTGTTCCTCCTGTGTGATGCTTACTTGGGAGAAGAGAAGGTAGAGAGAGAACATGAAGACCATGTTTCAAGATTTAAAAGGGTGTCCCTTTAAGGAGGAGGGAAGGGGGAAACTGACTTTCTGCTGCTCTAGAGACCAGGGCACAAGGGAGCAATGGTTTCAATTGGCAAGGAAAGAGATTTGACTGAATAAATTAAGAAGAATTCCTGAGAGTAAGAGTTGTTAGTGGCATGGGCTGCCTTGGAGTGTGGTGGTGTCTCCTACTCTGGAGGCTTTTCCGCAGAGGCAGTCAATCGGGAATGCTTTGATTGTGCCTTCTTGCATGACAGAGGGTTGGACTAGATGCCCTTAGGGGTCTCTTCCAGCTCTAAGATTCTAGGATTATATATCAGGAGTAGGCCATACGGGGTCTAATGGATACACTTTTTCTCTCCCGTCCACCATCTCATCTTGACCAAGGCCAACCCTTTGGGATCCAAATGTTTCCCATCTTTCCTTCACTTTCTGCCTCTGAAAGAGAAGAAGAAGGGGAGGAAAGGGCAGGGAGGGGACTTGGGGAGAACCCCCTTCCTCCCGGCCCGCCCACCCATCTCCGGCCTGCCATGTGGCTCCCAAGCTAGAAAGTTTGCCCATGCCTGGATTAAATTCCCTGAATAAATCTTGCCACAAAAAAACATAATAGGGTTTCCATAAGTCTTGATGAAATATGGGCTGGTCCATGTGGACTGAAACAAGAGGAATAGATTTAGAACAGAGGTAACCAAAGCTCATTCAGGATGATATTATGTGCCTGGTTGAATAACTGAAAGGAAGCAGGGGAGGCGAGAGCAGGCATGGGCAAACTTTCTAACTTGGGGTCCACACGCTAGCACTCCCTGCTAGAAGGACTGGCTGCCCAGTGATGGAAGGAAGGGAGGGAGGGAGGGAAGGGAAGGAGGAAGGAAAGAGAGAAGGAAGGATGAAAGGGAGGAAGGGAAGGATGGAAGGAGAAAAAGGGAGAGGGGGAAGGAGCTAGGAAAGAGGAAAGGGAGGAAAGACAAAAGGGAAGGAAAGAATGGAAGGGAAGGAGGAAGGAGGAAGGAAAGAGAAAAGGAAGGATGAAATGGAAGGAGGAAGGAAAGAAGGAAGGAAAAGAAAGGAAGGAGGAAAGAAAGAGAAGGAAGAAAAGAYRAAAGAGGAATGCAAGGGTRAAAGRATGAGAGAGAGAAGGAGGGATGAAAGATGGAAGGAAGGATGAAAGGGTAGAAGGGAAGGATAAAGGAAAGAGAAGGAAGAAAAGACAAAAAGAAAGGAAGGAGAAAGAGGGAAAGGGAAGGAAGGACAAAAGGGTGGAAGGGAAGGAGAAAGGGAAAGGAGGGAGGAAAGAGAAAGAAGGAAAAGAAATGAAGGAGGAAGGAAAGAGAAGGAAGAAAAGATTAAAGGGAAGAAGGATAGAAGGAGAAAGAAGGAAAGAGTGATGAAAGGGAAGGAAGGAGAGACAAAAGGTAGGGAAGGATGAAAGGGAAGGAAGGAGAGACAAAAGGTAGGGAAGGATGAAAGGGAAGGAAGGAGAGACAAAAGGGAGGGAAGGATGAAAGGGAAGGGTAAAAGAAAGAGAAGGAAGGAAAGACGAAAGGAAGGGAGGAATGAGAAAGAGGGAGAGGGAAGGAAGGACGAAAGGATGGAAGGGAAGGAGGAAGGAAACAGAAGTAAGGAAGGATAGGATGGTGAGAGGAGGGCCTAAGAGAAGAGCCCAAGGGGCCACATCTGGCCCTCCAACCTGGGTTTGCCCATACCTGGGCTAGAGTATGTAAAAAGGGTTGTAAGTCAGGATGCCTGGGTTCTTGATGTTAATCAATAGAAACACTCCAGAGATCAATCATGGCTGCTTTTATTTGTCCCACACCATCACTTTTTATTAAGCAAAGACGGCTTGGTTACTGCAGGAGTTGGGCCCAGTGCTCTGAACGGTGCAGTCACTGGAATCCATCTTGCAAAGGTCACAGTGGCAACTGATAGCCACGGGGTACGTGAAGGACGGGTTGACACCGGTTGGGCATCCCTGCAGGAGCATGGTCTCATAGCGCACCTCCTTGTAGGTGCAGACCCGTTGGTTGAAAGATGAGTGGATGGTCTTCCACAACATCTCCTGTAAAAGAGGGTAGTATATGTGAATAGCTTCACCTTGGTAATGTGTGGTGCGGAGGGGAAATGGTGTCAGTGCCTGCTTGCACAGGCTCATTCTATCATTTCCCTGTGTCTGGGTGAGATGATAAGATCTTCTCTCACCCAATCTTCCTCCCTGCCCCCAATACACACGTACACACCCTAGTCTCACAGTAGCCACTGCAGATGGAGGTGGTGATGGTCATGCAGATAGGGCAGTCATCTTTCTCAGCTGCTATGGTGGCATTGACAGGGTGGCAGGCCAGGCTGCTGCTCCTGCGACTGGCACAGAGAGTGGCAGCCAAGAGAAAGAATGCTGCAAGCAAAAGCTTCTTTTCCTAGGTAGGAAGAGACCAGAAATAATGGTTGAGGAATCTGGAGAGCAAGGCTAGAAGGAAGTTTCCAGGACTTTCACACTATGTAGTTGTTGCACTACGGAATCCTGGAGTTTATAGTTTGGTGAGGCACTAGAGATTCCTGGCTGAGAATTAAACTAAACCTTCCACATTTGTGGATTTGCCTTTTGCAGATTTGATTTTCATTAATTTTATTAAGATGTTCTGTTAACCTCTAGGTCAGCGTTTTTCAACCTGGGGGTTAGGTCCCCTTGGGGGAGGGGTTGCAAGAGGGTGTCAGAGGGGTTGCCAAAGACCATCAGAAAACACAGTATTCTCTGTTGGTCATGGGGGTTCTGTGTGGGAAGTTTAACCCTCCAAACCCACCAGTATTCAAATTTGGGCATATCGTGTATTTTTGCCAAATTTAGTTCAGTGAATGAAAATACATCCCGCACTTCAAATATTTACATTACGATTCATAACAGTAGCAAAATTACAATTATGAAGTAGCAATGAAAATAATTTTATGGTTGGGGGTCACCACAACATGAGGAACTGTATTAAAGGGTCGTGGCATTAGGGTGGTTGAGAAACACTGCACTAAAAGCTGTATTTCAGACGAAAGCAATGATTTAACCACAATTTTGTATTCTTGTCTGAGAAATCCTTATGAAATACAAACTGGATGGCTCTTATGGTCTATTCCAGCTCTATGATTCTGCACACAGTTATCTTAAATGGAGAGGCAACTTGAAGACACATAGATTGCAGCTCACAGTACAGCATTATAGTGTTGCCATGCATGAATTGATCAAAGATTATATATATTTAAATATCTTGTGAACATTTGTTCAAGACATGCATATATATATGTTTTGTTGGACTGACAGCCAGATAACATCCTCTGTAAAGTTGTGTGCACTCAGTGCTATTCATGCTTGGTCAATTTTGCGCAATCATATTCAGCAGGCCTTATGTTAAAGGGGTCTATCGAAAGTTGAAGACTCCACCGGATGGTGTTGCCTTTCTTCTAACCTAAAACCCTTGAAACTATCGTAGTGGATTTAAATGAATCTTATAGAATCATAGAATTGAAAGAGATCTTGTGGGCCATCCAGTCCAACCCCCTGCCAAGAAGCAGGAAAATCACACTCAAAGCACCCCTGACAGATGGCCATCCAGCCTCTGTTTAAAAGCCTCCAAAGAAGGAACCTCCACTGCACTCTGGGGCAGAGTTCCACTGCTGAACAGCTCTCACAATTAGGAAGTTCTTCCTAATGTTCAGGTGGAATCTCCTTTCCCGTAGTTTGAAATCCATTGTCCTGCGTCCTAGTCTCCAAGGCAGCAGGAAAAAAAGCTTGCTCCCTCCTCCCTATGATTTCCCCTCACATATTTAAACATGGCCCTCATCACATCTCAGGCTCCTTTACTGCAGGCTAAACATGCCCAGCTTCTTAAGCCACTCCTCATAGGGCTTGTTCTCCAGACCCTTGATCATGTTAGTTGCCCTTAGAAGTCATCTAGTTCAATCCTTTACTCAATGCGGTGATTATAGATATAGTGTCTCAGCTACAAGGCTATCTTGAATAAAGGGAAGTCCACCGCCTTCCCAAACAAGCCTGTCAAATATCTGTCACAGTTAGAATGGTTGCCCTATTATTTAGCCAAGAACTGATTTTTTTTTTGCTGTTCCTAGTACATCGGTTTTAGTGCTGCAGACATTCAGAAGAACAAGGCATGTCCATTGATATATAATCTCAGTGGTTCAGCTATCTTCCAAGCATTGCCTACAACTATGTGTGAGCCATACATCTACCTCACATTCAGCTTGTGCGTTTGCACTTACCTGTATCAGCTTCATCCCGTCTCTTGAGCTGTGAAGGAGCCCTACCGTCCTATTTTGCATCTTCTTTTATATACATCTTCCCCCTCCTCCGAGTCACCCAACCATCAGGAGCCTCAAGGACGAGCAAAAGAGGGATATCATCTCTCATGGCCCAACCATGCTACGGCTTCAAAGATGTTGTTGTTGGAAGCCTTGGCTTTTGTTCCTAAATTTTGTTTCGGCCAGTGTTTGAATGTTCAAAGGCTATGGCAATGTTACATAGATCTTTCTTTTTATTGTTAGGATTTTTCCTTCCTTGCAAGGAACTCAACAGGGGTTGTTGTGTGTTTTTCAGGCTATATGGCCATGTTCTAGAAGCATTCTCTCCTGACGTTTTGCCTGCATCTATGGCAAAACCCTTCCTATCCTGGCTGATAAGCCAAAGGGGGTTTGGCAGAGTGGGTTAAGGTGGTGGTTAATGCTTCCTTACAGAAGGGCAAGATTCCAGCCAGCCTAAAACAGGCTGTTATAAAACCGCTGTTGAAAAACCTTCACTGGACCCCACTCAATTAGTCAACTTTCAGCCAGTTTCCAATCTTCCCTACTTGGACAAAGTCATGGGACGTGTGGTGGCTTCGCAACTCCAGGGGTTCTTGGTAGACACTGATTATCTAGATCCGGCACAGTCTGGCTTTAGGCCGGGACATGGCATTGAAACAGCCTTGCTCGCCTTAGTAGATAATCTACGCCGGGAGCTAGACAGGGGGAGTGTGTCCCTGTTGGTTCTGCTGGACCTCTCAGCGGCCTTTGATACCGTCGACCATGGTATCCTTCTGAGATGCCTCGCAGAAATGGGACTTGGTGGTACTGCTCTGCAGTGGCTCCAATCCTTCCTGGAAGGTCAGTCTCAGAGGGTGTTACTGGGTGACACTTGTTCGGCTCCACCACCATTGTATTGTGGAGTCCCTCAGGGTTCAGTACTGACCCCAATGTTATTTAACATCTACATGAAGCCACTGGGGGAGATCATCCGGAGTTTCGGAGTAAGGTGTTATCTGTATGCAGATGACGTCCAGATCTGTCACTCCTTCCCACCTAAGGAGGCTGTCCAGACCTTAAACCGGTGCTTGGCTGCTGTGTTGGACTGCATGAGGGCTAAAAAATTGAAATTGAATCCAGACAAGACAGAGGTCATCCTGATCAGTTGCAAGGCTGAACAGGGCATAGGGTTACAGCCTGTGTTGGATGGGGTTACACTCCCCCTGTAGATGCAGGTTCGCAGCTTGGGAGTGATCCTGGATTCATCGTTGAGCCTGGAACCCCAGGTCTTGGCGGTGGCCAGAGAAGCTTTTGCACAACTAAGACTTGTGCGCCAGCTGCGCCCATACCTTGGAAGTCTGACTTGGCCACAGTGGTCCACGCTCTGGTTACATCCCGAATAGATTACAGCAATGCACTCTACGTGAGGCTGCCTTTGAAGTCGGTTGGGAAACTTCAGCTAGTCCAATGGTCAGCAGCCAGACTACTAACTGGGGCGACATACAGGGAGAATACTACCCCCCTGTTTTGCCAGCTCCACTGGCTGCTGGTCCACCTCCAGCCCAATTCAAAATGCTGGTTCTGACCTATAATGCTCTATACGGTTCTGGCCCAGCTTACTTGTCCGAACACATCCACCCCTATGTCCCACCTCGAAACCTAAGATCATCCGGGAAGGCGCTTCTGGTCGCTTCACTGCCGCATCATCTGGTGGGTTGTTTTGGCGTTGTTTGTCTGTGTTGTTTTGTTTTGTTGTGTGCTTGCGCTGTGCTACTCTGCTGCTGAGTATGCATGCCCAGTGTGGAAAGCACATCTCACCACACTAAAACAGTGGATGTGGCTCTTAATGAGACATGCCGCATTATCACAGGGTGTCTGCACCCTACACCACTGGAGAAATTACACTGCTTAGCTGGTATTGCACCACCTGACATCCGCCGGGAAGTAGCAGCCAGTAGTGAAAGGACCAAGGCAGAGACATCTCCAGCTCATCCCTGTTTGGGTATCAGCCAGCACGTCAATGACTTAAATCAAGAAATAGTTTTCTTAGATCTACAGAGACACTCGCTGGAACACCCCAGCAAGCGAGAGTCCAAAAATGGCAGGCTCAAATCCAGAACCTCAATCAATGGCTGATACCAAATGAGAGACTCCCCCCTCGGCACACAGAAAACTGGGCGACTTGGAAGGCGCTGAACAGACTGCGCTACCAAGTTGAATCCACGACATGCGAGTGTGGAGAAGAGCAAACCACTGACCACCTGCTGCAATGCAACCTGAGCCCTGCCACATGCACAATGGAGGACCTCCTTGCGGCAACACCAGAGGCACTCCAAGTGGCCAGATACTGGTCAAAGGACATTTAATCAACTACCAAGCTTGTGTTTTGTCTGTTTGTTTGTTTTTGTCAAAAAATGTAATACAAATGTCTGGTTGCTGATGACACGATAAATAAATAAATAGAACTGCTCGCTCCCTGTCAACAGCACAAATGCGATGGGGGACGAGAGACAGGGCCTTCTCAGCTGTGCCCCCCCCCCGGTCTTTGGAACACACTCCCAAATGAGGTAAGATCAGCCACCTAACTTTTCAAAAGAAACTAAATGCATGGTTTTGAGACCAGGCTTTTGGACAATAGGTGCAAGCAGCACTTTAAGGGAATGTGACTGGAACGACGATATGGCTGATGAGACTGTTTCACTGTTTTAATGATGGTTTATGTATTGTTAATTATGCTTTTATGTTTAATTGTGGTTTTAATTTTGTAATTTGTTATGTAATGGCTTCGTAATGGGGCCCATTGTAATCTGTCCTGAGTCCCCTTCAGGGGTTGAGAAGGACGGGATAGAAATGCGGGAAATAAGCATCCTCAGAGGTTGTGACCTCACCTCAGACCTCACAACCTCTGAGGATGCTTGCCATAGATGAAGGCGAAACGTCAGGAGAGAATGATTCTAGAACATGGCCATGTAGCCTGAAAAACCTACAAGAACCCAGTGATTCCAGCCATGAAAGCCTTCGACAATACATTGAACTCAACACGGTCCATGTGTCTCATCAGCTGTTTCATCCCCAAATTTTCTCATCATGACATTATAGATTACGCTACGTAACATGAATTTTGTTCCTGGGTTATAAATTTCATTTCCTAATTGGGTCTATCATAAAAGCATGGAAAAAGTTTATTAAATTGCAAAAACTTTGTATTTGTGGGACATTCTGCAGCACATTTTGCTATGGTTTTGCAATGAATCTCTCATTGAGCCTCAACCAATTCAACATAGTTTGCAGCAGTCACAAAAACAAAGTCTCTGGAAGATAACAACTATGTAAGAAAAGATAAAGGTTTCCTCTTGACATTAAGTCTAGCCGTGTCCGACTCTGGAAAGTGGTGCTCATCTCTATTTCTAGGCTGAAGAGCCAGCGTTGTCCGTAAACACCTCCAAGGTCATGACTGCATGGAGCGCTGTTACCTTCCCACTCTAGTAGTACCTATTGATCTACTCACATTTGCATGTTTTCGAACTGCTAGGTTGGCAGAAGCTAGGGTTAATAGCAGGAGCTCACCCCGCTCCCTAGATTTGAACCGCCGACCTTTTGGTAGGCAGGTGCCACCGGGGAGCCCTTCAAAGTACATAGGTAAAAGTAAAGGTTTTCCCCTGACATTAAGTCTAGTCGTGTCCGACTCTGGAGGGTTGGACACGACTCTTAAGCTTCATTTCTAAGCTTAAGAGCCGGCGTTGTTCGTAAACACCTCCAAGGTCATGTGGCCGGCATGACTGCGTGGAGCACCGTTATACACAATTAAAGAGGAAATAGCACACAATTAAAGAGGAAATAACACTTCCAAAGCAGGAATATGTTTTGTTTGTTTTCAAAATTAGTTACATAGTGTACCAACCTTGGGCTGTATGACTGTCACTTTCATCAAAGTCAAGGTTAGTTGACATGGACTTGAGCCAACACACAGGAAGCATTCTTAAAAAACAAAACAATACAACTGTGCTGACATCTTCATCCAGAAAACTAGAAGCCTGAGAAATTTGTGATGGAATTATGATTTGTAGCATTCCAGGTTCTTGGAAAATTGTATTTGAAGAAAAGCTTAAAAGCTACTAGCCAGAGAGAAAACTGGGTTAGGACATGTGTGCAAGAATCTCTGGGTTCTCTGAATGGGATTACATGCAGGAAAGCCTTACGAGGGTTCTGCTAGAGCAGGCATGGGCAAAGTTTGGCCCTCCAGGTGTTTTGGACTTGAAGTCCCACAATACCTAGCAGCCTATAGGCTGCTAGGAATTGTGGGACTTGAAGTCCAAAACACCTGGAGGGCCAAACTTTGCCCATGCCAGTGCTAGTGTGTGTGTGTGTGTGTGTGTGTGTGTGTGTATATATATATATATATATGGAATACAATTTATTTATTTCGAACACTTCTACAACTCCCAAGATTCTTCAGCAAGCATGGCTGGCAACCATGCAGATTGGATATTTTAAGAGTTCTAGTAAAAGAAGATCAAATAATGAAGTTTTAGGGTGTTACATATGAAATCGAAGATATTTGTGTGAACAAATGTTGAATCATGGGCCTTAGTCTGGTGGAATACCAAAGGTGATAGCGCTATGTCAGTGAAGTCGAGCCCCCCCCCCCCCAAATAAGGGATAGTGACTTATAGTTCTGCAAAGGGCAAGGGCACCAGACTGCACAGTAGGGGTTAAGTCTTGGTCACATTGCCAAGGCACTAACAACAACAAGGACCCCACGAGGCTTTTGGGGAACGGCTGGATCTTGGGACTTCTGCCCTTCAGGAGAGTTGCAGTTTCCCAAGGACCAACTTCGATCCCAGCGTGGCAGAATTTCCACTCAATGGCTCAGTGGGAAATCAACAGACTTTCCTTTTGGGCTTTAATTGCTCTGTCTGATGTTTTGGACTCGCAAGTACATCTCTCCCGCTCATGAACTTCCCTCAAAATGAACTATGGACTCATATTGCTTGAAAATAATTTCTTTATTAAATTTCTTTGGCAGGGTGGGATGGGGAAGGAGATATTTGATATGAATTTCTGTGGATTTCTGTATTCCTCCATGTATTTTCCTTATTTTTGCCCCGCAATGGCTTCAAACTACAGGAAAGGAGATTCCACCTGAACACTGGCAGGAAAGCACTATGCACATGCTAATGGGTATTCTTGCTTTCATTTCTAAGTAGCAGCCAGTGTTGCAATGGGTTAAACCCTTGTGCTGGCTGAACTGCTGACTGAAAGGTCAATGGTTCAAATATGGGGAGTGGGGTGAGCTGCTATCTGTCAGCTCCAGCTTCCAATATGAGGACATGAGAAAAGCCTCCCACAGGATGGTAAAAACATCTGGGCATCAGAGGTCCAAATCTGGGAAGAGTGCAGATGAGCTCTCTCCGTCAGCTCCAGCTCCCCATGCGGGGACATGAGGGAAGCCTCCCACAAAGATGGTAAAATGTCAAAAGCATCCGGACGTTCCCTGGGCAACGTCCTTGCAGAAGGCCAGTTCTCTCACACCAGAAGCAACTTGCAGTTTCTCAAGCTGCTCCTGACACACACACACAAAATTCTCACTCCAGGTGTTCAAGGACTCAACTGGCTTCAAATGTTTTCTAAACCTGGGCTATGGATTGAATTAATCCTGGGCAGCTATTGCCAGATGGGAAGAGCTTTCCCACCCAGGGCAATAGTGACAAATGAAGCAGATAGAGATTTTCCATGAGGCCTTGGGGTTTACAAGGCTGTTAGCTCTGGGCTAGCGCAGGTGTGTCGCTAGGTGAGAAATCCCTCTCTATCTTTGTCGCACACAACCCGAGCTCCTTGACGTTTATTTTTTACCCTGGTCCCACCTGTAACAATAGCTAAAGTGGGCTTGGCATGAAAAGCAGGTATTTGTGGAGTTGACAAACACAAGGCTTCAGGAGAAAATACAACATTCTTGAGACAACATTTCAAAAAAAGATCTGGTAGAATTCATCTCCTTACCCACTGTTTGCTTTGCTGTAAGAAACTAGAAATGTTGCATTTTTGCAACATTTTTTTTCTTGAGGAACTGCAAGTTGCTTTTGGGATGAGAAATTTGGCCATTTGCAAGGATGTTGCCCAGGGGACCCCCGGATACTTTTGATGTTTTACCATCCTTGTGGGAGGCTTCCGTCATGTCCCCACATGCGGAGATGGAGCTGACAGAGGGAGCTCATCTGCGCTCTCCCCGGATTTGAACCTCTGACCTGTCAGTCTTTAGTCCTGCCGGCTCAAGGGTTTAACCATTGCATCACCAGGAGCTCCTGGAACACTGCAACTGTTATATTAAGGGAATTCTGGGGTTTGTGGTCCAAAAAGTCAATCAGATACAGCCACAAGTGATTGCCAAAAAGGAGAGGAGGCAGGGAAATGTTCCTGAACAATAGACTAATCCCAAAGCCTCAAACCCAAGGAGTTGCGCCCTAAACCCCAGATACTATGCACCCTGAGTTTCCCCTTATGAATTCATGTTTATGATCTACTGATGGATGTGAACAAGGGGGGATTCTTATATATGTGTGTGTTGTATTAAATGGGGCATGGGCAGATACGATCCAGAGCACCTAAAAAGAGCCTTAAAAAGGTATCCTCTGACATTCAGTCTAGTTGTGTCTGATTCTGGGGGGTGGTGCTCATCTCCATTTCTAAGCTGAAGAGCCAGTGCTGTCCATAGACACCTCCAAGGACATGTGGCCAGCATGATTACATGGAGCACCTCTACCTTCCCGCAGAAGCGGTACCTATTGATCTACACACATTTGCATTTTTTAAAACTGCTAGCTTGGCAGAAGCTGGGGCTAACAGCGAGAGCTCACCCCACTCCCCAGATTCGACATTAAGTCTAGTCGTGTCCAACCCTGGGGGTGGTGCTCATCTCCATTTCTAAGCTGAAGAGCCAATGCTGTCCATAGACACCTCCAAGGTCATGTGGCCAGCAGGATTGCATGGAGCGCCATTATCTTCCCGCAGAAGAGGTACCTATTGATCTAATCACATCCTAGGTTGGCAGAAAGAGCCTTAAAGTATAGTAATTTGTTGGTGTTTGTGAAACAGGTTCTATGTCCTGCTAAGAAATGAATTCACGCAGGTAAACAGAGTAAACAGGAAAGACCTGATTTAGAAACACAAAGGGGATTGAACTCCTGAGGATGTCCAGGTGGTTGGAAACGTCAGACACAAACAGCACTTTGATGGAATCTGTATTATTCTGTATGCATTCAACTGAACTGTCTGTATTTGCACAAGCCTCTTCATTGTCTCAGATGCTGATTCTTTTTGTGTATTCCGGACTTTGGGGGTTGAATGGATGGATTGGATGGCCCATGAGTAGGGCCCACACCAACAAAGTAAAGAGATTGCCCAGGGAGGGGTCAAAGGATTTCCCTTAAAGAAGAAATGAACAGTTTATTAAGCAGTTGCCTGTCCCTCGTTGGCAGATTGAAGAAGTTACCAATTTTCCAAAGTTACAGAGTGTTTATTCCGTGTTTGAAGATTTTATCCTTAATAAAGAACTTTGTTGGACTTCTCTTAAACCTCTGCAGAACTTTGTGTAGGGAAATCTATAGGGCCTCTCAGCCGAGGCACCCTGGCGTCCCATTGGGCATTCAAATAGCACATCCTGTTAACAGACATCCCCACAGGCCCAACACGCGACTGCACATTGTACTATTAGCCCAGACTGGGCAGACTCTTTGAACGGCTCCAACTTTAAGCAGACCAACGACAGCTCTCCATTCTTCTCGCCATGGGGGAAGTTCCATCCATCTCTGATGTCAACAGGAGTTCCCAGGCGGTGAAAGTGTGGATCTTGACAGCTTTTCAGCCAATCATGGGATGGAGCAGGTATTTTGAATGGCTGACAAAGGGGATTAAATGTGTTGCATTGAGCTGCAAGTGTATGACTGATTGTTTTAGAGCGGAGACTCTGGCCCCTTCCAGGTAGGCACTATACCCCAGGTTTTCTGTTGATACCAGATTATTTATCCAATTTAAAGCAGAAAACCTGGGATCAGATCCTAGGATATAGTCCTGCCTGGAAGGGCACTAAGTATCAGACATCCTTTCAGGCCTAAAGCCAATAAATCTCTGTTTGTTGCCTTCAAACCCAGTCTTTGTTTCATCATCTGGCTGTCAAGGTTGCAGAGTGTGTTGGGCAATGGATCCACACCATTCCTCAAGCAGCTAGCTGAATTTTGGCTTTAGGACAAATTGATTTCTTTCTTTCCTGAAAGTATTACAGGCACCAGCAAGCATATAACAACAACAACAATACTCCTAACCTCACTATTGTGGAAAAAAACAATGTATGAATTGTCGAAGTTGCAATCCCAGGCAACAGCAGGATTGACGAGAAGCCAAATTTGGTCAGTGAATGCAAATGCTTTGGTATACTTTAGCAGCTACAGTGGGTGAGGAATGCAGATATTGAGAAAGTTATTCTTTCTTTTTAGTAAATTACAATTCCTAGAATTGATAATATGTTGCTCTCAGGCTTTATGGGAAATTAAAATGTGTAGCCAGGTCTCACTGCCCTGCTCATGAATGAGATGTCTGCTTGCAAATCTATCAGAGCTCACAAACAGGAGAGAGGTCCTACTAGAAACAAGTCCACCCACTACCAGATCTGGCCTTCAGGGTGGAAGTGGACAGATTTTTGATGGTTTTTTTTTAAGGTATTGCCAGTTGTAGGTGGGAGGAGGTAATATATTTGTCCCAGGGTCATCCATCTCTAATATACTCAGGACGGGAAAACAGTCTATCAGCCATGAAGCTTACAGCTTGGCCTTGGACAAGCAGCTCTACCTGCCTAACCTACCTCACAAGGTTATTGAGAGGATAATGTGGGATAATCCTATGCATGTTGCCTGAAGCTTTGATGGAAGGATGGTGATAAGAAAAGCTCTTCGTGAAATATGAGTCTCCGGTCTCTTTGGATGAGCTTCCCTCCTCTTTTCGAAGAGGATTAAGATGGAAACCGAGATATAGAATCAGAATCATAGAGTTGGAAGAGACCTTGTGGGCCATTCAGTCCAACCCCCTGCCAAGACGCAGGAAAATTGCATTCAAAGCACCCCCAACAGATGGCCACCCAGTCTCTGTTTAAAAGCTTCCAAAGAAGGAGCCTCCACCACACTCCGGGGCAGAGAGTTCCACTGCTAAACAGTTCTCATAGTCAGGAAGTTCTTCCTAATGTTCAGATGGAATCTCCTTTCTTGTAGTTTGAAGACATATTTCCATGTCCTAGTCTCCAGGGCAGCAGAAAACAAGCTTACTCCCTCCTCCCTATGACTTCCCCTCACATATTTATACATGGCTATCCTATCTCCTCTCAGCCTTCTCTTCTGCAGGCTAAACATGCCCAGCTCTTTAAGCTGCTCCTCACAGGGCTTGTTCTCTATACCTTTGATCATGTTAGTCGCCTCATTCCAGCTTCCATATCTTTGTTTTTTTATTAACTTCCTGCTGCCCTTAATTCTATCCAACAGCCATTTAGACCTTCAATACTCTTTTTGGCCTGTACTAGAAAGTGTTAAATACTCTGCTATTGGTTGAGATACTGCAGTCTTGTTTTAAAAGAGCTTGTTTAAAAAAGGCTTAATGAAAAAACCATTTTTGAAAGTTGCAGTAAAGCTTGTAGGGTGTATGTATGTTCTATAGGAAGTGTATAAAATGAAAATCAATTGATGCAAAACGACTTCACATGCTTCCAGTTAAACGCACACACTCGGTGAAACACCTCTGAGCAAGAGCCCTTTTCAAAGCACTTGAGTTTGTAATAAGTTTTTAGATCACAAAACCTTTCACAGATCAAAAATGAGACATAGGGTACCAGCAAATTATAGTCAATATAGCAAGAATTATAATTATGAGGAAGAACACATGAGCCAAAGAGGCTGAAACAATTTGCTTTTGCCAGAATTTACAACAGTGTTTCTCAACATGGGGGTCAGGACCCCTAGCGGGGTCACAAGGGGGTGTCAGAGGGGTCGCCAAAGCACATCAGAAAAACACAGTATTTTCTGTTAGTCATGGGGGTTCTGTTTGGGAAGTTTGGCCTAATTCTACTGTTGGTGGGGTTCAGAATGTTCTTTGATTGTAGGTGAACTATACATCCCAGTAAGTACAACTCCCAAATGTCAAGGTCTGTTTTCCCCAACAGTGTTCACATTTGGCCATATTGAGTATTTGTGCCAAATTTCGTCCAGATCTATCATTGTCCACAGTGCTCTCTAGATGAACTACGACTTCAAAACTCAAGGCAAATGCTCACCAAACCCTTCCAGTATTTTGTTTGTCATGGGAGTTCTCTGTGCCAAGTTTCATTCAATTCCATTGTTGGGGGAGTTCGGAATGCTCTTTGATTATAAGTGAACTATAAATACCAGCAACTACAACTTCCAAATGGCAAAATCAATTCCCCCCAATCCCACCAGTATTCAAATTTGGGCCAAATTTGGTAAGTGAATGCAAATGCATCCTGCATATCAGATATTTACATTGTGATTCATGTTGTTGTTCATTCGTTCAGTCGTTTCCAACTTCGTGATTTCGTGGACTAGTCCACGCCAGAGCTCCCTGTTGGTCGTCACCACCCCAGCTCCTTCAAGGTCAATCCAGTCACTTCAAGGATACCATCCATCCATCTTGCCCTTGGTCAGCCCCTCTTCCTTTTTCCTTTCATTTTCCCCAGCATCATTGTCTTCTCTAAGCTTTCCTTTCTTCTCATGATGTGGCCAAAGTACTTCATCTTGGCCTCTACTATCCTTCCCTCCAATGAGCAGTCAGGCTTTATTTCTTGAAGGCACTCTTTAGAACTTTCCTCCAGCACCACAGTTCAAAAGCATCTATCTTTCTTTGCTCAGCCTTCCCTATGGTCCAGCTCTCACATCCGTAGGTCACTAGCAAAATTACAGTTATGAAGCAGCAATGAAAATAATGTTATGGTTGGGGGTCACCACAACATGAGGAAATGTATTCAGGGGTTGCAGCATTAGGAAGGTCGAGAACCACTGAGTTAGATACTTTCAAATTTGGGGCAGTTTCTTGCATGGGGCAGCCCAAAACACAACATTTTCTGAATGCCTCCAAATCAATGCTGGACAGATGACACACCTCCAAATGTTGTTGGACCACAACTCCCCTGAGCCCTAGCCAGCTATGAGGGATGAAGGGATGTGAAATCCAACACTATTTTGAAGGCCTCATGTTGCCCATCTACACTAAACCAGAGTTTGGGCATTTCTGGAGTGAACTGGCATGGTCAGTGAGGGATCTTGGGATTTGTAAGGCAAACAATATAACTTGCAGGTTCTGCTCTAAAAGTCAAGACAGTAGGTTGTCCTTAGCAAAATGAACACAGAGACAAATAACAAACAGCAACATTCTGCTTGTTCCTTTGAGTAAGAGAAAAGAAGCAAACCTAAAAGTTTGCAGAACAGTTGCCAACGACACTTTCTCACACCGGCATGAATTTGCCACTTCCGTAGCACTTGTACTCCGTCTCATACATGCGGGGCACACACATGATCTCCACCACTGGCACCCGACAGGAGACGGTGGGTGGCTTCTCCACCGGGCAGTAGCGATCCCAGGAGCGCTTGTGATCATTGGGAGGCTGGTAGGACTCTTTGGTCTGGCTGAGCAGGCCACGGTGGGGAACCGCAGGTATATTGGGGGGCAGGCGGGGTACCCGAGTGGCACGGGGAAACAGCGGGATGTCCCGCATCGGCCCAGATTGACGGATCAAAGGGTGGGAATACCGTGCCTGTGGGTTCTCCTTTAAGTACTCAAGTACTTCGTTCCTGCAGGAGAGGGAAAAGAGAAGAAGGGTAGAGAACCAGAGCTCTTGCTTCCTGCAAAAGAGGACTCAACCAGAGTAGTTTAGGGGAATGAATGCCTGCAGGGAGACAAGAGGATGCTGAACAAATGAATCTCTAAGATATCTCTTGGGGAATCAAAGCAGCATCGCAGATGTGATTCTGAATTTTTTAAAAAGGTTCTAAACCATATATGGGCAAACTTGGGCCCTCCAGGTGTTTTGGACTTCAACTCACACAATTCCTAACAGCCTACCGGCTGTTAGGAATTGTGGGAGTTGAAGTCCAAAACACCTGGAGGGCCCAAGTTTGCCCATGACTGTTCTAACCTCCAAAATGTGTGGGCTATGCCTGCCAAAATCACAGAAGTCTGAGCAGTTGGTGGATTTGATCCAGGGTTGAAAATCGTGCGTTCCTCCAAATGTTGGAACTGCAAGTGTCAGAGATTCATCTCTGTTTGTGTCTTCTGAACTATGCACAAGTTTTATAATCTCTATCATGTTTATTCAGGCTCTACCTTGTCTCATAACTGAACACCCATGAATTTTGTAAACTTTTCTTCATAGTTTTCTGATCAAATCTTGGAAACCTAGGCCCCTTCCACACAGCTGAATAAAATCCCACATTTTCTGCTTTGAACGGGAATATATGGCACTGTGGACTCAAATAACCGATACTGTGGGATCTTCTCCCTTGATATTCTGGTTTATATTGAGGATGAACTCACATACCCCTAATATCAAGCTGATCTGAGATGCAGCAGGGAGTTCTGCAGTTCCTGAAAGTATGGACTTTCAGGCAAAGGACTGTGGCTCCAGCAGCAGCTTCAACACAGGGATTTTTCCTTTTCTCCCCCTACTGATCTCACACTGTTTCATTGTAACAAATCCCCCCAATAAAAAGTATCCTTCCTTGTAACTTTCTCTCTCTCCAGAGTGATACTTTGTGTCTTTTACTGACTCTAACTCGCTATCCTATGAACCTTTCCTTTTCAGAGCTATGGAACCTCGCCTGCTCACCCGGGATGCTCTCGCAGTGTCCCAGGGAGGCTGAAACTGCGTTCCTATGAACCGCGGATACGGAAACTCATCAGGCCCCCGTATCCACGGGTCAACCAATTGTCTCCAAACTGGTGCCATCTTTTTCCTGAGCTAATTCTAAGACTAACTCCTATCTCGCTTTATGCTGAATAGACCCCTGCACCTTGGGAACCCCATGTGGGGACCAGCACACTTCTTTCTACATCAATATGGCTGTGTGGAAGGGCCCATAGAATACTTTCATTTGTTTTGTACCATTTGGCCCCAGAAATTTTAACCCATCTGTAGTGAATTTGTTACTCTATGTGAAATTTTAGTGCATAGCTCTATGTTTGCAGGGGGCAGATAGGGAAGAATAGAGACAGAGAGGGTAGTAACAGCAGGGACAGGATTTATTTGCATATGGAGGCCGATTG
Source organism: Anolis sagrei ordinatus (assembly GCF_025583915.1). NCBI lineage: Eukaryota > Metazoa > Chordata > Lepidosauria > Squamata > Anolidae > Anolis > Anolis sagrei. The sequence goes on along the minus strand of NW_026847660.1, from coordinate 28,937,121 downwards.
GGCATATGCAGATTAGCATAGGCCCAGGATTTCAACAGGTTGGGAGACAAAATGACAGTTGGGAAGAGCAGAGCTGAACGTTCTAAAGGGGCGGAGTTAAGTTCAAAAAGGAGGGGAGTTAGAGGGAGAGTTTTAAAAAATGACAGTTAGTTAGGGATTGCTGTTTGTGAAGTACAGTTGAAGAGTTAGGGATTCCTGTTCATGAGAGATAGTTAAGAACTCCTGTTAGAAAAGTAAGCAGTTAGTCAAATAGAGCACAAGTTTTGGGAACTTAAAGAAAAGCCAGTGGTGCTTTAATCAGAAAGTAATTTTAGTCAAGTATGTGTAAAGCAAATACCATCTTGGTAAATGAGAAACTTGGAAAGTCTATTTTAGGAAAGTGCACCAAGTATATTATAAATGACTGTAACTCAAGTTTGCAACAAAAATATCAATTGTAACCACAAGTGTTTGGAGCCTGAAGTGTTTGAATAAAACTTCGTTACTTTGTTGCATATAAGAGAGCCTCCAGCCTGTGATTCAAAGCCAAGAGGCTTTTGTTTTACAACACACAGGTCGCCTCAGGTATTAAAGTGTTGGCAGAGGACCGCACATATGTACACGCTTCTTTACAAACAGATGGCTTCCCTGGCGTTACACCATCCCTTGGGCAACAGTGCAGGATACATGAGAAGCTCACTAGGTTTGGGTGCTCCCCACCCCAAGTTGAACCCAAGTGAGGATGGAATCCAAAGGGTTATATACTGCAGAAGCACATAAAGAAAGGCAGAATGTCGAAGCATGACCTTTCCCCTCCATAAAAGATATGCAAACTATGCAAGCAGTTTAGCATTGGAGAAAAATTAGCTCAGTCAGTTGGTTTTCACCCTTCATATATATATTTTTCTATCGTGACACTAAAAAGCCATTAACAAAAGGATCCTATTATGTGATTTATGTAAGTTAACTCTTTTATGCAAATGGGCCGATGTTCATATTTGGCCATGATGCTAACTCATTCGCCTGGTTGGCTCTGGTCCTACTCACTACAAGAACCATATCTGGATCTTCTCATTACGCAAATAAGGAAAACCTTTACGTAGGTTTTGAAGGGATGTTCTGTATAGAGGTCTATTAGTAATTGAGCTTGGCAGGTGATGTTACCACAGCATAATGTGTAAAAGGGGGAATAGGCTAAGGGCAGAGAGTGACGGAAATGGTACTTACTTTGTAAAAGGATGGAAGTCTCGAGTGGTGATGGACATATACGGTTCATTGAGCCGCAAAACTGCCTTGTCCCGGACATAGAAGGGCTTGCCAGCTATCTCTTCATTCCGTGTGCTGGCCACAATGGACTGCAAGAGAACAAAGCGCCACTAAAGCAGGAAGAATCTGGATGCTGGCATTCCCCCCACATTAGAAGAAACAGTTGGGAAGGTGGCTCACTCCAACCTAATGTCATAAAATGGAATACCTTGGATGCTCCATTTGAATGATGCGCAGCTAGTCCAAAGGGCTGAGGTCCAGCATGAAAGGTGGGCTCATGTGGCAGGTTGGGCCAGCCTGGGAAGCGGTCCCTCATCTCGCTTTTCTGGTTGCCCATGGTCAGCGGGAACCGCCATGCTCTCTCCCTCAGCTGTTGGGAAGAAAAACCACTGGGAGAGCTGGGGATGAGTTCACCAGAAAATGGTCAGGTTGGCAATGGTAAAGCTTACAAAGTTAGCAATTTTACACTGCAAACCCAGCATTGGTAAGAAACAAGTAATATGGAACAAATTCCTGCAGGTGAAGATTAGTAAACAGAACATAATGAAGTTATATTTCCAAGTGGGAAAAATTCTCTTTACTGGCAGAACCACTAAAGTTTTCTATTTTTTTTAGAAGATACTTTTAAAGGTCATTTAATAAGGTATTCTGACTGAATTTTCCCCAAAAGTAATGCTGTTCTCTTACCCCACTTTGGAGTAACAAAAGTGCTCCTACCATATGTCAAGGGAAACACTAACCGCATAGGGAAGCTGATGAAGAAAACAACCTACAAATTATCTACAGACCCACTAAGAAAATCCAACAAATGCTACATTCAGCAAAGGACAAGAGGGATCCTCTAATCCAGGGGTCCCCAAACTTTTTAAACAGAGGGCCAGGTCACTGTTGGAGGGCCGGATTATAATTTGAAAAAAGCATGAATTCCTATGCACGCTGCACATATCTTATTTTTAGTGTAAAAAACACTTAAAAACAATGCAATAATTAAAATGAGGAACAATGTTAACAAATATAAACTTATTAGTATTCAATGGGAAATGTGGGCCTGCTTTTGGCTGATGAGATAGGATTGTTGTTGTTGTTATGTACTTTCAAGTCATTTCAGACTTAGGTTGACCCTGAGCGAGGGCCGGGTAAATGACCTTGGAGGGCCGCATTCGGCCCCTGGGCCTTAGTTTGAGGACTCCTGCTCTAACCTCTGCAGGAGTCTACCGTGTACGATGCAGCTGTGGACAAGTCTACATAGGGACCAACAAATGCAACATTGCCAAAACACGAGTCAAGGAACATGAAAGGCACTGCAGACTACTTCAACCAGAGAAGTCAGCCATAGCAGAGCACTTGATGAACCAACCTAGACACAACGTAGTATTTGAGAATACAGAAATGCTGGACCACTCCAACAACCACCATGTCAGACCATACTGAGAAACCACTGACATCCACAAGCATGTGGACAAATTCCACAGAAAATAGGAAACCATGGATATGAACAAAATCTGGCTACCAGTATTTTAAAAAAACTCTACAATCAGGAGTAAATAAAGAGCAACACTCAGAAAACAGGGAAATTCCAGACATGAATCAATGGGGGCAGCTAATATCTCCCAACAAATGATCCCCCCCCTCGCAGGAAGCAGCCAGCTTTGAAGCTGCAAAGCTATTCAATGCTAATTAAGCTGGTCAATTGCAACATTCACACTTACTTCAAACAGACATGAGTTTTTCCTCACACCCTGGACACTCCACAGATATATAAAAACCACTTGCCTGGTTTCTGAAAAACCTCACAACCTCTGAGGATGTCTGACATAGATGTGGGCGAAACATAAGGAGAGAATGCTTCTGGAACATGGTCACACAGCACAGAAAACTCACAGCAACCCAAACCCAAATAATCTACCATCATAAATTACCATCCGCTTGCCACTATTGGTGAGAAAAAAAATACTCATAGAATCTGAAATCTGGAACGGATAAGGACCCTTTAGTTCAGTCCACTCTTTTAAACATGCATCGATATTCTGCATTTTACATTTGACAAGCATTGATGTTTAGAAAAGCTTTGCACTCCTTAACTGCTTTGCCTGTTTAAATTTAAGATACAGAAGAGATCAGAGAATAAAACTTAGGGTGCCATGTAACATTTATCCTTTTTTCAATTATGTAAATATTTGGGTAGTTTATCCCACTCCAGAAGTCCTTTCTTGTTGCACAATTATAGCAACTCAAATCTACGCCAAGAGTCATGGAATCTCACAATCAGCCATATAGGGAAGAATGGTCTATGCTTAGTTTTCTGGAGAAAATAATCTTTATGGTTTGTTTGTGTGTGTGTGTGTTTGCGTTAGGAGCAACTCAAGAAACTGCAAGTCGCTTCTGGTTTGAGAGAATTGGTCATCTGTAGGGACGTTGCCCTGGGGATGGCCAGATGTTTTACTATCCTGTGGGAGGCTTCTCTCATGTCCCCACATGAGAAGCTGGTGCTGACAGATGGGAGCTCACCCTACTCCCTGGATTTGAACTGCCAATCTTTTGGTCAGCTGAATACCAAGTGTTTCTTTCCATGCAGCAAGTGAGGGCATCTTCTACTGAGAAGTACCAGGACCACCTTTGTGTGTGTGTGTATTTATTGAGTGACTTATGGGCAAGCCACTCTTTGCAATATCTTCCTCTCAAAGGAAGTTATTTTTGAACTCTTTTAGGCTACATTGGTTGTCTTTTGAACCATTCTGGTCCTATGATTGAATTGAATGGCTTCCTTGATGCTGAGGGTATTGAATAGATACATGAAATGCCAGAATCAAGCATAATTGTGTTCTTTGGTCACCTTTGGCCCATAGGAACACATGGTACGGTGCCACCAGGAGAGTATAATGCAAACAGTATCAGCCTTACTTCTTCCTGTTGATCAACAACCTTGCCAGTACTTTATCTTTTCTATCTTGTTTTCCACACAATTACCAATGATGACCCCAGATGCAGCAGCTGCTGTACCAGAGCAAGATGACGCTTTTGAGCGTTTGCTAGAAAGCTGTGTAATTCTAGATATATTATAATGGCTTGAACATCCTTGAATCCGCACTGAGATAAAGAACGGATTAGGAGATCATCAAGATAACAGTAAATATGTGTAAATATGTATTTTCCTTGATGTCAGGTGAACCGCCAACGACCCTAGTACCTTGGTAAACACTTTTCAGGCTGTTGGAAAGTCTAAAGGCCAAGGAGCTGTATAAAAGGGGGTTCCTTGATACGTAAACAAAGCACCTCTTGCTTCAGCTCAAAATGTCAACGAAGTCTTCTCCTATCTCTCTTTAGCCCAATGCATGCTCGCTCTAGAAAACAACAATGTTGTTTTTGCAGTCTGCAGCTCCTCCACACTCACTAGAGCAGTGGATCTCAAAACCTGAGAGCTGGTGAAAAATTATCTCAAACAACAAAAAATAGAGGTCATTTCTTGATGATTAAGAAGATAAAATATAATAACAGCATCGCAGGAAAGCATCCTGGTCTAATTAGAAAGAAAGACATTTTGTCTATTTTTTGAGTATACGTATAGAAGATCTTCAAAGAACAGATGGAAGTCACACCAATTTTTTAAAAAAAAATTTACTACTATTTTTTATGGCTTTTAAGCCAACTCCCCCACCCCCACCTACCCCTACACCTCTCCTTCCCCCACTATCGTTTCCTACTTTTCTATCTCCTCCACAAATATTCCCCCACTTTACATGTATTTACACTATAATGCAATAAAAATTATTAAAAAAAACCAAAACAAAACCTGTGAATCCTGGAATGTAACACCCGCAATAAGTGAGGTGCCACTGTAGTGAAATAATTCATATGGAAGCTTCCAAGTATGGAATTTAGCCTTTTTTTAAAAAAAGGTAGCAAAGCTCCCCAGCACTACATGATATCAACTAATACTTTTTTTTTCCAAACCAGAAGTGGACTTGTACCTATTTCTAATTTTCTTGGCTTTTCTTGGGCAGGGGAAGTAACATACTATGATGTTATTATGTTTTAGCTTATTTGTATATGAATTTCCTGTTGTTAGCCGGCCTGAGTCCCTCTTCGGAAGTCATAAAAGCGCTAAATAAATAAATAAATCATTTTCGCAAGCTTTTGAGTTCCTCAAAGTGTCTTAAGCCCCTTCTACACTGCCTTATTAAATCCAGATTATCTGCTTTGAACTGGATTATATGACAGTTTAGACTCATACAATCCAATTCAAACTGAATTATATGGCAGTATAGAAGGGGCCTTAGGAGCAGAAAAAAATGCTCTTAGACCCACTAAGATGATGACCCCCAACTTTGGAGGGTATGGAATCAGAGGTACAGGGAGTCCTACCTCCCTCACCCCTTGTTCTTCATTTCGCTGCTCTTGGTACAACTTGTGGAGGCTGATCTGGACAAGTAGTATCAAGCAAGGAGCTTGGAAAATCCATACTTAAAGCCCTTCCACACAGCCCTATATCCCAGAATATCAAGGCAGAAAATACCATATTATCTGAGTGTGGACTCAGATAACCCAGTTCAAAGCAGATATTTTGGGATTCTGGGATATAGGGCTCTGTGGAAGGGCCCTTAGTCTTCTCTGGCCCCTTTCTTACCTCTAGTGGTTACAGAACATATTAACTCTTTCACTGGGTAGAGTGAAAGTAGTAATTTCCTGCAATTTGAATCCACTGCTCCCTGACCTAGTCTCCAGAGCAGCAGAAAACAAACCTGCTCCCTCCTCAATGCGGTACCTTTTCAAATATTTACACATAGCTATCATGTCTCCTTTTGACCTTTTCTTCTCCAAGGTAAGCTCCTCATAGGACTTGCCTATACAGGCAGTCCCTAAGTTAGAGGCAAGATAGGTTCTGTAGGTTTGTTCTCAAGTTGAATTTGTATGTAAGTCTGAACAGGTACATTCCTGGATATATTACACATACTAAATTTCTACCCGGCTCTTCTCATCTCAAAGGGGACTCAGAGCGGCTCACAGTTTGGCCACTTCAGTGCCACATTGCATATACACTGTGTATAAATATAACACAATACAAATCAAAGCATATTTAACACAAAATACGACAAAATCATACAAAGCATAATAGCATATGGAAATAAGATATGAATAAATATTAAGCATTAAAAAACCCCATTAAAATCAATTACAATGATTGTGGAGACTCATCAACATGAGCCAGCAAGAAAATTAGAAGTCTCCTACACAATTGGCCTGGTGGCCGCTTGGGCCACACAGCCCTCGTAGCCCTGAGACCAGGGCTCTCCTCCCCATTTTCCCTGCATTTACCTCACCTTTACCGCAATAACCCCGTGTCAACTTTAACCTCCCCCGTGGATACCCAGACACCCATCCGCAGGGTTCCCCTATATATCCACAGATCCCTTGTGTGCAACTTCCCTTCCCAGTGGATATCTAGACACCAATTTGCAGTGTTCCCCTCAGTATCCACAGATCCCTTGTGTGCATCTTTCCTTCCCCTTGGATATCTAGACACTAATATGCAGGGTTCCCCTTGGTATCCATAATCCCTTGTGTGCATCTTCTCTTTCCTGTGGATATCTAGACACCTATCCACAGCATTCCCCTTGGTATCCAAGGATCCCTTGTGTGCATCTTCCGTTCCCCATGGCTATCTAGACACCCATTTGCAGAGTTCCTCTCGGTATCCACGGATTCTCATGTGTGTGTGTTTAATATGTTATATTTTGTATCTTGATATAAAATCCTTTTGGAGAAGTATGCCACCAATCAAGTCCTTGCGATGACCTTTCATCTTCCTGGGTCTCATCTACATGAAGGACTCAATCACCCATCACCCTTGGGCCAGTCCATCTCTACTGGTCTCATAGACCCCAACTGTGCAGAGGATGACAGGATCCATTTGCTGGGCCACCCATCCTTTGTTTCAATTGCCTGGACATTACATACCATTCATCACCTGGCATGACTATCTGTAGGCTAGGAGGTCATGCCCCGTTCTCCAACTATGATATTTCCCCTTTCCCAGGAACAGACCACTTAATTCTATCAGCATGGACAATATTTCTGCTTTTGGACTCAATGGACAGCGCTTGACCCATTCACTGAGGATTCATATTGCTATTATCTTTACAATAAAACGCAAGGGACCCCTTTGTTTGTCTCTCGGCTGGGACTCAAAAATCTATTCAGAAGTCATCACACTTCCTTTGTCTCCCGGATTAGACTGCCCCCTGTCAGCCATTGGAGAGCAGGAATCTGCATTGGAAGCAAGGAACGCTCACCTATTGGCTGGTGGGCCCTGTAGTCCCGCCTCTGCAGGAAATCCTCCCTCAGCTATTCATGATGTCAACAGAGCCTAGCCAAGCGGCTCCAGCTGGGGCAGGAGTGGGAATTTCAAAGGACTGTACTGTAAATAAATGTCTTTTTTGCAATGTTATGGTATCTCAGCTTACTTTGGAAGATTACCGCAAGCTGGCATCACTTCACCTGACTTGAATAAACTACCTTAGTGGCTTCATCTTAATTTATATTGGAACACTGGGTAGCTTCTTCATCTCGCCAGGCGTACGAATTCATGGCATCCTGAGGCTGGTACTGGTATCTGCCTATTGGAACTCTGTATCCATGCTTCAGGTTTTGCCATCCACAGCCCGGATTTCACTATCGGTAGTTGCTTTAAATTGCTTGATTTCAACACCTTTTTCCCATGATCACTCTTCCGGGAGTGAATTTCCCTTCCTGAGTGTAGATTTATCTCCCTGTTGTCTGGCTCTCATTCTTAACTACGAGTCATTTGGAAATCGGATGTTTGTAACTTGGGGAGTGCCTGTATTCTATTTCTCTGGAGACAAGGATCCCTCCCCCATTTTTAATTGTTGCACATTGTAAACACTGCACATTTGTTTTATACTTTCCATAGCCAAGCCTTACTACTCCTCATCCCTCAAAAGAATCTCTTACCTTCTCTTTCCAATCTTTAATATAGTGGACACCATTGTGTAAACATTGCACTTTCCATACCCAAGTCTTACTACTCCTCGTCCCTCAAAAGCCCCCAGTGGCGCAGTGGGTTAAAGCACTGTGCCGGCAGGACTGAAGACCGACAGGTCGCAAGTTCGAATCCGGGGAGAGGTGGATGAGCTCCCTCTATTAGCTCCAGCTCCTCATGTGGGGACATGAGAGAAGCCTCCCACAAGGATGATAAAAACATCAAAAATCATCCAGGCGTCCCCTGGGCAACGTCCTTGCAGACGGCCAATTCTCTCACAACAGGAGCAGTTGCTCCTGACACGACAAAAAAAAAAAAGTCCCTCAAAAGAATCTCTTACCTTCTCTTTCCAATCTTTAATATAGTGGACACCATTGTGTAAATATTACACTTTCCATACCCAGGTCTTACTATCTCTCATCCTTCAGAAGAATCTCTTACCTTCTCTTTCAAATCTTTAATATAGTGGACGCTGTTGTGTGCATCGGCAACAAAGTACCGGTCATGAGTTAGGACCGGGCTGTGGTTCTTGGAGCCATAGGCAAGCTGCGAGGTGGTGGTCAGGCGGGGAATAACCTCATCTCTATAGCTTTTCTCAGAGCCAGGGGGCAAGGGCTCCTGGACTGTAGACTGGCAACAGGGACACACAGAAACACACAAAAGAGCAATTATGGTCTAAAAATTACTGGATTTCAATATTAATATCCCACCAAAATAGTGATATGGTAGCGTTTGGAGTATAGTATTGAGAAGGCATAGGCAAACTCTGGCCCTCTGGGTGTTTTGGACTTCAGCTCCCACCATAAAAAAATATTCCACCTAAACTTTAGGAAGAACTTCCTGAGGGTAAGAGCTTTTTGGCAGTGGAATACACTGCCTCAGAGGGTGGTGAAGTCTTCTTCTCTGGAGGTTTTTAACCAGAGGCTGGATGGTCATCTGTTGGGTGTGCTTTAATTGTATTTCCCTGCACAGCAGGCGGTTGGACCAGATGGTCCTTGTGGTCTTTTCCAACTCTACTATTCTATGACCTCTCAATTCAATCCATGAGTCTCATCCCACCAGGTTTCACAAATTCCATTTAGCAGTATTTGTCTACCTTTGGTAAGAGTTCAAGTTCAGCTTTTTTTTAATTTCCCATTATTGGCACACTAGTATAGATGAGGCATGGGCAAACTCTGGCCCTCCAGGTGTTTTGGACTTCAACTACCAGCATAAAAAATATTTCACCTAAACTTTAGGAAGAACTTCCTGAGGGCAAGAGCTTTTCGGCAATGCCTCAGAGGGTGGTGAAGTCTTCTTCTCTTGAGGTTTTGAATCAGAGGCGGGACAGTCATCTGTCAGGGGTGCTTTGATTGTATTTCCCTGAACAGCAGGGAGTTGGACTGGAAGGTTTTTGTGGTCCTTTCCAACTCTATGAATCTATGACCCCTCAATTCTATTTATGATTCTCATCCCACCAGGTTTCACAAATGCCATTTAGTAGTATTTGTCTACCTTTGGTAAGAGTTCAAGTTCAGATTTTTTAGTTCCCATTATTAGCACACTAGTATAGACCAGGCATGGGCAAAGTCTGTCTACAATTCTATGACCCCTCAATTCAATCCATGAGTCTCATCCCACCAGGTTTCACGAATGCAATTTAGCAGTATTTGTCTACCTTTGGTAAGAGTTCAAGTTCAGATTTTTTTAGTTCCCATTATTGGCACAATAGTATAGACCAGGCATGGGCAAAATCTGTCTACAATTCTATGACCTTTCAATTCCATCCATGAGTCTCATCCCACCAGGTTTCACAAATGCAGTTTAGCAGTATTTGTCTACCTTTGGTAAGAGTTCAAGTTCAGATTTTTTTTATTTCCCATTATTGGCACACTAGTATAGACCAGGCATGGGCAAAGTCTGTCTACAATTCTATGACCCCTCAATTCCATCCATGAGTCTCATCCTACCAGGATTCACAAATGCCATTTAGCAGTATTTGTCTTCCTTTGGTAAGAGTTCAAGTTCAGATTTTTTTATTTCCCATTATTGGCACACTAGTATAGACCAAGCATGGGCAACGTCTGGCCCTCTGGGTGTTTTGGACTTCAACTCCCACCATTCCTAACAGCCTCAGGCCCTTTCCTTTTCCCCCTCAGCCGCTTAAGCGGCTGAGGGGGAAAAGGAAGGGGCCCGTGGCTGTTAGGAATGGTGGGAGTTGAAGTCCAAAACACCCAGAGGGCCAGACGTTGCCCATACCTGGTATTGAGCCTATTTCTCATAGAAAATTCAAAAGCAACCATAAACTACAATACAGATGCACCCCCTTCTCCTATTTGCAATGCTCACTCGTACATAGGGAGGCAGTAAAGGCAAGGGGGGGATATAGTTGAGCCCCACTCCACTGCTGGTCAGCTTCCAGTCCTGCCTGTATCCCTGGAAGGGCACCAGAGCCCCAGGCTCGGCTTCCCAGCGAACAGGGATGGCACCCTCCATGGCTCCGTCTCCTTTTGGGACATGGTTGGTTGCTGGCTGCCCCTGGCAAAGGGGCTGAAAAGGGGGCGGCCCGGGCAAAGGGGCGGGGCCATGGAGCGTTGTGGACAATCGTTGCCATGGGAACAGGAACGCTCAGCAGCCTAGCTTCCCATCCCCGTCCTTTGTGAGCCTGGGAAAAGGGGCGGAGCCTTAGAAGCAGCAGCTGGGATGTCTTGCATTCATTGGTAGGGAAGAGAGGCGTGTAAGAGCCAGGCTGTGCTATTGAGAGTCAAAATTCAAGGCAGTAAACTCTTAATTCGTCGGAACTCAAGCAACTAAAACTCTCAAGCAAACGAGCAAACAATACTTTGAATAATAATAATAATAATAAATTAAAGTATTATTGAAGTTATTACACTATGAACTTATGATAAACAAGGCTGAGGGTAAAGAGACACTGCGGTTACACGTTTGGACCATTAGGTGGCACTCAAGTACAGAGAATGCTTTCCATTCTGGTGTCCCAGGATGTCCTGGTCCTCAAACACTGTCTGCTTCATTCTGAAAAAATGCTGCACTCGCATAGCTCAGGCGGTGTTGTATTTCAGTGTCAATGTGACTTTTGTGGAGAGGTGGCTGCCAAGGTAGCAGAAAGGGTCAACATTTTCTAATGTTACACCATTAAGCTGTATCTCTGGCCAGGCCCGTAGCCAGGATTTTGTTTCAGGGGGAGCTGAGTTTGATTGGGGGGGGGGGGGGGGGGCTGAGTCTGAGTGAAAGAGGGTCTACCCTAGCAAACCTTTTGTATCGTTACCCCAATACCCCCATGCATATGGGATATATTGAGTATGGTGATCAGATCATGATATGAATAACCATAACAGTTTAAATAATGCACCAGTAAGGCCTTTTCGCGAACCACCATGAGAATTTCGGGGGGGGGGGCTGAAGCCCCTCAACCCCCCCCCCCCCCGGCTACATGCCTGTCTCTGGCATTGGAGAGGGATTGGCTGGTGACTACTGGAAGAGCACTTTGGTTTTCTCGATGTTCAATGACAGGCCGAGCTTCTTATATGCTTCTGTGAAGGTGTTTAGAATGGCTTATAGGTCTTCTGAATGTGCACAGATAACATTGTCATCAGCATATTGGAGTTCTATAACAGATGTTGTAACCTTGGTTTTGGCTTTCAGTCTGCTGAGATTACATAGTTTGCCATCTGTCCGATAGATTATTTCCACTGCAATGGGAAGCTTTACTACAACACACTCTATGTAGTGTTGCCTCTGTTCGGAAGCTCCAACTAGTCCAATGTTCAGCAGCCAGGTTGCTCAGGGGAGCGGGGTACAGGGAGCACACAACTCCCTTGTTACACCAGCTCCATTGGCTGCCAATTAGCTTCTGAGCACAATTCAAAGTGCTGGTTTTAAGCTACAAAACCCAACACGGCTTGGGCCCAGTTTTCCTGTCCGAATGTATCTTCCCCTATAAACTATCAAGGACTTTAAAATCTTCCGGAGAGGCCCTGCTTTCGCCCCCACCATCTTTGCAGGCGCATTTGGTGGAGACAATAGGCAGGGTATAAAAGAATTACGGGTTATATACTATTATAAATCACGCCGCCGCCACCACTATAAAGAATTAAGGGCTACCTTATTATGAATCTCACCACTTGCCACCAGTATAACATAACAAGGTAATCCCCCTTATGATCTAACACAAGATATCAATGTATATCGTGCAGCTGGACACCAATACACAGGATTATATGTAATCTCACACTACTGGACAATAGTGTGGAGGAATCAGGCCCCAGCTGATCTATTTTGTGGTAGCGATATGATGTTAGATGTGTGTACTGGTAGAGTGAACATTGCTTCAGTCTTCTTTTGGTTTGTTGCTGCCACCACCCAAGCTGCCTTAAGATTTTAAAATGAGTTTCTGAGGTAACCTCTTCCCATCCCTGAGCACCCGTTGCTGTACAAGTGCCCCTTCTCTGTTCTAGGGAATTCTCCCAAAATAGCAGAGCATCCAAAAATACAAACAGGAAACTTTATTGAGCAGCTTAAAAGATGGAAGTGTTGTGGCTGCAAAAATAATTCTTGATTTTAGGAGGTAAAGATGCAGAGTTCAATCTTTAAGCTTTAAAAAAATATTTTTAAAAACATAAGAACAACATTTATTGATAGAAAAGAATTGGGTTTAAGCTCCTCTCAAACTCCATGACTTCCCCTCACATGGCTATCAATGGCTATCATGTCTCCTCTCAGCCTTCTCTTCTGCAGGCTAAACATGCCCAGCTTTACAAGCCACTCCTCATAGGGCTTGTTCTCCAGATCCTTGATCGTTTAGTCGCCCTCCTCTGGACAAATTCCAGCTTGTCAACATCTCCTTTCAACTGTGGTGCCCAGAATTGGACACAATATTCCAGATGTGGCCTGACCAGGGCGGAATAGAGGGAGAACATGACTTCTCTGGATCTAGAAGTAGACTCATGCAGGCCAAAACCCTGTTGACTTTTTTTGCTGCCTCATGACATTGTTGGCTCATGTTTTACTTGTTGTCCACAAGGACTCCAAGATCTTTTTCACACGTACTTCTGTCGAGGATGACGACAATGATTCCTCTGGCGCAGGTGCTCCTCATGATGCTCTCCTCAGGAGGAACATCATGTACTCATGATGCCCTCCTGAGGAGGAAGAGGAGGAGGAGGGCGACGATGATATCTCTGGCATAGAAGCTCCTCGGTATGTTCTCCTGAGGAGGAAGAGGAGGAGGATGACGACAATGATCCCTCTGGCCCAGGAGCTCCTCATGGTATTCTCCTCAGGAGGAAGAGGAGGAGGAGGGCGATGGTGATATCTCTGGCATAGGAGCTCCTCAGGATGTTCTCCTGAGGAGGAAGAGGAGGAGGATGACAATGATACCTCTGGCATAGGAGCTCCTCAGGATGTTCTCCTGAGGAGGAAGAGGAGGAGGATGACAACAACGATCCCTCTGGCACAGGAGCTCCTCATGATGTTCTCCTCAATAGGAAAAAGAGGAGTAGTGTGACGATGATACCTCTGGCATAGGAGCTCCTCAGGATGTTCTCCTCAGGAGGAAGAGGAGGACGATGAGGACAACGATTCCTCTGGCACAGGAGCTTCTCATTATGTTTTTCTCAGGAGGAGGAGGAGGAGGAGCGCGACGGTGATACCTCTGGCATAGGAGCTCCTTATTATGTTCTTCTCAGGAGGAGGAAGAGGAGGAAGATGACGACGATTCCTGTAGCGCAGGAGCTCCTCGTGATGTTCTCCTCAGGAGGAAGGGGAGGAGGAGGGCAACGATGATACCTCTGGCATAGGAACCCCTCAAGGGGGGGGGGGAGAGGAGGGGAGGGGGAGGAGGGGGAGGGGGAGGTCGATGAAAACCGTCTGGTTCATCTGCAAAGAAAAGACATTTATATATATTTTGTATAGCTGCTAATGTCAAAAGAGCACAGAGGAGTGACAGTTGCCTCCCTTTTCTGTGTTCATGTCCCCTCTAGTGAACTCTGTTCTCTCCTCACTCCTCCCCATGAGAAGGCTTTCCCCCTGCCCATCGTCACCAACTGACCAACCTATACATTCTGATTTTAATTATCAAAATTATTTTAATTATCAAAATATGTACATCACAATATATATCTATATACTGTATATGTGGTCCCTAGAATCCTAATAATTCCTCAATATTCCCCGCCCCATCACCTTGAGACTTGCATAGAGCACAGCCCCGCCCCCTCCAAGGGAGCCCCCCCCTCGCGCCCATTCTCTTGTCCCTTGCTTAAAAGGAAGCCCCGCCCCTTTAGGTGAGGTGGGGCTCCTCCCCTTTCCCCATGACACTTGCTTAGAGCCAAGCCCCGCCCCCGCAAGCAAGGTCCCTCCCATTCCATGTGGAAAAGCAAACCCCACCAGCAGGGGGAGGGGCAACGGAAGGGGAGGGGAGGAGCAGGGGGTGCTGTGCATGTGTACTTACCTAAAAAGCCTGCAGGGAGTTGAGGGCGGGGTCAAGGGCGGTGTTCGTATACGGGCAGGCCGGCGGATGTGTGGCAGGAGGGGGCGGGTCTCCGGGCCCCAGGTGTTGGCTTTCGGCCGGGGAGGGGGGGAGGAGGGGGCGGGGAGGAGGATGACGGGAAGCCCCCCCTCCTCCGCCTCCCTCCCCGCCAGGAGGGCCCGGAGAGGCCCCTGGGGGCACGGCCGCCGCCTCTCTGCCCTGGCCCCGCTTCCATTACCCCCCTCCGAGGGGCGGCCCAGGCAGGGCAGGGCCCCCTCTGCCTCCCTCCTCCTGGGGAGCAGGAGGGGTTGGAGGGGCCCCTGCTTCTTGAGGCAGGGGGCCCCATGTCTTGCGGGGCCCCTTGGAAGGGCCCCCCCAAGGCCAACAAATTCTTTTGGCCTGAGGAGGCGGAGCTTCTGGGGGGCCTGGGCCCCCTCCTTTTGTGCCCGGAGGAGGGCCCGCCTCTCCTCCACATGCCCCTGCCTACGTGGGCTGGGGGCCCACAGGGGGCGCCTGGCATGACAAACTTCTCCTGACATGCTCTCTATTCCCAAAGGCCTAGAGTGAGGCTCACTGGGGGGCAGAGGGGTTAAGGGCAGTGGCTGTGATGCAGGCGGGGGGGGGGGGGGGGGGCATTGTGACATGCCCCCCCTCTGAGCCTGAGGGTGTGCCCTCTAAGCCACACTCATAACAACAACAACAACAACAACAACAACAACAACAACAACAACTTTGTTTTTATGACCTGATACCATCTCCCCGAATGGACTTTTGGGCAGCTTACAAGTGGAACAAAGCCCAATAACAGCAAAGTTAACAAAGTAAAAACACACTGAAAAACATAATGAACACATCGCAATCTAATTAAACAATTTGAATGGTAGAGTATAAAAACACAATTAAAATGAACCAAAGCCAACCTCAATAACCCGAACCAGGAATATGGTGGCCGATCAAATTTAGAGAGGACTGGGCATGGGCTTGTGTAAAACGCAGGTTACAGGGCCAGGGCTGGGGTTAAAGTGCAGAGTTCAAGCTGACGGTCAATGAGGACTGGGCAATCCTAGACAGGAGCCGAACCATTATCAAATACACATTGGAACCTCCATGTTTTGAGGTCCCCGTGGAAGAGAAACAGACAGACAGAGTGGGTGCTAGCCTAATCTCCCTGGGGAGAGAGTTCCAGAAAATGAAGCCACCTCCGAGAAGGCCCTTTCTCTCTCTCTCATCCCCACCAATTGTGCTTGTGATGCTGGCGGGATCGAGAGAAGGGCCTCCTCAGCAGATCTCAGGGTCCATGCACAGGGGAAATGCGTTTGCGAAGATAGGCAGGACCTGAACCTTTTAGGGCTTTGTAGGTGATAACCTGCACTTTGAATTGGGACTGGAAACTTATCGGCAGGCAGTGGAACTGTTTTAATAGGGGTGTCGCCGACTCCCTATCATTTGCTCCAGCTAGCAACCAGTTAGCACGCAGTCTCTATGAAGTGCTAGTCCATGGAGACCTTTGCCATGGCCTTCCTGAGGCTGAGAGAGTATGGCTCGTCCTCTAACCACCTCATCACATTGAGAAATTTCCCCTTGGTAGGACACCCCAGCCTCTTTTCAAGCATGTTTCCAGCAGAGGTCTGCCATGGCCTTTCTCTGAGGGCGAGATAGTGTGATATGCCCAAGCCCCCTCTCTTATAGTTTATCGTTTATCGTTGGTGCATAGTACGGAATAAACTGTCTTTGGTTGCCCTTGAGGTTGCCTGTGGCCTGGTGTGTCCGTCTCTCTGGAAGGGTCTGCCAGGAACTGCGCCCGGCTGCATCCTGCCAATTTCTGTTTCCTCCTGAAATGTATTTTCCTTAATAGATGGAAGAGACTTTTGTGCATTTCTCTCGATTTGGAAGCAAATCTGGAGAGACACAATTTGGTAGTTTTATTATGCAGATCCTGCTTTGCAAAATATGTATAGAGTGGGGGTCCCTAAACTAAGGCCTGTAGTCCTTAGTTTACCCTCCAAGATCATTTATCCGGCCCCGACCTAAAGTTTAGACTTGGGGTTGTACTAAGTCTGAAACGACTTGCAGGGAAACAACCACAACAATCCGAATTCACTTGACTATCTCATCAGTCATGGTTCTGTGCTTTGTGCACAGGAGTTTGTTCATTTTTTTCCACATTATAGTCCCATGCCTACCCCCCCCCCCCCCCCCCCCCCCCACACACACACATGCACGGCTTGAGACTTCTGCTTTAAAAACTGCTTCTGTTTCAGGCTATATGTGTTCTATAGAATCGATGCCATTTGAGATCACTTTAACTGTTGTGGCTCATGGGAGGTGTACCTTTATCAAGTCTTTCGCCTTTTCTGTCAAAATGTGCTGTTACCTTATCGAGCTACAAATCCCCTGATTCCACAGCATTAGGCCATAGCTGTTAAGTGCTGCCATAACTCTGGGCTATTTTCCTTGTTTTACGTTCTTCCCCTCCACATATATAGTCTGCATGTGTATAGATAAGAATAAAAAGTCTGGTACTCTTTTCACCCTTCATATGAAGAAAAAAAAAACCCTAATATGCCCATGTTCCAGAAGTATTCTGTCCTGACATTTCACCCACATCTGTGTCAGGCATCCTCAGAGGTTGTGAGCATTGAATGTCCTTGCAGCTTCAAAGCTTGGCAGGAAGCAACCAGATTAATGCTAATCAAGCTGGCCAATTGCAACATTCACAGTTGCCTCAAGCAGAAGAGTTCTTTCTCCCACCGTGGACATTCCACAGATATAGGCCTCACTTGCCTGACCTCAAAACTTCAGAGAATGCCTCCCACAGATGTGGGTGAAGCATCAGAAGAGAATGCTTCTGGGACATAGCCATACAGTCCGGAAAACTCACAGCAACCCAGTGAGTCTTGCCATCAAAGCCTTTAGCAACACATGAGCTTATTTGCTCCTCCTTCGTGCTTTGTTTCTCCTTCTGTGCCTTATAAATGCCCCCTTTTAGCATCAGCTCATCTGAAAGCTCTTTATGGAGCCACCTCCTTTTGTTCGGACATTTCCCATTATTCCTTCTTACTGGAATTGTTTGCAGCTGTGTCTTCAGTCTCTCACCTTTAACAACTGACATCCATCATGTGTTCTCTTTTCTTTGAATATTTTTGACCATACTATTCCTGAAGCCGATTGGGAGTTGCTTTTCAAAGTTCAGATTGCACATTTGACTTTATTCAGCATTTAGTTGACGTTTTCCTTTATATAACCGATTCCAGGAGGACATGGCCACTTCCACTATTTTTCTCACAAACATGTTCTCCCTGTTACTGAAGATC
>NW_026847660.1:28881223-28918996 GCF_025583915.1 Anolis sagrei ordinatus | reverse complement strand
AAAGATAGTCAGTCCCCTTATTATTATTTCCCCCCTCTCTTGGAAACTGCAAACAAGTATACATTCTTGATACACTTTGATTTCCAACAGATATCAGGGTAAGTAAAGGTAAAGGTTTCCCCTTGACATTAAGTTTAGTTGAGTCTCGCTTTGGCGGGTGGTGCTCATCTCCAGTTCTAAGCTGAAGAGCCGGCGTTGTCCTTAGATGCCTCCAAGGTCATGTGGCCAGTATGAATGCATGGAGCACCATTATCTTCCCGCTGGAGCGGTACCTATTAATCTACTCACATTAATCTACTCACTCAACAAGTTCAGCAAGTCAACAGTTTTACCCACTGTGCCACTGTGGATATCAGGATCATTTCTTGTTAATATTCTCTCTTTTTTCTGCATTTTTAAACATTTGGCATTATGTTCCAGAAAAACACCACCCAAGTATTCAGTCTGGCTTGGAGGTTTGTTCTAGATCCCAAGACTGATGTCAGTGTTCTCTATCCTGCAATCTTTACTCAAATGCTCTTATTTATTTAATGTTCCAAGGATCAACTGAGAGAAGTGCACATCTCTGCTACTCTCCCTTCTTTCCTGCTAAGTTGGTAAAGGGTTTCCCCTGACATTACGTCCAGTTGTGTCCGACCCTGGGTGTGGTGCTCAACTCCATTTCTAAGCCAAAGAGCCAGCATTGTCCATAGACACCTCCAAGGTCATGTCTGCATGGAGGCATGACTGCATGGAGCGCCGTTTACATACATACGTACGTACGTACGTACATACATACATACATACACACACACACACACACACACACACACACACACACACACCTGATGCATTTGAAAGAGATATAGGAGTCTTAGTGGACCATGCACTGAACATGAGTCAACAGTGTGATGTGGCAGCTAAAAAAGCCAATGCAATTCTAGGCTGGATCAAATGAGTATAATGTCCAGATCAAAGGGAAGTAATGATGCCCTTCTATTTTGCTCTGGTCAGACCTCATCTGGAATACTGTGTTCAGTTGTGGACACTACAATTCAAGTACGCTTAAGGAGCTGAGGGGGAAAAGGAAAGGAAAAGGAATGGGTTTGAGACTGTTAGGAATGGTGGGAGTTGGTCCAAAACAACTGGAGGGCCCGAGTTTGCCTATGCCTGGTGTAGACACATTTGAAACTATGGCCTATGTTTTCTCTGGGTCCTTTATTCAAGCTGCTTCATTGTTGTTTGTGAGCTTATATCTCATCACTTCACTTTCCTTTGTTTCATGGATGGTATTATTGCCAGTCCATGGTACTCCCTGTCCTTTGAACCATTTTAAATTCACATTAAAGCCATCTGACTCCAAGACTCATAGCACCATAAGTACATTCTTTCCTATCAACTGTTGTGAGATGCAGCTCATATCTTGCCAGACACTTTTTCATGCAAGAAATCAATTCTTTCCTGACAATACTGTGTCCAATTCTGGGCACCACAACTGAAGGGAGATATTGACAAGCTGGAATGTGTCCAGAGGAGGGCGACTAAAATAATCAAGTGTCTGGAGAACAAGCCCTATGAGGAACACCTTAAAGAGCTGGGCATGTTTAGCCTGAAGAAGAGAAGACTGAGAGGAGATATGATAGCCATGTATAAATATGTGAGAGGAAGTCACGGGGAGGAGGGAGCAAGCTTGTTTTCTGCTGCCCTGGAGACTAGGATGCAGTGGAACAATGGCTTCGAAGTACAAGAAATGAGATTCCATCTGAACATTAGGAAGAACTTCCTGACTGTGAGAGCTGTTCAGCAGTGGAACTCTCTGCCCCAGAGTGTGGTGGAGGCTCCTTCTTTGGAAGCTTTTAAGCAGAGGCTGGATGGCCATCTGTCGGGGGTGCTTTGAATGCAATTTTCCTGCTTCTTGGCAGGGGGTTGGGCTGGATGCCCACGAGGTCTCTTCCAACTCTATGATTCTATGATTCTAACATTGTCTGAGCAGCAAGTTGTTCTCTTATATATTGTTGTCTCTTTCAGGGTCAGGAACAATGAGCGATAATATAACAAGTTATGTCCCATGGTCCTTCCACTGCCTATCCAAAATAGTCACTTTAATGCATTGAAGACTGTCTCCAGCAGTATCACATGTTCTCATATGATCCAAAAGGACAAGGTTATGGTCAATGGGCTTCATGAGTCTTTGCAGTTTCTCCATCATGTCTTTGTTGTTTATTTGTTCTGTCATTTCCAACTCTTTGTGACCTCATGGACCATCCCACGCCAGAACTCCCTGTCAGTTGTGGCTACCCCTAGCTCCTTCAAGGTCAAGCCAGTCACTTCAAGGTACCACCCATCCATCTTGCCCTTCGTAGGCTCCTTTTCCATCTTCCTTCCACTTTCCCCAGCATCATTATCTTCTCCAAGGTTTCCTGTCTTCTCATTATGTGGCCATCATGTCTTACCTTCTTTAAACCCAAAGTGGTAGCCAATGGACAAGCAAACAGTCTACGAGGCATCTGCCGCTTCTCCCTGGTAAATTCTCAAGAAATAAAGAATGGTAGTCAATGGACACAAATATGATGCTGGTTCTTTGCCATTAGGAGGAAACATGCCAGACCCCCCACATCCGATAGTAAATACTGCACTGGTTTATTGGAACCATTGTTTGAACTTGTCCTTTCTTTGCTATGCCAAACAGATGTTCCAGCTGCAGATCATAAAAGGACATGTTCTAGAGACTGACACATGTATTATGGTGTGAGCCAATGTGGTATAGTGGTTTGAGTGTTGAACTATTAATCTTTGAGTGTTGGACCAGGGTTCAAATCCTCACTCAACCATGGAAACCCATTGAATGACCTTGGGCATGTCACACTCTCGGTTTCAGGTGGAGGCAAAAGCAAGACTCTCTGAACAAACCTTGCCAAGAAAGCCCAGTGACTTTCTTTAGGGCGGTCATGTCAGAAACAACTTGAAGGCACACAACAACAAGCTTGTATGGGAAGGAGTCAATTCCCCCAGATGCAAGAAGTGTTGTCCTAAGCTGGCATGTATATAGCCAAACACATGGCTTTTCCATTTCCCACCCAGCTCCAGCACACACAGTTATAAAACACCTGGTGCATTTATGTATACCAACTTGGGAGACTGCTTCCTACATCTGATGAAGTGGTCTGTAGTCTCGAAAAACTATACTATAATAGATGTGTTAGTTTTTACAATACCAGAAGACACATTGCCGTTCTTGCTACAACACTTCGCCATTTTATAATGGACTAGCCATCCCGTCATGCGTTGCTGTGGCCCGGTTGGTGTATATGTGTTTTGTGTGTGTGTATATGTGTGTATGTATATATTTGTGTATATGTGTATATATGTGGTTTTGTGCATGTGTTGTAATTCATTTTTTTGTCTTTTTAAGTTCCTTCCACAGTGTTTTCGAGTGTTTTTATGAGTGATGGTCACTTGTTGGCCTGATAGGTGTATTGTGTCCGAATTTGGTGTCAATTCGTCCAGTGGTTTTTGAGTTATGTCAAGCAAACACTACATTTTTATTTATATAGATTTCCATGGCTGAGCAGGAATTCGAACCCTGGTCACCACAGTGGTAGTCAAATGCTCAAATTACGCTTATATAACCACATATGAAAAAAAAATTGTTCCCGGTTTGAAAGTGTCATTTCCTGTTTGTGTAGTACTTACTCTGAAAGTAGTTGTTATACTCCAGAAACTCAATTTTTGTGGTTGCCTCAAACTATGTTGAATAAGTTGAGACTCGATGAAAATTATAGCAAAATGTGCTGCAGAATGTCCCACAAAAACAAAGTTTTGCAGTTTAACGAAACTTTCCCATGTTTTTATGATAGAAACAATTAGGAAATGATATTTATAATCCAGGAACAAAAATCATGTTACATAGTTTTCTCACACCACATTGGCTCTCAATTTGAAGACTACCTCCTACCAAATGTTGATGCATCTGAAAGTGCTAAACAAGAATCTAACAGGGCAGAGAGATGCATTCGATACCTGGAAATGTATCCAAGTAAGTGTTAATTGTTTTACAGTAGAGTCTCGCTTATCCGACCTTTGCTTATCCGACCTTCCATTTTATCTGATACTCTTATCCGATGCTCCCCCCTTTCCTCCAGCATTTCCCCTTCAATTAAAGGAGAGCACCCCAACTCTCTCTCCATTCCCAATAAGTGAAAAAGGCAAGACAAGGAGGAGGAGGAAAGGGGGAAAAGAGGCAGGACTGGAAGCATCCTTCCTCCTTCCCGCTGTAATTTCCACACTTCTCCTCCACATCTGGGTACTTCCTTCTGGGCCCCTCTAGCCCCAAGGTGTTGCCTTGCCTTAACCCTTTGAGTTCCTATTGCTAGTATTCTAGGTGTCTAGCGCCACGCTGGGCAGGTAATATTAGGGGACTCCGTAATATCCAACATTTTCGTTTATCCGACATTCTGCCAGCCTGTTTATGTCAGATAAGAGAGACTCTACTGTACTTAGAATTTCAATGAAACAAAATGTTGAATGATAGTATACACAATCCTCAAAATTTGCATCATACCCAATGAACTAAACTCAGCAATTTTCTGGGAAGGGGGGATCCACACAAAATTTGAGTCAGTCTCAGATTTGCTCCCAGATGTTCAGAATGTACATCTTCTATACACATAATAAAAGTGAAAATATGTAAGTGTGTAAGTTGCTGGTGTGCCCACTTTCACAGACAATCTCCCACTTCCACAAACAGCTATGATCCCCACGCATGAGGCACCACCATAGGCCCTCCTTCCAATGACTTTGCAGCTTACAGCGAGCGCTGTGAACATGTACAACCCCTGCCAATGTCCTCCACAAACATATTGCCCACTCCCCAAGTGAAGGCTTTCATACATGGCCAATTTGATCCTAGATTTTATGTGTTTCCTCCACCACAAACATCACAGTGGGGTGGAATTTGCATGACCCCACCCACTGCTTCTCCCTTAACTCTTTCCTATGCTTTTCTATGGCACACAACAAACACAGCCGAATTGATCAGCAACTGAACATACTGAAGGGAGTTGGGGGACTGACTCAAGATGATGGAAGTTGTAGTTCACTCTGCAACAAGGCAGCGACAATGGGCTTGGGCTACATTTGGCACACAGAGCCCTCGTGACCAATAAAAAATACTGGAAAGGTTTGGGGGGAATTGACCTTGATTTATAGGAGTTGCAGTTCACCTACATCCAGAGAGCACTGTGAACCCAAAGAAAGATGGATCTGAACCAAATTTGGCACACATATTTGATATGCCCAAATATGAATACTGTTGGGTTTTCGGGGGAATTGCCCTTGACATTTGGATGTTGTAGTTACTGGGATTTAAAGTTCACATGCGATCAGAGAGCACTTTGAATCTCACCAAAGTTGGACCTGGACCTAACTTGGCACACAGAACCCCCATGACCAACAAAATAATTGAGAGCTTTGTGGGGGAGGTTCATCTTGATTTGGAGGAGCTGTAGTTCACCTACATCCAGAAAGCACTGTGATTCCTAACGACAATTCACACATACCTGATACACCCAAATTTGAATATTGGAAGGGTTAGTGAGAGATTGACCTTGATTTCTGGAGTTGTCGTTCACTACAACCCATGAAATTGTGAACCCCACCAACGATGGACCTGAATCACACTTGACACACAGCACCACCATGATCAACTGAAAACACTGGAGGTGCTTGTGGGGTGAACTGACCTTCATTTTTGGAAGTTGTAGTTCACCTACATCCAGAGACACTGTGACACCACTGATGACAGATCTAGACCAAACTTGGCACACAGAACCCCCATGACCAACTGGAGCTACTGGAGGGATTTGAGGGGACTGACCCACCATGGTGGGAGCTGTAGTTTATCCTGCAGCCAGAGATCACATTGAACCCCACCAATGAGGCACCTAGAGCACACTTGCCCAACATGACAAACTTTAACTACTGATGGAGATATAGGGGGTTAACTTGGCATGATGTGAGCTGTAGTTCACCCACAAACTTATGCATATTGTACAATAAAAAATGCCAGGTACCCGAACTAGTTTAAGGATAAATATCAAGTTTCATAAAAATCCGTTTGTAAATGTGAATTCAAATGTAATTTAAAAGTTACAGAAAATTGAGGTCTTTCTTTTACAGGTACTCAAAATAGTTGATGAATCTATTCCAAAATCTTTTTGTTTGTCCCACTAGATAACACAGCAATGTTGGTGTCTTTGATTTGAATAGCACAACACAGATATAACTGCTTTTAACTGCTTTTAATTAGATATATATTAGTGATTCTGTACTGGTGCTGCGGATAGGACTCTAGAATTAAACTTTCAATTGTCCCTGACTAAAATCAGGATCCTCTAAAGTTACTAATTGGCTAACACCAGATAACAATTCTTTTCATAATATGCCAAATACTGACCAGCTTCTTTGAAGTCTGGTCATAAACATGCATTCTGTTGATCTCATGGCAGCTAAAAAGAAGTATTTATTTTTCTGGCCAACTAGTGACTTCAGTCCCTCCTGGTTTTAGTCTATCAAGGATGACTGAAGGTTAATTGTGGAGCAGGGATAGGGAATGTATAGCTGTCTGCCAGATGTCCCATATCACTGGCTAAGGTGGCTATGGCTGTTGGAAGCTGCAGTCCACGAGCATCTGGATGGCCACAATGTAAGATCTCTGAACAAAGTAGTGATATAACAACTTCAAATGGCATGGGGAAGAAACAATAAGAGTCCTTTAGCTGTTCCTTTTGAGAATACCCCATACTCTGTCTTCCCTATGGAACAATGCTCATGGAAAATGTACATTTGGCTTTCCTTCCACTAATACCATACCTAGAAACATTTTTAAAAGGATGTTAAATGTGTATACACTCACAATATACACCAGGTGCTTGAAAGAGGTCAACAACAGTTTAATCTTTCTGCACCAATAAACGAAACCATAAACTGAAATTAAAATCTGCATGTCAATTTATTCAGGGTGTTCACAGCTGCAGTCCTTTAAAAATTGTGCACCTGCTCCCAGATAGCAACATCACATCATTTCAATATCTCTCTCCTTCTGTATAACTCAGTGGTTCCCAACCTGTGGTCCATGTGGTTCCCAACCAGTGGTCCGCAAGAACTAAAATATGGTCCACGACCTCACCATTACTACACCGTTGCAACAAGAGCGAATGGTCTAGCAAAACCCTCTTATAGTGCCAAGGCTTATTGAATATGTTTTTCTGTGGGTGAGCAGATGGCAATGACTGGATGGCATACGTTTTGTATCAGAAACTAGAGCCAATGTGGTCTAGCCAATGCAATTTTCTGAATCAGCACCCCAAATAACCAAATTGAATCTAAAGTTGACCAAAAACTGATTCGTAACCCTTTTGGTACTAATGTTGGAGAGTGGTCCCTGGTTTAAAAATGTTGGGAACCCCTGGTATAACTAAATGCATGATAGTCTCTTGAATTTCATAGGATTTTTTTTCCATAAGCAAAAAATGCTCAGAGGTTGTTTTTCTTAGTTCTTTCCTCTAAAATATAACCCACAGGACCTGGAATTCATTGGCAGGCTCCCTTCTAGGTACCAAACAGGGTTGATCCTGCTTAGCTTCCACGATCAGAAGGAATGTGGTGTCTTTAGGGTAGCACACACAACCAAACCCGGATTCACACCAGAGCTGTGGAGATCTACTTTGTTTTATATTTGATTCCTGCAGCCTGATGCAAAAGGCTCATCACCAATACGTGGAGGCGTAAAAACATAACCCAGTCAAATAATATTCAAGCCTGAAAATGTTTTGTTACAGGCCCCATGTATTACAAATCACCCAGAGCTCTCTACTGGAAAGACCTAATTTCACTTCTGCTTGCAATATCTCTTAAAATAATGGTTCTCAACCTGTGGGTCCCCAGGTGTTTTGCCCTACAACTCCCAGAAATCCCAGCCAGTTTACTAGCTGTTAGGATTTCTAGGGAGCCCTCGGTAGCACAGCAGGTTAAACCGCTGAGCTGCTGAACTTGCTGACTGAAATGTCAAGAATCTGGGGAGCAGGGTGAGCTCCCACTATTAGCCCCAGCTTCTGCCAACCAAGTTGTTTGAAAACATGCAAATGTGAGTAGATCAATAGGTACCACTTCTGCGGGAAGGTAACGGCACTCCATGCAGTCATGCTGGCCATATGACCTTGGAGGCATTTACAGACAAAGCTGGCTCTTCGGCTTAGAAATGAGCACCACCTTCCAGAGTCAGACACAACTAGACTGAATGTCAAGGGAATCCTTTACTTTTACTTTAGGATTTCTGGGAGTTGAAGGCCAAAACATCTGGGGACCCACAGGTTGAGAACCATTGTCTTAAAACAAGAGTTTTCTGTCCCACTTTTGATTATCAGGTGGAACTAAGGGGAAGGGTACAGCTTCTCTGCAGGATCTCCAAGAAGCAGCACAGTTGGAGGGCAGAAAACATTAACTCTGGTTGCCATCCTTTTTTCCCCTTCCAAGACTCTCATTTCCAATATCCCCACTCCCACTACTTCCAAGTAACACGTCAGGACACTGGAAATGAAGTAGGAGGCATCTCTTTTGTTTTTAATCTCCACCCCACTCACTACCTTGAAACACAGTTTTCCTAGAAATTACCCACACAGAAAGAGAATACACAAATAAGTTAATAATTAAAATGACAGAACAAGGTCAGAGACACAGAACTGCATCGAGGGGAAGCAATAAATATGAAGAGAGGAAAACAAATGGAATAAAAAAGAAGTTAAATTCCAGAAGTAAACTTACACCACCTCGCATATTGATTTCCAAATGTGTGTTCCAAAAAAAGGGTTGCTCAGGAGTTTATTAGAGCCCCCCCCCCCCCTTCCATGAGGTTGGTCATGGTGGAGAAATGTTTTGCAATGGATGAATGTCCACTTTACTGCATAGCCAAGAGGGAATCTCAGGCACCTTTGGTGTGCATGAAGCATTGCTGAAGCCTAGTAGATGTGGCTGGTGGTCCACACACATACAGACAATGCACCCTAAAACATGTTCTAGAGCCCCACTTCCCACATTACGCAGTAGGAATCCTTGGTAGCTTTTTATGAGATGGAAGGGATTCTCCTAGAATAGATGATCTGTAAGATCTTGGTCTTGAGCCTAAAGAGTGAGGAGCAAAAATAGAGACCCACTCTGTATTGCACGCCAGTAAAAAGAAGAGTTGGTGAGATCTGGCAGTGAAAGCTAAGAGGGGTGAAAGGCTCTACAGCAAGTGTCCAGAGACACCTTTTGATCATGTTGGACCCATAAATGTCTCTGTAGCCATCTCCCATCTAATAAGAAACATTGCTGCCTTCCAGTCCACAAAAGGTGCTCAGCTATACCAGCGAAGTTCAACCTTTGGGTCTCCACTTCCAAAGAATGACACACCGCAGTGACATCCTTATGATGGCTATAACTTGTGGTCATGGTGTTGTGTTCTGTCAATACAAACTCCTGAATGTTGCTGAAACAGAGACAGACACTGCAGCAAGTGTCTCTCAATCAGGGTGAAACCCACTTCCTCTTGCCCAATGGGAATACTGCACACACCCCTTGGCCAATGAGAGACCGTGTTGACCAGGGAAACACCAAGCACAACCTGGGCCAGAGAGGAGGCCGTGTCTTGACAAACCAATGTGACAACCACACAATACATCCCTCCCTACGTCCGTCCCATGCGAGTGAGTAGGGTGCAGACACACGAGGTGTCAATACGGATCCAGCGCCAGGCCACAATCTTGTCTGAATCTATGGTGAGAGCCCTCACATATGACTGCTTTGCCTTGCACTCCGAGATCCAGTGGCGACGGTCTACACCTCGGCATCCGCCCACCGTGCCTCCAGCTGGATTACATTTGGTCTCAAAGAAGTACTGCTTCAGCGGGCCTGTAAGTGTCTGGACTTCAGAAAGCACTGTAACAGTTCTTCCACGGATGTCCACAGCTGTGCGTTTGTCTGTCACCCAGACGTTGACGCTGTCACACACTGACATCTCCCCCCTGCGTAAAGAACTGTCCACGGAGCGTTTGGACTTGAATGTTTGGTTAGCAGCCTGCCCTGGCTGGGCATTGGAGTCCTCCATGAGGAAAAGCAATGGTGGTCCTTCAGGTTCATGGTGGGAAAGAGTGACGCGGGGGGAGAAGAGGTCCCAGTCCTGTACGGGAGTCTCAGCCCAAAGGATGTCTGTGGTGTTAGAATGGGCGCTGGCATTGGGAATGGGGGCAGCACGGATGATAGAGAGCAGTGGGGTGATCATGGCATGGAGCAGAATAAGCATCCCTCCCTGCACGGCGGGAACCTGGGTGGGAAGAAATACATTCCATTTCAAATGCTTGTTTGCAAGGTGTAGGGGTATACAGTGCAACCTACATATCTATGGAAGATACGAGGGTTGGATGAAAAGTAATGCCTCCACCTTCATAACTCCTCAATAGATGGCAGTACTGGTATGCGGCAGGTACTAACTTGTTCAGTAGACTCTACAGTTCCATTTTGGCGGGAAGCGTTAGCATTGAACGGTTGTGTTGTTAAAGTGCAAAGTATGGAAAACTGCGCAGATGTTTGGTCAATGAGACTCAAACAATGTGCGGTCATTGAATTCTTGACAGCAGAAGGTGTCACCCTAGGGAAGATTCATCAGAGAATGAAAACTGTTTATGGTGATTGTGTTGATGTGAGTACTGTGCGTCATTGGGTGAGTAAGTTTTAAAATGTTGAGGTGACACCTTCTGCTGTCAAGAATTCAATGACTGTATGTTGCTTAAGTCGCATTGACCGACCATCTGTGCAGGGTTCCATACTTTGCACTTTAACAACACAACCGTTCAATGCTTAGGCTTCCCACCAAAATGGAACTGTACATTTCTGCCAATGATGAACAAGTTTTCTGAAGCCATCACGAAAGAAGTCAACACTCTTGTTTCTGCAACCAGCATCTCACAGTTCTCTCAGCGTCTTCATCAGAAGCATAAATCTGGACTGTATGGAGGATGTCGTACGGTGGTGAGATCAAGTCTCTGAAGTTTCAAGTCTGTGAGCTTTCATTTCAGGCGTCAGCATCCTGGGTACCCATTGTGCACAGATCTCCCGATAGCCAAACAAAGCAATAATGTGACCTACGCATTCTTGTGAAATGCCAATTATGCTTGAAATTTCTCTCTGAGTGATACGACAATCATCCTGAATCAATCTGTCAACCTTTTGTTTGTGAAACTTGGTGGTTGCTGTCACAGGACATCCAACTCTTTGTTTGTCATGCAAGTCAGATGTTCCCACCTCAACATTTTTGAACTTACTCACCCAACGATGCACAGTACCCACATCAACACAATCACCATAAACAGCTTGCATGCTCTGATGAATCTCCTTTGCGGTGACACCTTCTGCTGTCAAGAATTCAATGACTGCACGTTGCTTAAGTCGCATTGACCGACCGTCTGCGCAGGGTTCCATACTTTGCACTTTAACAACACAACCGTTCAATGCTAAGGCTTCCCACCAAAATGGAACTGTAGAGGAGAGTCTACTGAACAAGCCAGTATCTGCCGCATACCAGTGCTGCCATCTGTTGAGGAGTTGCGAAGGTGGAGGCATTACTTTTTATTCAACCCTTGTACATTCCAGGACTGCATGTGGATACTCAATACCACAGACAATACAAGTCAGGAGATGCAAGGGTGTTTGGTCATATTAATAGTAACCACAGTCAATACCACAGACAATACAAGTCAGGAGATGCAAGGGTGTTTGGTCATATTAATAGTAACCACAGTCAAGCCTGTAACACACCTCTTATGGATACGAGGGTCTTATTGCAACAGAATTCAGTAGTCATTGAATTTTGCAAATATGACTACTAAGCATAATAATTGATAGTGGGCCTCTAGGGTTGCCAAATAATGCGTCTAAGACCTTGAATTCAACTTTTTCAGGGCACCAGATTTAATAAGTGAAGGCCTACTAGAGTCAAAGAAATATCCCTCTCCAGGTGAAACACCTCCCTCCAGGGTCAACGTGAACATGTTTTCACCCTAATCTCAGAAGTCATATTACAAAATCATGAAATAGTAGGAAAAAAAGGAAGATCTGTTTGGTCTCATTCATATAAAGAAGTTGTGGCTACTAGGCATGTGAAATGCATTTAAAATGGTTCTATAGTACTTACAAAACTAGGGGGCGCTGGTGCTTCATTTGTAAAGTGTTTCTAATGTTTCAGAGATCAAACATTTGGAACTCTAACAAGACTAATGACATTTCGTAATTATTTTATTAATGGCAATCGTGCATGTGCAATAAGGAATGTGCAATAAGGAAAACATCACTGTCGGTGGGGAAAGTTCAGGGGCTCCCCTTCCCCTCATTTTTAAAGCTATTGAGGTGAAACTTACTGGGACAGGTGAGGTTATTACCTGTACAGTCAGTGCTTCCTTATATCACAGCCAAGTAGGTCCTCAACTTTATTCATGACCCTCCAGAGTATGACCTTGTTTGGATATTCCTTGATGCGAGGAAATCTGGGAGCTCTGAGATGATCACTTTCTGCTGCCTTGACCTTAACAGATGTTGGTGTCTCTTCGCAGTTCATGTGCCGGAAAGTCTGGACTCCTGAAAGTCTTGGCAAATCTCAGACATCTTGGTTTCTCCATGAGATGAGCAAGCAGAGCAGGCCTTTGCCCAGAGGTAAGTATTTTTTCCTCACTCTTGGAGAAGAGTTCTGGCTCAGGAAACAATTGGACTTGACTGAAGGCCTGATGTCACTCATCCAACCTGGCAAAAGAGACAAATGTTCAGTGAATAGGACCTAGGAGTTGAAGGTTACTATTCACCCTGTTTCAACCTAATAAGGGTGGATCTACACTGCCCTATATCCCAGAATCTGAACTGCATTATATGAGTCTAAACTGCCAGATAATCTGTGATCAGATCATGGGATATGGAGCAGTGTAGATCCAGCCTAAGAAGTCACACCAAAGCATGTGAAAGTTGGCTTTCGTATCCATGGATGCTTCTATATATATATAAATGCTCTGTGCATAATGAGTACCTTATAAACAAAAGAACCAATGAACGTAATTACACCAAATTTGGTAACAAAACATCTCACAACACATCACTCAAAAAATTATGATTTTGTCATTTGGGAGTTGTAGTTGTTGGGATTTATAGTTCACCTACAATCAAAGAGCATTCTGAACTCCCATCAACGATGCAGTTGAAGCAAACTTGGCACACAGAGCTCCCACAACCAACAGAAAACACTGGAATTTGGTATGCATTGACCTTGAGTTTGGGAGTTGTAGTTCACCTATATCCAGAGAGCACAATGGATTCAAACAATGATCGATCTGGACAAAACTTGGCATGGGTACTCAATATGCCCAAATGTGAACACTGGTGAGTTTGGGGGAAAATAGACCTTGACATTTGGGAGTTGTAGTTGCTGGGATTTATAGTTCACTTACAATGAAAGAGCATTCTGAATCCTGTGAACGATAGAATTGGGCCAAACTTCCCACATAGAACCCCATGACCAACAGAAAATATTGTGTTTTTTGATGGTCTTTGGCGACCCCTCTGGCACCCCTTTGTGACCCCTGCAGGGGTCCCGACCCTCAGGATGAGAAACACTGCTTTAGGGTGTCGTAAAACACCTCCCCCGCTTTTAACGGTACCTAATTTCTTTAATTACAGGTAAAGCTGTTTTCAAACTGCTTATGTAAACAGTGAGTAGGACTGACAGTCGACTGCTCGCGCCGACCTGAGGCTTCAAACTTGCACCCTTCCGGTTGACAGATCTTATAGTTCTGGTGATTTACCAGCTGTGCTAAACCTCCCGAATGGCAAATTCAAGGCTTGCTTTTTTGGAATTTTAAAAAATATTTTCAAGCAGCAGATAGCTAAATTTGTGGGTGCAGACTCTATGGATTCAGACAGGCAACTGTAATCTAGGGATGATGGGAATGGCTCTAATTCAACCTATATGGAGGGCACCAAGTGTATTATTTTTCAACATTTGTTATTTTCTGTATTTTGCTGCTGCCTTTCTCCAGGACGAGGCAGCTTACAAAAAAGCCAGAGCAAGAAAGAGCTAACCCCACCCCTTGGCAATAAAAAAGTTAAAACATATTAAACAGATTATCATATTAAACTATTAAGTATAAATCATTAAAAGTGGAAGATCGTTTAAAACCATAAAGTTAAAAATACAGTACAAACACTCTATAAAAACACTCCCTAAACCAATTAATCATTAAATGCCTGCTTTGAATAAAAAGGCCTTTGCCTGCCAGAAAACAGAGAGCAGTAAGAGGTTACCCGCCCTGCAGAAAAGAATTCTACAATCTGGCCTTCTCCAAGTCCTCTCCTGCGATGATGATGGGACCTAGAGTGCATTCACACTCTAGAATTAATACAGTTTGACATCACTTTAACTGTCATGGCACAATACTATGGGATCTTGGGATTTGTAGCCTGAGAGAGCTACTTGTCTGAATCACACTCTCAAGAGTTCCTTATCCATCACAACCAGTGGCCATGCTGTCTTTGAGATTCAGGAAGTCATAGTCCATAAAATCCTCATGATTTTCTCCCATTGTGGAAGGAAAATGGGGTTTCCAAATACTCTCCGGGCCCAAATGTTGCTCCTGACCCATCCCAGGGGCAGCTGGGAAACATCAGGTGATGCTAAGCATTCTACAGCTGCCGACAGGAGCCAAGGGAATGGGATCCAGATGTAGAAACATCTGGGGAAAGCTGTTATGGGGAGAATGGGCTTGGGAAGGGGGCTAATCCCTCTTGCCTTTGAAAATTGACACTGATGGAGTGTTTAATCCCTTTCCTCTGATGCCTTCTTTTGCATTCATTACCTACCCCAACTCCAATGATACACACATTTCCATAGGAAACAATGTCTGTGGAGCAGGGAAATAAACCCCTTGCCCTCATTTGAATGTCTGGGAACAGTTGCACAGCAAGAGGGTACAGGATTTGACAATCCATGTGCCCCTCTATCTGAGCATGTATAAATGCAGCCCTTCTTAAGCTGTTGTGGGTTTTTTTTTACCTCTCAAGCCATGGCACAGTAAGTAGAATCAACTTACTTAGGTCAGGCTGTGTATGGACTACTACATTAGTAGTAGTAGTAGTAGTAGTAGTAGTAGTACACTCTATGCAAGCTGGAGAGTCTGAGATTTTAGTTCCAAAAGATTTGGGATGAAAATAGGATAAGGCAAAGCAGAAAGTCCTAGTGGAAGGTGAAAGGCCACTATCCTGTCATTCTAACCCAGCATTTCTCAACCTGGGAGGGTCGCAAGCAGGGGCGGCTCAACCCATTACACAAAGTAAGCATTTGCAGTATACTTGATTTTGCCCAGGGGCGCTCTTGAGGCGCTCTTGGGGGAAAACAGACCTTGACATATGCGAGTTGTAGTTACTGGGATGTATAGTTCACCTACAATCAAAGAGCATTCTGAACTCCACCAATGATGGAATTGAACCAAATATGGCACACAGAACTCCCACGACGAACAGAAAATATGTATCATTGATTGGTTGGGAAGGGGGGGGGGCAAAATACTGGTTGCTTACTGTCGAAAATTACCTAGGGCCGCCTCTGGTCATGAGGGAGTATCAGAAGGGTCACCAAAGACCATCAGAAAACACAATATTTTATGTTGGTCATGGGGGTTCTGTGTGGAAAGTTTGGCCCCATTCTATCATTGGTGGGGTTCAGAATGCTCTTTGATTGTAGGTGAACTATAAATCCCAGTAACTACAACTCACAAATGTCAAGGTCTATTTTCCCCAAACTCCCCCAGTGTTCACATTTGGGCATATTGAGTATTTGTGCCAAGTTTGGTTCAGATCCATCATTGTTTGAGTTCACAGTGCTCTCTGGTTGTAGGTGAACTACAACTCCAAAACTCAAGGTCGATGCCTACCAAACCCTTCCAGTATTTTCTGTTGGTCATGGGAGTTCTGTGTGCCAAGTTTGGTTCAATTCCTTGTTGGGAGTTCAGAATGCTCTTTGATTGTAGGTGAACTATAAATCCCATCAACTACAACTCCCAAATGTTAAGTCTATTTCCCCAAACTCCACCAGTGTTCACATTTGGGCATATTGAGTATTTGTGCCAAGTTTGGTCCAGATCCATCATTGTTTGAGTCCACAGTGCTCTCTGGATGTAGGTGAACTACAACTCCAAAACTCAAGGTTGATGCCTGCCAAACCCTTCCAGTATTTTCTGTTGGTCATGGGAGTTCTGTGTGACAAGTTTGGTTCAATTTCATTGTTGGCAGAATTCAGAATGCTCTTTGATTGTAGGTGAACTATAAATCCCAAATGACAGAATCGATGCCCCTCCAACCCTACTAGTATTCAAATTTGGGTGTATAGGGTATTTGTGGCAAATTTGGTCCAGTGAATGAAAATATATCATGCATATCAGATATTTATAGTACGATTCATAACAGTAGCAAAATGACAGTTATGAAGTAACCACAAAAATAATGTTATGGTTGGGGGCCACCACAACATGAGGAACTGTATTAAGGGGTCGTGGCATTAGAAAGGTGGAGAAACACTGTCCTAGCCTATTTAGCAAAGTGACAGTTATGAAGTAGCCATGAAAATAATGTTATGGTTGGGGGCCACCACAACAAGAGGAACAGTATTAAGGGGTCACAGCATTAGAAAGGTGGAGAAACACTGTTCTAACTTATTTAGCACAGCAATCATGATCCCAGCCTTGGGATAAGAACCACCCTTCCCAAATCCCCCTTGCTATCAATAAGGACAACCCAGGGTGGACCCCGGTCATCTTTTGTTGGCTGGCTTTGAAACTGGGTGAGGCATGGACTCCTGGGTTCTTTGGCAGGGGAGTGGTGCCTAGTGGCTAAGCAAACAAGTCTTAAGAGATAGTTAAGCCTGACCCGTAGGCTATTTGCATAAGCATCATCCCCCCCCCACCTCAAAAAATGCCTGGCGCCCATGACCTTGCTCCCTCCTATGAGTAAGGGTTGGAGGGGGGGGATGAATGCTGTTGTGTGGTGCGAAACAGCAGGCATTCCACACAGGGGAACCAGCCCCTGCTCCGAGGAGGTATGCGTAGCTTAGCACCGGGCAGGCTCCAACCTGCCGCCTCCCAGCCCCGGTGCTGATCATCAACAAGCAGGAAGCCCTGGCTTTGTCAAGGATGGCCACCGTTCTGGCTCCTGGTGTTTCCTTCATTTCTGTTCCTCCCCACCTGAAAAAAAAAGTCACGAGCTTTTGCAGCAAGTTTTGCAAACTTTTGCAAATTGTATCAAGGTCTGTATTAAAGGATCCCCTTGCGCTGTGCAACGCAATCAAGATGCTGCAGCCAAATTACATGAGATCAATTTGGAAAATTCCCTTCTTGGATCAGACAAGAGAATTCCCCCACAAGCATGACCACAAACTAGGACTGGAACTACACTGCCATATAATTCAGATTATTTATTTATTTATTTATTTATTGTGTCAGGGGCAACCAGACAATTGTATTACATTTCTAACAGAACAAAACAAACAAACATACAAAACACAAAATTTGCAAGCTTGGTAGTTGATTAAATGCCCTTTGACCAGTATCTGGCCACTTGGAGTGCCTCTGGTGTTGCCGCAAGAAGGTCCTCCATTGTGCATGTGGCAGGGCTCAGGTTGCATTTCAGCAGGTGGTCAGTGGTTTGCTCTTTTCCACACTCTCATGTCGTGGATTTCGCTTTGTAGCCCCATTTCTTAAGATTGGCTCTGCATCTCATGGTGCCAGAGCAGTCTGTTCAGCGCCTTCCAAGTCGCCCAGTTTTCTGTGTGCCCAGGGGGGAGTCTCTCCTTTGGTATCAGCCATTGATTGAGGTTCTGGGTTTGAGCCTGCCACTTTTGGACTCTTGCTTGCTGAGGTGTTCCAGCGAGTGTCTCTGTAGATCTTAGAAAACTATTTCTTGATTTAAGTCATTGACGTGCTGGCTGATACCCAAACAAGGGATGAGCTGGAGATGTCTCTGCCTTGGTCCTTTCACTATTGTCTGCTACTTCCCGGCGGATGTCAGGTGGTGCAATACCGGCTAAGCAGTGTAATTTCTCCAGTGGTGTAGGGCGCAGACACCCCGTGATAATGCGGCATGTCTCATTAAGAGCCACATCCACTGTTTTAGCGTGGTGAGATGTGTTCCACACTGGGCATGCATACTCAGCAGCAGAGTAGCATAGCTCAAGGGCAGATGTCTTCACTGTGTCTGGTTGTGATCCCCAGGTTGTGCCAGTCAGCTTTCGTATGATATTGTTTCTAGCACCCACTTTTTGCTTGATATTCAGGCAGTGCTTCTTGTAGGTCAGAGCATGGTCCAGAGTGACTCCCAGGTATTTGGGTGCGCTGCAATGCTCCAGTGGGATTCCTTCCCAGGTAATCCTCAGAGCTCAGGATGCTTGTCTGTTCTTAAGGTGAAAAGCACATGTCTGTGTTTTAGATGGATTAGGGATCAGCTGGTTTTCCCTGTAATAGGCAGTAAGAGCACCTAGAGCTTCGGAGAGCTTCTGTTCTACCATCTCAAAGCTCCCTGCTTGAGCAGTAATGGCACGATCATCAGCATAGATGAAACTCTCAGTCCCTTCTGGCAGTGGCTGGTCATTTGTGTAGATGTTGAACATGGATGGAGCAAGCACGCTCCCCTGAGGCAGGCCGTTCTTCTGTTTCCGCCATCTACTTCTCTGGCCCTGGAACTCAACAAAAAAGCTCCTGTTTTGTAGCAGGTTTCCTATGAGGCGGGTGAGGTGGTAATCCTTTGTGATATTATACATTTTTCTCAGGAGGAGGCAGTGGCTCATAAGCCGCTGACAGGTCTATGAAGACAGCTCCTGTGATAATTCACATTATCAAAGCAGACAATCTGGATTTTATATAGAAGTGTAGATAGGGCCTATGTTGGCTGGTATTTTTCTTTTTCTTAAAGCCAACTTTCATACACTTTGGTGTGATTTCTTAGTGTTTACTCTTACTTTGTGCAACTGGTTTCAAGACTAAAATGTCGCCAACACTTACATACCAAGAAAACAGAACGTTGATGAACAGGAAAAGAGATTTAAATATGGCCGCCGCCCATTGGACCAGTTGGAATTTCCGGGCCGTTTTCAAGGGCAGCCCCGCGTAGAGCACATTACAGTAGTCCAATCTGGAGGTGACCAAGGCATGGACCACCCTGGCCAGATCTGCCTTCACGAGGTACGGTTGCAGTTGGCACACGAGTCTTAATTGTGCAAAAGCCCTCCCGGCCACCGCCGACGCCTGAGCTTCAAGCGTAAGTGATGAGTCCAGGAGGACACCCAAACTGCGGACCTGTGACTTCAGGGGGAGTGTAACCCCATCTAGCACAGTATCAGCCATGGATTGAGGTTTCAGGTTTTCGCCTGCCACGTTTGGACTCTTGCTTGCTGAGGTGTTTCTGCGTGCATTTCTGTAAATCTTAGAAAACTATTTCTTGATTTAAGGCATTGGAG
The DNA here is from genome assembly GCF_025583915.1 of Anolis sagrei ordinatus. Lineage (NCBI taxonomy): Eukaryota > Metazoa > Chordata > Lepidosauria > Squamata > Anolidae > Anolis > Anolis sagrei. The sequence goes on along the minus strand of NW_026847660.1, from coordinate 28,899,447 downwards.
TGCTGGCTGATATCTGAATAGGGGATGGGCCGGAGATTTCACTGCCTTGTTCCTTTTGAGAAAGAAAGAAACTACCCTGAAATTTCATAAGAGTTAGCAAACACCACAATGACCATGCAGGAATATATAACTAAAGCATTGGTTTTCAACCTGTGAGTCCCCAGATGTTTTGGCTTACAACTGCAAGAAATTATATTTTTTAAAGGTCTGCTTGTATGTTTTCCACAAACACCCCATCACTCTTTCGCCCATGTTCCAGTAACTTTCAATTTTAATTTTACATTTGGCCTTCCCACAGTTTTAATCGTGTGGTCTTATTTTTAATGTTGCATTATTTTATTGTCCATGTTTTTATTTTAATTGCTTGTATTGTTGTTCTGCGAGTGCCTTGGACTGCGAGAAGATCCAACCAGTCCATCCTCCAGGAAATAAAGCCCGACTGCTCACTGGAGGGAAAGATACTAGAGACAAAGTTGAAGTACTTTGGCCACATCATGAGGAGACAGGAAAGCCTAGAGAAGACAATTATGCTGGGGAAAGTGGAAGGCAAAAGGAAGAGGGGCCGACCAAGGGCAAGATGGATGGATGGCATCCTTGAAGTGACTGGACTGACCTTGAGGGAGCTGGGGGTGGTAACGGCCGACAGGGAGCTCTGGCGTGGGCTGGTCCATGAGGTCACGAAGAGTCGGAGACGACTGAACGAATGAACAACAACAACATTGTTGTTTTATTGCTTGTATTGTTGTATTTGGGCTTGGCCTTATGTAAGCCGCACCGAGTCCCTTGGGGAGATGGTAGTGGGGTACAAATAAAGTGTTGTTGTTGTTGTTGTTATTATTATTATTATTATTATTATTATTATTATTATTATTATTATCCCAGCCAGTTTGCCAACTTTTAGGATTTCTGGGAATTGAAGGCCAAAATATCTGAGGACCCACAGATTGAGAACCACTGAACTAAAGCATTCCTGTCAGATGGCCACCCAGTCTCTGTGTAAAAACCTCCACTACACTCCAGGATGGTGCATTCCACTGCTGGACAGTTCTCATTGTCAGGAAATTCTCCTAATGTTTAGGTGGGTTTCCTTTTCTTATAGCTTTGACTCCATTGCTCTGTATCCTAGTCTTTGGAGCAGTAGAGAGCAAGCTTGCTCATTTCAAACATGTAAACATGGCTATCAAGTCACATCTGAATATTCTCGTCTCCAGGCTAAACATATCCAGTTTCCTAAGCCACTCCTCATAGGGCTTGGCATCCAGACCTTTGAGCATTTTGGTTGCCCTTCTCTAGACACATTCTAACTTATCAATATCCTTCTTGAAAGTTGGTGTCAAGAATTGGACACAGTATTCCAGGTGATGGTTGATCAAAGCAGAAGAGTAGTGCTACTTCTTCTCAATCTAGAGACCATACTCCTATTGATGTTGCCTAGAATCGCATTGGCGTTTTTAGCTGTCACATCACACTTTCAACTCATGTTTACCTTGTGGTCAACCTTGGTATGATACCTTGGTGTGACTGTACTCCTTGGAAGAAAACCAACACTCTCATGAGTCAGGGTGAGGCAAATGCCTCAGGCAACAGATGCTGGGGCAAGAAAGCATTGGCATCCTCCTCCTGGCTATTCATGAACTCCACATTTTAATTGGAAGATAGAGCTGCGTACATCACATGTCCCATCCTGGGCACACTAAACTACCCTGTTTCCTAAGGAGTGGTGATGAGAGAATTGAGAACTGCTTTACAGCCACAGTTGAAATAAGATCCCTTTGAGAACACGATCTAGGGAAGGGGCACTATCTTGTCCTTTACCTCTGGGAGCAAAATGTCTGGCATTGGCCCTCTTCAGGTAACCAAGAGAGAAGGCTTGATGGTGGGGCATGAGGGGTAATGTATGAGGGTTGAATGAAAAGAAATGCCTCCACCTTCGTTACTTGGGTTTGGATGGGAATATTTTAATAAATCAAATGCAGAAATCATCCTTAGAATGTGCTCTTTAACTACCACTATTCACTTTTCCACATAATCACCAGACAATTGGATACATTTCTGACAACAATGAACAAATTTTCTGAAGCCATCACAGAAGAAGTCAACACTCTGTTTCTGCAACCAGCACCTCACAGTTCTTTCAACGTCTTCATCAGAAGCATAATGATGTCTCAGCAAATCTTCTTTCATTATCAGGAATAGATGGAAGTCAGATGGTGGTAAATCTGGACTGTATGGAAGATGTCATATGGTGGTGAGATCCAGTCTCTGAAGTTTCAAGTCTGTGAGCTTTCATTTCAGGCATCAGCATCCTGGGTACCCATTGTGCACAGATCTCACGATAGCCAAGCAAAGCAATAATGTGACCCACACATTCTTGTGAAATGCCAATTATGTTTGAAATTTCCGAGTGATACGGCAATCATCCTTAATCAATCTGTCACCCTTTGTTTTGTTTGTCCTGCTGTTACAGGATGTCCAACTCTTTGTTTGTCATGCAAGTCAGATGTTCCCACCTCAACATTTTTGAACTTACTCGCCCAACGATGCACAGTATCCACATCAACACAATCACCATAAACAGCTTGCATGCTCTGATGAATCTCCTTTGAGGTGACACCTTCTGCTGTCAAGAATTCAATGACTGCACGTTGCTTAAGTCGCATTGACCAACCGTCTGCACAGGGTTCCATACCTCACACTTTAACAACACAACCATTCAATGCTCAGGCTTCCTGCCAAAATGGAACTGTAGAGGAGAGTCTACTGAACAAGCCAGTACCTGCCACATACCAGTACTGCCATCTGTTGAGGAGTTACGAAGATGGAGGTATTACTTTTCATTCAACCCTCGTAGTACAGAAACCTGAGGGTGGATTATAGGTGAAGTAAAAAGAACTCAAAATTTAAACCACAGATCTAAAGAATCTGGAAAACATTTGGGCTCAAATGAAACCCAGTTGCTTCTTGACTCATTCTTGCTAACAATGCCCTTAGAGAGAAGCACAGGTATTTTTTCTTCTCTGCTTGTCTCTCAGCCAAGTTGGGCAGAAGGTAAATTGGGTTTTGCCAGCAGATATCTGGATCATCTACAAATGCTTTTGGTTTCCAGTTATTTAAATATACCTATAACAAAATAATGAGCTTCCACCTGAATTGCAATAAAGAATTCTTGGAGTTGTCAGGAATAGACTTAAAAAATAGAGAAGGTAGGTGGAATGGGGAAGAGCCCTGTGGCATCTTTACACTAATTTATTCTGGGGGAGTTTTCATCATGAGTTTTGGGATTGTAATCCATGAAGATTTCTGCCAAAATGAATTAGTTTGAAAGAAACCACAAGAATTCCTTCCACATTCTACCATCATCTATGTTTGTACTAAAACAGACTAATAGTTTTCTTTGAAAACTACACTACAATCCCCATATCCAAGCATGATAAACAATGGTGTCTTGAGGCACTTTATGTTGGAATTCAACCCCAGACTGCCCAAGTCTCAAGTCCTCAACAAGGAGCAGTTAGTTAGTTTAGTATAGACCAGGCATAGGCAAACTTCGACCCTCCAGGCGTTTTGGACTACAACTCCCACAATTCCTAACAATCTAGGAATTGTGGAAGTTGTAGTCCAAACCACCCGGAGGGCTGAAGTTTGCCCATGCCTGGCATTGACTAAGGGTTTTCCATACCCCATGTCTCCTGTATGACAGTTGGGAATATATCTATTTTTTATCTCCTCTGTTTCTGCTCTCATTCTGATTGAATGTATAGAATGGATACTTTTCCACTGAAAGCTTTTTTTGAATCTGACTTCTATTGTGTGCTTTGAGATTTCTCTCCTTGTGTGTCAGAGAGATGTAGTGATTGGTGTTTTTTCCACTCTCTTTGAAACCTCAGAAGAGATGGGTGTTAGAATAGCTCAGACCCAGTTCTTTACCATGAAGAAATGTAGTTACTTCTTTATTATTGTAAATAAACCTTTTGTGATTTTTAAAATTGGACTCTTTATCTTTGCCTGCCTAAGCTCTTAATTCAGGGTTTCTCAACCTGGGGGTCGGGACCCCTGTGGGGGTCGCGAGGGTGTATCAGAGGGGTCATCAAAGACCATTAGAAAACACAGTATTTTCTGTTGGTCATGGGGTTTTATGTGGGAGGTTTGGCCCAATTCTATCGTTGGTGGGGTTCAGAATGCTCTTTGATTATAGGTGAACTATAAATCCCAGCAACTACAACTCCCACATGTCAAGGTCTGTTTTCCCCCAAACTCCACCAGTTTTCACATTTGGGCGTATTGAGTATCTGTGCCTAGTTTGGTCCAGATCCATCACTGTTCGAGTCCACAGTGCTCTCTGAATGTAGGTGAACTACAACTCCAAAACTCAAAGTCAATGCCCACCAAACCCTTCCAATATTTTCTATTGGTAATGGGAGTTGTGTATGCCAAGTTTGATTCCATTTCATCATTGATGGAGTTCAGAATGCTCTTTGATTGTGGGTGGACTATGAATCCCAGCAACTACAACTCCCAAAATCAATTCACCTGAACCCCACCAGTATTCAAATCTGGTTGTATTGGGTATTTGTGCCAAATTTGGTCCAGTGAATGAAAATACATCCTGCATATCAGATATTTACATTATGATTCATAACAGTAGAAAAATCACAGTTGTGAAGTAGCAACAAAAAATAATTTTGTGGTTGGGGGTCACCACAACATGAGGAACTGTATTAAGGGGTCGCAGCATTAGGAAGGTTGAGAAACACTGTCTTAACTTTTTACAGCCACAACTAATGTCACTTCACGCTCTGCTTGCTAATGAGCTGAATACTCAACTTTTAAGTATCCTGTTTGATTTTTGGATGCTCTGCTATATTTTAGGGTAGTTTTCCCTAACACTTTATAGGTCCACCAGCACATCTCATTGTATTCTTGAGCTCAAAGTCCCTCATTTCAATAGGGTTCCCTATTATCCACAGTGTTGTGTATCCATGCAAAGTCCAGGAATGCCTTCCCCGTTGATACTGGGTTGTACTACATTAAAACTCAATTCTCCCATTGAAAACAAATTCTGACTCTTGGGTTTCTAGTTTTACAAGCCACCCAAACAAAATTGACCTGGTGACCATGAAAACAAAGTGAAAACAAAGTTTGTCAGAACCTGACAAACAACATTTTGGAGTAGACTTTAAGCCACCTTGATCATCATCACTACTACCACTATAATCTCAGAATCCCTCAAGCATCTTAGCCACTGGTTAAGCTAGTTAAGAGATTCTGAAATTGTAATCCAAACATGAATATCTCCAAGTTTTGCCCCCACAATAAACACAAGACATACTACAATTGAACCTATTCACTATCAGCTTTCAGGGTTCTGGGTTCAGACTACTGTGGTGTATACACTGCTGTATCAAGAAATAGCAAATCCTCCTCCTCCTTTGCAACCTGAACCACAACTAAATATGTTGGTGTCTAACTATCCCCAAGGTTAATAAAAGCTATAATCTAACATTCAGAGAACACTGCAACTGAGGAAAAGGTGCATGGAGTCTCACTAGATGCATATTTGTGTTGAAAATGGGAAACTGGAAGACAGTACATATTCAGAAAAAAACAAGAACCTTGTTTTAAAAGGAAAGGGTCACTGATTGACCTATGAACACTAATTTAATTTTATATCTGGTTTAATGGTTCCAGCCCAGCTTACCTGTCTGAACGTATCTTCCTCTATGATCCACCTCGGAGGTTAAAATTGTTGGGGGAGGCCCTGCTCTCGGTCCCATCTCCTTCGCAGGCGCAATTGGTAGGGACGAGAGACAGGGCCTCCTCAGTGGTGGGCCCTTGTCTATGGAACTCCCTCCCCAGTGAAATTAGATCTGCTCCCTCCTGACCTTCAGGAAAAAAATGGCTCTGGGATCAGGTCTTTGATCAGTAATGGGAGCAGTGCAATAGGGACTATAATTATCATAATGACGACTTGGATTGGCCCAGGAATATGATGTGATTTTAATTGATGTTTTAATGTTATGTTTTTATTGACTTGGTTTTAATGCTTCTGTTTATTTACCTATGTATTTCTAAATGTGGCATCGAATTATTGCCTTTGTAAGGCCGTCCTGAGTCCAATTCAGGGTTGAGAAGGGTGGGATATAAATGTGGTACATAAACAAACTAACAAACAAATAAATACATTTCTATCTTATTATTGAAAGCTTCTGTCTTGGCTTACTGTACAGACAGCACATTATGACGGGGCCTTCAAATCTGCTTGCCACTGAGCAGTTTTCAACTACATCACTTTCTTACCAAATCTGGAGAGTTTGGAGAAAACAAATGGATATAATGACATGCAGAAGCTGTTCATAACTGCACTGAGATAGGAAGATGCTCTTGGTCCCAGGTATAGATGGCTTTGTTGTATTATATCACTTCTTCATAATACTAAATCCCTAAACTTTGGTTGGTTTCAGTTCAGCCTTGAATACATCTTCTCAATCTTGCTACAAACTAGCCCATCCTTTTGAATGTATGTCGAAATGGCACCCTTACCCACAAAATTTGAAGCATAGGTAGATGCAAAAGAGTAGCGTTTGGGGTGGAGTGAAGACTGTTGTGATGTTCAACGTCCTTCATTGGGCCCCAGGGTGGGGTCTTGTAGGTGTTATTGGACTCCAACTTCCCTTATCTTCAGCCAAGACGTCAAACAAACTGGGGTGATGGGACTAGAGCCCAAAAACACTTGAAAAGATCAGAGGGCTCCACCCTGATCACAGCAATCCTTGACAAATATTTCTTCCTCAGGTTTGCTGTGAGGTTTCCGGACTGTATGGCTATGTTCCAGAAGCGTTCTTTCTTGACGTTTCGCCCACATCTATGGTAGGCATCCTCAGAGGTTGAGGGGTCTGTTGGAAACTAAGCAAGTGAGGTTTATGTATCTGTGCAATTTCCAGGGTGGGAGAAAGAACTCTTGTCTGCCGGAGGCAAGTGTGAATGTTGCAGTTGACCACCTTGATTAGCATTGAATGAGTTGTTGTAGGTTTTTTTGGGCTATATGGCCATGGTCTAGAGGCATTATCTCCTAATGTTTCGCCTGCATCTATGGCAAGCATCCTCAGAGGTAGTGAGGTCTGTTGGAACTAGGAAAAGGGGTTTATATATCTGTGGATTGACCAGGGTGGGACAAAGGACTCTTGTCTGCTGGAGCTAGGTGTGAATGTTTCAACTGACCACCTTGATTAGCATATAATGGCCTGACAGTGCCTGGAGCAAACTGCAGACTACTTCAACCAGAGAAATCAGCCATAGCAGAGCACCTGATGAACCAACCTGGACACAGCATTTTATTTGAGAACACAGAAATTCTGGACCACTCTCACAACCACCATGTCAGACTACACAGAGAAGCCATTGAAATACACAAGCATGTGGACAATTTCAACAGAAAGGAGGAAACCATGAAAATGAACAAAATCTGGCTTCCAGTATTAAAAAACTCTAAAATTACAACAGCACAACAACAGAGAGGAAACAAAGAAGGACATCTAATCACTTCTCAACAAAAGTTTGAGTTGTTAGATTTTAGATTTCATCTAACCATCAGAATATGCTGGGAGTTGCAGTGCAGCACCATATTTGCATCCAGCCGTGCGTTTGTTTGTTTTTTTAATGCCAGGAGTGACTTGAGAAACTGCAAGTCGCTTCTGGTGTGAGAGAATTGGCCATCTGCAAGGACGTTGTCCAGGGAACGCCCAGATGTTTTGCCATCTTGTGGAAGGGTTCTCTCATGTCCTGGCATGGGAAGTTGGAACTGACAGATGGTAAGATTCTATCTTACTGGACTTAAGAATGATAGAACCATAGAGTTGGAAGAGACCACCAAGAGCCATCCAAACCAACAGGAAAATAAAATCAAAGCACTTGCGATAGATGGCCAACCAGCCTCTGCTTAAAACCTTCATCACACACTGAGTCAGCGTACTCCACTGCCAAACAGCTCTTAGGTAGATAAAGGTTTTCCCTTGACATTAAGTCCAGTCGTGCCCGACTCTGTGATGTGGTGCTCAACTCCATTTCTAAGCTGAAGAGCCGGCGTTGTTCGTAGACACCTCCAAGGTCATGTGGCCGCCATGACTGCATGGAGCGCCGTTACCTTCCCGCTGGAGTGGTACCTATAGATCTACTCACATTTGCATGTTTTCGAACTGCTAGGTTGGCAGAAACTGGGGCTAACAGTGGAAGCTCACGCCATTCCCTGGAATCAAACCTGCAACCTTTTGGTCAACAATCTTGACAGCTCAGCGGTTTAACCCACTGTGCTATCGGGGGCTCTTACTGTCAGGAAATTCTTCCTAAAGTTTAGATGGAATCTCTTTTCCTGCAAATTGAATCCATTGCTAGACTCCAGACCGGCAGAAAATAAGTTTGCCCCCTCTCTCCTCCTAGCAATCCGTTTGGTTCAGAAGTGCAAGAAAAGTGCCTTTGTTTTCTTCTAAGGCTGAGATTCCTAATCTGCCTTCTTCAAAGGACAGGTTGGCCGCTGCTGGTTTGGATTCCCTGTCTCCGAAGGCAAGCGAAAGGGTCTCGACCCCAGCCGGGCGCGTGGGCGGTGGGCAACCCTGGCTTTCCCCTTGTAGTTGCCTTGTCCTCCCTTCCAGGGAGCCCAGGCATGCTGCTTTCCATCAGCAGCAGGTAATCCAAACCAGGCGGATGAAAGAGCAAGCAAGGCAGGGATATTTCCGCTTTTCCTCTTCGTCTCTTTCCAGCTGGTTTCCATCTAGCCATCCTCCTAGGCAAAGAGGCATGTGTGTGTATGTGTGCATGTGGAAAGAAAGAGACGGGGGGTTACTCTCTTGACCATGACCCTAGATCCCTCTCACAAACACAAACCATGGATTTACCTGGAAAGTCAAGAGCTGGGCCAAACTGGGGGCTGACCTAAAAATAAGTGATTGGAAGCTTCCTGGAATTCCGACTGCACTATTTTGGAGGGAAGAAGAGGAATCAAAGCTCACTCTCCTCTATATGTATGTGGCTGGAAAAGGGAGGGGTATATTGGAATCCAATCTCAGGTTCTTTAGATCTGTCCCGGAAAGGGAAGAAAGCGTGCAGGAATCCTGGGCGCCTGGGTGCTTTGGAAGGGGATTATCGCCTGTGCACCTGGGCTATTTCAGAGCACATGCTGCTATACCTGTGCTTGCATAAAAGCCTTCAATTGGCCTGCCAACTTATGGCAACCTCATGGGTTTTCTTACACAAGGAATATTAAGAGGTGACTTTGCCAAACTCCATAAAGCATTGCCATCCAAATACTAACCAGTGGTGCATCTACACCATAGAATGAAACAAAAACAAAAAGCCCACTAAATGGTTCAGATATGTGGATGACACCTTCAACATTTGGGACACGGAGAAGAATACTGGAATATTGTGTCCAATTCTGGGCACCACAATTCAAGAGAGATATTGACAAGCTGGAATGTGTCCAGAGGAGGGCAACTAAAATGATCAAGTGTCTGGAAAACAGGCCCTATGAGGAGCAGCTTAAGGAGCTGGGCATGTTTAGCCTGAAGAAGAGAAGGATGAGAGGAGATATGATAGCCATGTATAAATATGTGAGAGGAAGCCACAGGGAGGAGGGAGCAAGCTTGTTTTCTGCTTCCCTGGAGATTAGGACAAGGAACAATGGCTTCAAACTACAAGAAAGGAGATTCCATCTGAACATGAGGAAGAACTTCCTCACTATGAGAGCCATTCAGCAGTGGAACTCTCTGCCCCGGAGTGGTGGAGGCTCCTTCTTTGGAAGCTTTTAAATAGAGGCTGGATGGCCATCTGTCAGGGGTGCTTTGAAAGCAATATTCCTGCTTCTTGGCAGGGGATTGGACTGGATGGCCCACGAGGTCTCTTCCAACTCTTTGATTCTATGATTCTATAAAAACTCAACAAATTCCTGAACCACCTCAACAGCATCTAACCAAACATCCAATTCACCATGGAAAAAGAAAGTGAAGGAAAACTGCCATTTCTAGATGTCCTAGATAAAGGTAAAGGTTTTCCCCTTGACATTAAGTCCAGTCATGCCCGACTCTGTGATGTGGTGCTTATCTCCATTTCTAAGCCAAAGAGCCGGCATTGTCCGTAGACACCTCCAAGGTCATGTGGACAGCATGACTGCATGGAACACTGTTACCTTCCCATCGGAATGGTACCAATTGATCTACTCACATTTGAATGTTTTGAACTGCTAGGTTGGCAAAAGCTGGGGCTAACAGCAGGAGCTCATCCTGCTCCTCTGATTCAAACCACTGACTTTTCGGTCAGCAAGTTCAGCAGCTCACGGGTTTAATCTGCTGTGCCACTGGGGGCTCCTAGTCATCCGCATTCCCAATCAACAATTGGGCCACACAGTTTACAGAAATCCTACACACACAGATAGATACCTACATTAAAACTCCAACCGTCACCCAAGCCAAAAAAGAAACACAATTAAAGCCCTGGCAGACTGTGCAAAAAGAATCTGCACACCCCACCTCCTCCAAGGTGAAGTGAACCACCTAAACGGGATTCTACAAGTCAATGGAGACTCCACCACAGACATCAGAAGAGCTCCAAGGAAAAGAACAAGCCAGAAGAGTAAAGACAAAGATCCACCCAGAGGTAAAGTGTTCTTACCATACATCAAGTAAACCGCATAGGGAAGCTGATGAAAAAACACAGCCTACAAACTATCTACAGACCCACTAAGAAAATCCAACAAATGCTACGTTCAGCAAAGGACAAGAGGTATCCTCTCACCTATGCAGGACTCTACCGGATACCATGCAGCTGTGGACAAGTCTACATAGGGACCACCAAACGCAGCATCACCCAAACACGAATCAAGGAACATGAAAGGCACTGCAGGCTGATTCAACCAGAGAAGTCAGCCATAGCAGAACACTTGATGAACCTACCTGGACACAGCATATTATTTGACGACACAGAAATGTTGGACCACTTTAACAACCACCATGTCAGACTACACAGAGATGCCACTGAAATCCACAAACTACCCAGAGTGTGGTGGAGGCGCCTTCTTCGGAAGCTTTTAAACAGAGGCTGGATGGCCATCTGTCGGGGGTGCTTTGAATGCAATTTTCCTGCTTCTCGGCAGGGGTTGGGACTGGATGGCCCATGAGGTCTCTTCCAACTCTATGATTCTATGTGAACAATTTCAACAGAAAGGAGGAAACCATGAAAATGAACAAAATCTGGCTACCAACATTAAAAAACTTTAAAATCAAGACAGTAAATAAAGAACAGCACTCAAAAAGCAGGGGAATTCCAGATAATAATCAATCAAGGCCAGCTAACACCTACCAAATAAGGATCCCCCCAGATAGCAACCAGTCAACCTTTGAAACTGCAAGGCCATTCAATGCTAATCAAAGTGGCCAATTGCTACATTCAAACTTGCCTCAAACTTGCCTTCTACCACCCTGGACTTTCCACAGATATATAAACCCCACTTGCCTAATTTCCAACAGATCCTTCAACCTCAGAGCATGCCTGCCATAGATGCTGGCAAAACGTCAGGAGAAAATGCTTCCAGAACATGGCTATACAGCCTGGAAAACTCTCTGCAACCCAGTGATTCTGGCTATGAAAACCTTCGACAACACACTGAATGCAGTTTGACACCACCGTGGCGGAATCGTGAGAATTGTATTTGTACGAAGTCTTACCCTCCAAAAAGTGCTAGTTTCTCACCAAGCTACAAATTCCAGGATTCGAAGCACGGAGCCATGGTAGTTAAAGTTGTGTCAAACGGCATTCATTCTACAGTTTGGATGCACCCCAAGTCTGCTCAGCTTCCGAGATCAGACAGGATCTGGTGCCTTTAGGATATTTAGGCAGACAGTTGTACCTAAGATTGCTGAAATCTAAACGAGTACAGTTTTACGATCAGGCAAAAAAATGTGGAACGTTGGGGGAAGCAAGCCAGGGTCCCTAAGGTGCATTGAGTGAAGAGGAACATGTGCGCTCTGTGAACAGAGATCCAGATTTCTTACCTCCGAGCCAGTAACACAGAGCGGACATAGGGTGTATCTAAAACAGTTGTGGGCCAACTTGGGGCCTCCAGGTGTTTTGGACTTCAACTTCCAGCATTGCTAACAGCCTCAGGCCCTTTCCTTTCCTCCCTCAGCCCCCCTCAGCCGCTTAAGCAAAACTGTGAGGCAGGCGAAATGTCAGGAGAGAATGCTTCTGGAACATGGACATACAGCCCAGAAAACTCACAATAACCCAGTGATTCCGGCCATGAAATCCTTCGACAATACATTTTCATTCCTTTGATTCCAATGGGCATTGGTGTGCAAAGGTACCAACTGTTGCTCTGGGCCAGAGTGAAGAGCGGGGGGACGGGGGGGGGACGGACAGTTCCACCTTGTCTCCTGTGCTATGGTAATAATATAATATAATGTAATATAATATAATTTAATGTAATATATTGTATATACATATAATATTTATAATATTATAATGTAATGCAACATAATACTAATAATAATATATTATAAATATATATTTATAATACATGTAATATTACTAATAATATTACAATATAATGGTATAGTACAATATAGTAACATTTAATACTGATATTGTACTATGCTAATAATATATTGTATGTATACAATATATTATTATTGTATACATATTATGTACATTGTATACATAATACAATAATAATATTACATTGTATACATACAATATATTATTAACATAGTACAATATCAGTATTAAATGTTACTATGCACACCAATAATACACAATATTATTATTGTATACATAATATCTATATTGTATACATAATACAATAATAATATATTGTATACATACAATATATTATTAGCATACTACAATATCAGTATTAAATGTTACTATGCACACCAATAAAATACAATATTATTATTGTATACATAATATGTATATTGTATACATAATACAATAATATTATATTGTATACATACAATATATTATTAGCATACTACAATATCAGTATTAAATGTTACTATGCACACCAATAATATAAATTTTTTTTGTCGTGTCAGGAGTGTCCTGTTGTGAGAGAATTGGCCGTCTGCAAGGACGTTACCCAGGGGACGCCCGGATGATTTTGATGTTTTTATCATCCTTGTGGGAGGCTTCTCTCATGTCCCCGCATGAGGAGCTGGAGCTGATAGAGGGAGCTCATCCGCCTCTCCCCGGATTCGAACCTGCGACCTGTCGGTCTTAGACCTGTCGGTCTTCAGTCCTACCAACACAGGGCTTTAACCTGCTGCACCACCGGGAGCTCCAATATACAATATTATTATTGTATACATAATATATAAATTGTATACATAATAGAATAATAATATTCGGGGTGAGAAGGGTGGCATATAAATGTCGTAAATAAATAAGTTAATAAATAAGATACCATGTGGCAGGCGTAACGTCAGGAGAGAATGCTTCTGGAACATGGACATACAGGCTGGAAAACTCACAGCAACCCAAAGGAATGAGAGTTTGGTGAAGCATCAGCAGTCTTTGCAAGAGGATGAGACCTTGTAAAACTTGCATTTGCATTGAGCCATGTTGTTCATTCGTTCAGTCGTCTCCGACTCTTCATGACCTCACGGACCAGCCCACGCCAGAGCTCCCTGTCAGCCGTCACCACCCCCAGCTCCTTCAAGGTCAGTCCAGTCACTTCAAGGATGCCATCCATCCATCTTGCCCTTGGTCGGCCCCTCTTCCTTTTACCTTCCACTTTCCCCAGCAGTAAATAAATGATAGCAGTTCAAGCAGTGTCGAACCGCATCAATTCTACAGAGTAGACGCACCCCGAGTTTAGGAAAGCTTATAATAAGAAGTTTGTGTACTAACTGAGTAAGTTAGTAAGTTAGTTTGTGTACTAATTGAGGCTGTTAGGAATGCTGGGAGTTGAAGTCCAAAGTGGTAAATAAAGAACAACACTCAAAAACTGGCGTATTCCAGACAAGAAACAATATAGACCAGCTTATCACCTCCCAACAAAGGATTCCCCCGGGCAGTAAGAAGCGAGACCTTGAAACTGCGAGGCTGTTAAATGCTAATCAAGGTGGCCAATTACAACATTCACACCTATCTCAAATAGACAAGAGTTCTTTCTCCCTCCCTGGACATTCCACAGATATATGTGGAATGCCAGATCCCTTTGCCTAGTAGTGTGAATAACAACGACTATGAGTCCATCGCATTTTGAGCACAAGCGGTATCAAACTGCAGCAATCTTACAGTGCAGATGCTTGCTCTTGCCTCCCTCCCACCTTCAGCCATTGGTTTCCTTACCTGGAGGGCACTTCGCTGTCCCTGAAGGTGAGGAGAAAAAGCCTTCCTCCTCCTCCTCCTCCTCCTCTTCTTCTTCTCTCTGCTTCCAGAGTGGTGCTTGTTCAGTTCCCCTCCGCGCACAAAAGGGGGCTCCCTCGCCTAGGGCTCCCTCTCCCTTCCCCGCGCTGCCATTCCAAAGCGCGCAAAAGGCTCTTGTTGTGCTTCTCCGTTGTCCTTATTGTTGTTGTTGTTGTTATTGTTGTGAGTGTAACATATCCGAGTGGAAAGGCTGTCCCTGGAGTCCCCGCTGCCCGAAGGATAAGCGGTGGGCGGGTAGCTGAAGAAAGAGAGGAAAGGGAGAAGACCCAGGACCGGAGGAACAGGTTTGGAGGTGCCAGGAGGGAGGAAGGAAGGAAAGGAGGAGGAAGAGGTGGAAGGTGGACGGAAGTGGAGGAGAGAAAGAGACACAGAGAGAGAAAGCGCCAGCCCGGTGCTCTTGCTTCCTCCTCCTTGCCCGATCTTTCCTGCTTGGGGGGAGAAGGAGGCTTTCCTAGCGGTGGAGGCGCTCCGGAAAGGTCCCGCCGAAGCCCATACCTGACGCCAAGCCTCCCAGCCCACGCCCCACGCCTCCCCGCCCCACCTCTCCTCCCCTTTGCTGCAAGGAAGCAGCCCAGGCACCTTCCGAAAGGGATAGCCTAGGTGGAAGCAAACTTTGGCCCTCCAGGGGTTTGGGACTTCAACTCCCACCATTCCTAACAGCCGGTAGGCTGTTAGGAATGGTGGGAGTTGAAGTCCCAAACCCCTGGAGGGCCAAAGTTTGCCCATGCCCCGCCCCACTGCTTAGTCCCATTGGAGAGAGTTCTGGCTGGAAGTGGGAGGGGACCTTAGTCCAACCAATCAATCAAAGGTCCAAGGTTTCCTCAACGTCTCTATAGGTTTTCCCTTGCTGCTCATCTCCATTTCTCAGCCGATAAGATGGCATTGTCCGTAGACACCTCCAAGGTCATGTTGTCGCACAGGGCCGTAGCCAGAAAAAAATTTCGAGGAGGGTTGAAAATTTGGGGGGGGGGTGAAAATTTCGGGGGGGGGGTTTTGAAAATTTTGGGGAGTTGAAAATTTGGGGGGGGGGGTTGAAACCTGCCTCCTAGCTCACGCTGAAGCAAAGAGCACAGCAGGGGGCAGAGCAGCCTTCAATAGCCTGCAGCTCCGCCCCTGTCAACCACCTCCACCAAGTCTGGCCTCCTTAATGAGAGCATTCAACACACACCCACAACTTGGTTGCTTCACTACATCGGCAATTGCTGCAAGTAATGACAGTGTGAATAAATTGTCAATATTTGCTTGAGATAGTGCTTGCAGTTCTGGAGGGACTCTTAATTTTTTGCATCTCATAGACTTAGCATGGGGATTTGGTTAACCAGTTAAAATTCATGAGTAAACCAGGTTTTTTTAAAAAAATCTGAAACATTTCGGGGGGGGGTTGAACCCCTAAAACCACCCCCTCGCTACAGGCCTGTTGCCGCATGACTGCATGGAGCGCCGTTACCTTTCCACCAGAGCTCTACCTATTAGGCCTGGGTAACCACGGAAAAATTTGGTTCTAAACTCGTTTCATTTTTAGGGGGCCCTTGCGTTTCGTTTTTTTTAATAATTCCAAAATTTTCCTTTTAAAAATTTCGAAATATACGAAATGTTGTATAATTACGAATCGATTCGTTAATGGCGGACGCGATTGCGCAATATGCTAAAAAAACCTGCAAATGGGACAGGGGGAACTTCTGAAGCTTCCCTCTCCCTCTGTTGTTGACTGTTGGTGTGATAACACAAACAACAACAATAAAACTTGCACCAGACATGCAAAAATAATTACAAAATAATTACAAAATAATTACGAAATAATTACAAAAAATTACGAAATAAATTGAAAAAATTGTTTCGAATCTTTATTACTCCTCACACAATTCCCGCATGGCTCAATATTGGATCGTAAGCTAATTTAAATACGAATTAATAACGAATTACGAAATTGACGAACGAAACCGCCCAAGCCTACTACCTATTGATCTACTCACATTTGCATGTTTTCAAACTGCTAGGTTGGCAGAAGTTGGGGCTGACAGCGGAAGCTCATGCCGCTCCCCGAATTTGAACCTGCGACCTTTCAGTCAACAAGCTCAGCAGCTCAGCGCTTTAACCCACTGTGCCAACAGTGGTCTCTATACATAGAAAGAAAAACTTTTGTAAAAGTTTGTAATGAATTTTGTGGTAATAGTATGATAGCTGGGTCTGGAAGCTCCGAGCCTTATGGAGATTTGTCCAATACAACAGCCAGCAGAGTGATCTTGTCTACTGTGGACTCACCTTGTTGTGTTACAAATAATAGTAGTAGTAGTAGTAGTAGTAGTAGTAGTAGTACTGTCGCGGCAGATTTGCTACCCGGGATCATGTAGAGCACAATCAGGCAGGAAGGAGACGGAGACTGCAAATTTGATTCCAGGCATATTTACTATCATGATAGGACGCTCAGAAGTGTGATCTGAAGCGTACTAGAAGTCACTCAGCTTACAATATTTATAGCAAAATTCACTAGTTCAGACATGCGCACAATTGCCATGACATTTACACAGATATAAACATTAACAGAGGTATTTCGCATTACCTTTTCCCATACATCACAATGACATATTATATTGACGTACTTATAATTGTTTCAAATCTTAATTATTCCCATATTCGCAATATATCTGAAGTTACCTGCTATTTACCTCACTGAACCACCAGATGTTACTCTGACCTTTTCCAGCCTCAGATCAATTATCTACACAAGCGTCCTTGTCTGGTTGCCAGAAACATTCCCTTGATGATAAACATCTCACTTTATTATTGTTTCCCAAATGTCATGTTCCCGTTAATATTTAACTTTCTTGATCTCTGAAGCCCTTATTTTCGTCTATGGAACATTTCGCTTCTCCCTGCCGCAAACACTCCTTCGCTAGTATTTCAAGGTAAGTTTTCCTATATTCATTTTTTAAATATATTTTTATAATTATTCTTTTCCGCTGACTGCTACATTCCCCCCTTTTTGCGAGCGGATGTTCCACAGTAGACTCGCAAACTCACGCAATTACATTTTTAGCAAAAAAAATAATATTTAACACAATCATTTATCACAGTTATTGAAGAATGTTCCATACACGTTGGCATCTTCACAGTGCTCCTCATTCTTCTGTCTGATGTATTTAACCCGCGTTCAGATGTAGTCAAAACCAGAGCCGTAGTCCTCCTTCTGGCACTGCTGGTTTGATGATACAAAGTCTCAAAGGAATCCTTTTGGATCAAGAGTCACGGTCCCTTTGAGTGATGCTTTCCTTATTCTAGTATAATGTATCCAGTCTTTTATCTGCAAAGGGGCTATGACCAGCTCTTTTCCTCGTCCCTTTCGGGTCGCGGCCTTTGCTGTGGTATCAGCCTACCAGTTTCCATAGGTCACACATTCCTCGTCACATCGATGTACTCTGCAGTGCATTACTGCTACTGATGCAGGAACTCAAACAGCATCTAATAATTTCAAAATGGTCTCACTATGTTATATTTCTCCCAACAGAATTTAGTAGTCCCTTGTCCTTATATAATGCTCCACATGCATATAAGGTAGTGAATGTATATCTAGAATCTGTATACATGTTGACTATTTTTTCTTCTAATAACTCCAGAGCTCTAATGAGTGCTATCAGTTCTGCCCTCTGAGCTGGAGCATTTAGAGGAAGTGGTTCTATTTCCCACACAGTAGTTATAGTTATTATTGTATATCCAGCATATCTTTTTCCTTTTTCAACCAAACTACTTCCATCTGTAAAAAGAGTGGCATCTACCTCAGGCCATGGTTAATCTTTTATATCAGATCTATT
>NW_026847660.1:28848688-28881123 GCF_025583915.1 Anolis sagrei ordinatus | reverse complement strand
AATTTTGTGGTAATAGTATGATAGCTGGGTCTGGAAGCTCCGAGCCTTATGGAGATTTGTCCAATACAACAGCCAGCAGAGTGATCTTGTCTACTGTGGACTCACCTTGTTGTGTTACAAATAATAGTAGTAGTAGTAGTAGTAGTAGTACCAGGAGCAAGCCATCAGAACAGATGCAATAAAGGCCAGGATTGAAAAATCAGCTGATGACCCAAAATGAGGACTATGCAAGAAAGCTGATGAAACCATTGATCATCTCAGCTACTGCAAGAAAATTGCACAGACTACAAACAGAGGCACAACTCTGTGGCCCAAATGATTCATTGGAACTTCTGTCACAAATACCAGCTGCCAGTAGTAATGAACTGTTGGGATCAAAGGTAGTGTGGAAATAACATGCAAAAATACTGTGGGACTTTTGGATCCAGACAAACAAAGTTTTAGAACACAATATGCCAGACATCACGATTGTGGAAAAGAAAAAAAGTTTGGATTATTGATGTCACCATACCAGGTGACAGTCGAATTGATGGAAAACAACAGGAAAAATTCAGCTGTTACCAGGACCTCAAAATTGAACTGCAAAGGCTCTGGCATAAACCAGTACAGGTGGTCCCAGTGGTCATTGGCACACTGGGTGCCGCACCAAAGATCTCAGCCGGCATTTAGAAGCAATAAACATTAACAAAATCACAATCTATCAACTGCAAAAGGCCACCTTACTTGGATCTGAGCGCATAATTCGAAAATACATCACACAGTCCTAGATGCTTGGGAAGTGTTTGACTTGTGATTTTGTGATATGAAATCCAGTATATATGTCTTGTTTGCTGTGACATCCTGTGTTTTTGTGTCAGTAAAAAATAAAATAAATAATAATAATAATAATAATGCAATCAGCCTGAAGTCTATAAATATCTGGGCATACTACAGTTGGACAATATCAAGCATGGGCAAGTGAAAAATGTGGTCAGCAAAGAATATGTGGAAAGAGTCAGAAAGGTTTTGAAGAGCAAATTAAATGGCAGAAATATGATCAAGGCTATCAACACCTTAGCCATCCCTGTCATCAGATACACTGCTGGAATTTTGAACTGGACACAAGCAGAGCTGGATGGTTTGGACAGAAAAACAAGAAAACTGATGACAATCCACTACTCATTATACCCACGCAATGATGTCAACAGACTTTACCTGCCCAGAAAATCAGGAGGCGGAGGGCTTCTGTAAGCGAAACAAATGGTAGAAGAAGAGAAACATGCACTGGCAGATTATGTGAAAGGCAGTCAAGAACCAACATTGAAGGAAGTAAATAGTAGTAAACTGCTTCAAGTGCAAAAGACAAAGAGTGAATACCGTAAAAATACAATGTAGAGCAGAAGAGAAAACTGGTGTAGGGAGGCTCGCCATGGACAGTTCCTGGGAAAAATTGATAGCAAAATTGACAAGGAAAAAACATGGATGTGGCTCACAAATGGGACTTTGGAAAAGGAGACCGAGGTCCTGATTCTTGCAGCCGAAGAACAGGCAATTAGAACAAATACCATCAAAGCCAGAATTGAAAAGTCAACAACAGATCCCAAGTGTAGATTGCAAGGAAGCAGATGAAACAATAGGTCACATCCTCAGCTGCTGCAAGAAGATTGCGCACAGAATACAAGCAGAGGCATAACACCTTTGCTCAGATAATTCATTGGAACTTTAGCCACAAATACCATCTGCCTGTGACAAAACAACTGGTGGGATCACAGCTTGGAAAAGATGCAGAAAAGGTGCACTTTTGGCTCAGCTTTCCAGTAACATTGTTCTTTTTTTGCGGGGGGGGGAGGGAGGCAATTATTGTAATCGTTTGGATAAAGCTTTGCAAGCTAGTAAGTTAAAGAACCTTATCAACCCCATCTAGATACAATTTCACTTGTTGGAGACCTGATTGCGGCAATTTCTTCAGCAAATCCAGCCCCAAACTATACAAGGCAGTGAGGTATGAACAGATAACCTTTTTTGTGATAGCTGCATTTCTGACACAGTCATAAACCATCCTTGATTGAGGTTCGTTTGCACTGTTTTTGGCTTGGGTGTTAAAATTCTCATACGTTCCATTTTTAAGCATTGTTTTTAATGTTGAGCACCGGGACTGTGGCGCAGCTGGCTGGGAGTCAGATCACTACTGACCGAAAGGTCATGAGTTTGAAGCCTGTCTGGGTCGGAGTGAGCTTCCGACCATTTGTGTAGCTTGCTGTTGACCTTTGCAGCTAGAAAGACAGTTGCATCTGTCAAGTAGGAAATTTAGATACCACTTATGCAGGGAGGCTAATTTAACTAATTTACGATGTCATACAATCTCCAACAAGGTTGCAAAAGAATGAGGAAGTACTCCATCAGTGTCACAAATGGATGGTGACGCGACAGCTCCCCTGGTGGCCAGAATACCCTCATGAAGCTGGAATGTTAAATAGCCTCTGTTTGTCTGTCTATATATGTAGTGTGTCTATGGCATTGAATGTTTGCCATGTATGTGTACATTGTAATCTGCCCTGATTCCCCTGCCGGGGTGAGAAGGGCAGAATATAAATACAGTAAATAAATAAGTAAATAAATTTGAGTCTTGTTTAAGAGAAGAAAGCAGGGTCTAAGTAACTACAACAACAATTCCAGAAAATCTGCCTAAGGGCAAAGCAAGAGAAGAGTAGTTCAAGGAAAGTCCTACCAAGTCGGCATGTCATAGAAGCCAAGGTGAAAATAGAGGGGAGAGAATTTTCCATGGGGTACCAAATTCGTCGGGCCCCCTGATGGCGCAGTGGGTTAAATTGCTGAGTCACTGAATTTGCTGACCAAAAGGTTGGCGGTTCGAATCTGGGGAGCAGGGTGAGCTCCCACTGTTAGCCCCAGCTTCTGCCAACCTAGCAGTTTAAAAACATGCAAATGTGAGTAGATCAATAGGCATCGCTTCTGCGGAAAGGTAACAGTGCTCCATGCAGTCATGCTGGCCACATGACCTTGGAGGTGTCTACGGACAATGCCATCTCTTTGGCCTAGAAATGGAGATGAGCACCACCCTCCAGAGTCGGAGGACAGGATTAGACTTAATGTCAGGGAAACCTTTACCTTTACCAAATGTGTCACTTGTGAATATTGCCATCACACGGGACAGAAAACAGAAGCTTGGCCAAAGCACACCATACCTGAAAGGCTAGCTGGTGCATTATGGCACAATGTTTTATGGTGTTCACTTCCCCTGTGGTGTGAAGTATGTTATCTTCACCTTGGTGGGCTGGGTGGGAAAGAGAGATTGCCAACAGACTGGCCTTGAAATATGAGTAGTACAATACTCTCTCACAGTCTTGTGGAACGCTAATACTGATAACTGTGTACATGGAAATGTTACAGGAAACCACCCGAGATTATGACATGTGTACATTACAGCCCCTTGACCCCACTGAACAAATTCCTCCCCTTTACTTGGCACATCTGGGGAAGGGAAGGCCCTCTTATTAAGCAGACAGAGAGGCGTCCCAAGTCAGCTATCTTCAAGCCTTTAGGAAGGGCAGCGACATTGCTCATTATTTATTGTGCTTAGCTTACACTTTGCCCTCCAAGTAGTGGCACTTGTGATTTTGTTTTTTGGCCTCAGATGCCAGAAAAACCTAGGTACTGGGTTGCTGTGAGTTTTCCGGGTTGCATGGTCATATTCCAGAAGCATTCTCTCCTGATGTTTCACCCACATCTATGGCAGGCATCTTCAGAGGCTGTGAAGTCTGTTGGAAACTAAGCAAGGTTTATATATCTGTGGAATGCCCAGGGTGGGAGAAAGAACTCGTGTCTGGGTTGTTGTAAGTTTTTTCGGGCTATATGGCCATGGTCTAGAGGCATTCTCTCCTGACTCTTGTCTATTAGAGAAAGGTGTGAATGTTGCAATTGGCCACCTTGATTAGCATTTGATGGCCTTGCAGCTTCAAAGCCTGGCTTGTTGCTGCCTGGGGGATCCTTTGTTGGGAGATGTTAGCTGGCCCAGATTTATTCTTGTCCAGAATTCCTCTGTGTTTTGAGTATTCTCTTTACTTACTGTCCTGATTTTAGAGTTTTTATAATACTGGTTTCCAGATTTTGTTCATTTTCATGGCTTCCTCTTTTTTGTTGAAATTGTCAATATGCGTGTGGTTTTCAGTGGCTTCTTTGTGTAGTCTGACATGGTAGTGTTGGATGGTCCAATATTTCTGTGTTCTCAAATAATATGCTGTATCCAGGTTGGTTCATTAGGTGCTCTGCTGTGGCTGACTTTAATACCTTTTACTATTTCAACGACATTCTGATGTCGCTTTGCATTCCGTGTCCCAGTTTTTATCAGTTGGAGGACATGGTGGCATTTGCTCTTTGGTCGCTGAAAGATATGCAAGATACTTCCAAACCTAGTTATCCAGACAAAGTGCATTTAAGACTGAAGCTAACAGTCACCTTTTTATGCTGCCACAAAACACTTGTCTTCTGCTGTAAGAGGGTAACATGTCTACCCTCCCCAACTCCCCTTCCCTGAATTTGACACCTAAAGATGTTTCTCAGCTTCTCTTATGCAAATATAAAGCCCAACATGGGCTTCCATGCACAATTTGATTTGAACTTGGCTCTTCTTGCTTCTTGTAAAAACATTCAAGTTGATTGTAGTGCCCTGTGAAAGGATGCTTTCACAGAATTAATCTGGATGGATATTGGCCCGGCTTCAAAATAAATAATGCAGCAAATGTTTTTTTTTTCTTCAAGTGTCTTACAAACTGTTAGTGGAGTCGCATGCCACTCTTTTTTGCATTATCTCTCCACTTTGTCACAGTTGCCGCGATTTTAACCCATGCACTATCCTGTTCACGATTTTGCATGGTTCCAGACAATCTCTAGATATTCATCACCTTAAAAACATATCAAGTAATTCATTGGATGCAAATGAATTTTGCGTTTCAAACTGTGTTTTTATTTTATTTTATGTGTTAATAGTAGTTGTTTTTATAACTCCTGTACTGTTTATGTTATATACTACACTTGTCATGCCTTGTGTTGGAGCAAGCAAGGAATCAGTGTGTGTGTGTGTCAACTGTAAAATAAGATGCATGAAGCTGATTGGTTGGGCAATGCCCGGGGAGATGTCTGAGCCTGGGACTTTTGGATACTGTTACATTTTTGTTCAGGCTTGAGCTATGTAGCTACAGAGAGAGACAGTTTGAAGAGAGAAGCAGAGAGAGACAGAGTTTGGGATGTACTCTTGCTTCATAAGCTGCTGAAGGAGTTTATCCATATGGACAGAGAAAGACTATTTTAAACCTCTCATAAAAGGACTTTATGTGACTTGATGCAACTGATCACATTGTACATCTGTTCTGAACTACGAAGAGCAAACTACTTGTTCTTTATTGTTCACCTGCGTGCCATATTTTCTTTCTCTGGCAAGGCAGTGTGTGGTTGATCAAACATGAACTACACGTGATTTATTTTCCATTATGTCACATCTTGTAATCCACCCCGAATCCCTTTTTGAAGATGGTGGCTGGATATAAATAAAATAATAATAATAATTATTATTATTATTATTATTATTATTATTATTATTATTATGTCATTAAAAGGTGCACAGACATAATAATGGAAAAGTCATTTGAAAGACCAAACTTCCAATTGAATGTAACACTACCCAGATAAAAGAAAATAAAACATTTTATTATCCTTGTTAGTACTATTGGCATATTCATATTCAATTTGCCTCATCTGCAGCTGTTAATTATTTATAAAATTATTTCTGAGTCATTTCCAAGGATCCTCAAAGCATTGTAAAATGTAAAACTTCAAAACAGTTTACAAACTATGAAACATCACATGTTGTAAAATTAGAAGCAGGAAAAAAAAAGACTTAAAACCGGGAAAGGGGGGGGGGGGTAAGATATATTTCAAATAAAACCAAACTTCACTTGGCTTGTCTTTAACGAAACTAAAATAAGTTAGTGGAAAGAGTGGAAAGCAGCTGTGATTTAAATTGCAATCTCAAAGCATGAAATAGGAATGAGATGCTACAACAGAGATAGCACTTTTGATGCTGAAGGGAGAGGCACATATTTAGTGCTCTCCAATGTAAAATCAGCATGTAGAGCAGGAATGGGAATAATGCAGCCTTCAGATATGGTTGGAAAATGTGAACCATCATAGGCAACAGTGAGGAATGTTAGGAGCTATAGTCCAACCACAATTTGAAGATAGTATGACTCCGATTCTGCTTTAGATCTATAGAGTGGGAAAACCAGTGGTCTTCAAAATGTGTTCTCTTTCCCATTCCCATGATTATATACTTAGTGAGCCATGACAATTAAAGTGGTGTTAAACCGTATTAATTCTACAGTGTCTACTTGTCCAGTTCTTCAGATCCATAGAGCCAAGTGTTTACAAACAGACCTTTATAGGCAGATTGTGTGTGTGAATAGACATAAAAATACAAATCTTAGGGATACAGTGATGGGGTATTAATGATGGTCATTGGGGGGACAAAGACAGGAGGCAAGATATTGCCGAATGGCAAGAGGAACAGACTGTATTGGTGGAGGGAATTACTGAAATGTAGCGTGATGTTTCTGGGAACCAGAAAGAAGATCTGACGAACTGGCCAAGGAGGCCCTTATGAATCTAGGTCAGTGGTTCTCAACCTGTGGGTTGCGACCCCTTTGGGGGCCGAACGACCTTTTCACAGGGGTCGCCTAAGACCATTGGAAAACAGATATTTCTGATGGTCCTAGGAACTGAGACACTGCTAACTTTTCCCCACCCCTTTGCTTCCGACAGGTCTCTTCTTCTTCTCTGGAAGGAAGTGATGATGTCACTCAGACCCATCAGCCATTTTAGAAGTAAGAGACGGGAGCAATGGAGATGAGGTTTGCTTAGGAGCCAAGAGGGAAGAGGATGGAGGAGAGGGTGAGAAGGGAGAAGGTGAGGGAGGGGGGCCTATGGAGGGGGGCCTGGGAGAGGGCAGGGCTTAGAGAGGTGTGGAGAAAGAGAGGTAACAATGAAAACGCATCCTGCATATCAGATATTTACATTACTATTCATAATAGTAACAGTTATGAAGTAGCAATGAAAATAATGTTATGGTTGGGGATCACCGCAACATGAGGAACTGTATTAAAGAGTCATGGCATTAGGAAGAGTCAGAACCACTGATCTTGGTGTTAACTAGTGTTGTATGTGTAGTGTGCAAAGAAACTACTGTCTTTGTTCAACCCGCTCACAATGGACCAGAGTTTGTGAATATGTTCCAATTCTCAATTTAAATTTTTAATCTTCTTTTGTAGGTGTTTTTTTTTTGGTGTGTTCAAGGACAGCTTGAACACTGAAGTCAGTTCTGAAGTCTGGGATGGTGATACCATCAGTGGACACAGGTCTCTATTAAGACTTCAGATCACTGCTCAAGCTTAATATGGGAACTTTGAATAACACTGCCCTATGTTTTAACACAACCGTCCACAACCTGGTGCCCTCCCACCATTCCCACCCAACTTGGTCAAAGCTGCCCTAATTCATTAGCGATCCTTCTTGTTCCAGCATGGCCACAATCAGAAGCAGGCCTGCAGGGGCAAGAACATTCAAAGGTCTGCTTTTGCTTAGAGGAAAAAAGAACATTGTCTAGTTAGTCCTTTTATTTATACAGATGTAAAAGACAGCCCAAATTCTCCTTGTTTCCTGTCTGCCTTCACCATCCCACAAGTCTCCTGCCCAATGAACGCAAAAGCACATTTCTATGACTAACTATACCTTCTGTTTGTTTGATTTTTTAAAAGACTTGAGACATTTATTTGCTGATGGTGAAAGGTTTTAAGCAAACAAAAGATTACTAATCAGCAAGCACTTGTTTGCACACAGAGACTTTTAATTTGTGAACATTATTTAGTGATTAATATTAATGTAAATGCGACATGTGTGTGTATAGTTGTGTTTTTTTTTCACACCCGCTCTAGTTTGGCAATCTTATTTTAGTTCAGTATGTTAAAATATGACCGGGCCTGTTAATCTTTTCTTCCTCAAGTCACAATTAACATAAGAAGTCTCTAATTAACCATAGTTTCCTACTTCATGCAAATCAAGAAGCTGGTTACCAGCTTCACAAACCAATATAGTCAACCGAATTCAAACTGGTCTAATATTTTGGCTTATTGCAAAGCTGCTGACCAGTTTCTGATGAAATGGAAGTCTATAACTAGAGATTTAGTGGCTTAACATCTTTCTGATACCTTTACCTCCAGGGGCGGCTCGTCCATTACGTGAAGTAAGCGGTCACAGAACACTTTTTTTTGCCAGGGGCGCAGAGGCACCTCTGTAAATGCCCCTCGACCGCCACTTGAGGAGCGCCCCCTCAGCTCACAACAGCCCTAGCAGTCCGGGGGGAGCCTCGGCTTTCTTGCCTCACTGCCGGGCGATCCTCTTCCCAAAGGGGCCGGGCCCTTGAGCCTTGCCTAGCCCCTCTCGTTCCTGCTCCACTTGGCCACCGGGTGCGCGAGCAGAGCCGGCGCTCAATCGTTCTCCGCGTTCAATCCCTTCCCCATGACCGGCTCCCTTTCCCGATCCCCCGGCGCTCCACCCGCCTCCTCTCCTCTCCCCAATCCGTGGGTGGGCCAAGGAGCCGCCGTGCCTGGCCCGCTTCGGGTCCGGAGGCGTGTCTGAAGACCCCAGCGTGCGCACCAAAAGTCGCCTCTTCTCCTGACTTTCTCTTCAGCCATTGGGACCAAGAGAGAGAGAGAGAGAGAGAGCCCCTCCGGCTGGAGGTATCTCCCACCTCCGCTCCCTCCTTTGTTTTTGCGCCTACCTTCAGGAAAGGTGGGCATCTCCACCTCTCTCTCTCTCTCTCTCTCTGGTCCCAATGGCTGAGGAGAAAGTCAGGAGAAGAGGTGACTTTTGGTGCACACGCCGGGGTTTTCAGGCACGCCTCCGGACCCAAAGCGGGCCAGGCAAGGGAGCAAGTGCGGCAAGTGTAGTTACTGGGATGTATAGTTCACCTACAATCAAAGAGCATTCTGAACTCCACCAATGATGGAATTGAACCAAATGTGGCACACAGAACTCCCACGACAAACAGAAAATATATATCAATGATTGGTTGGGGGGGGGGGGGGCGCCAAAATACTGTTTGCTTACCGTTGAAAATTACCTAGGGCCGCCTCTGTTAACAATGCACCCTTTTTACATTGCTCTTAAATTCGGGGGGAGATTAGTTTGATGGGGGGCTTGGCTGAGGATCTATCTTTCTATTTATTTATTTACAGCTTTTATATTCCACCCTTTTCACCCCGCAGGGGACTCACGGCGGATTATAGTGTACACATATATGGCAAACATTCAATTCCAATTTTTGACATACAAACATATACAGACATACACAGAGGCTATTTAACTTTTTCTGGCCACCAGGGGAGCTGTCGCTTTCCTCGTCCATCTGCGACGCTGATGAAACACTTCCGCATTCCCTGCATGCTTCCCCGCTGGAATGCTTTGCTGGAGTCTTCTTTATGGCCTCATAAATCAGTTAATTTAGCCTCCCCACACTTTTTAAGGTGGTACTGTGGCAGCAAGCGGAAGAAAATGTATTTAAAAAGAATATAGAAAAGCATATCTTGGAATACCTTGAGAGAGAGCTCTGCGGCAGGGAGGTTGGGTAGAGAGAGCGAAGAGTTCCATAGATGAAAGTAAATGATTGACTTAACCAGCTTCATGGGTTAGGCTCAAGAAAGTTAAATATTAACGGGAACATGACATTTGGGAAACAATAATAAAGTGAGATGTTTATCATCAAGGGAATGTTTCTGGCAACCAGACAAGGACGCTTGTGTAGATAATTGATCTGAGGCTGGAAAAGGTCAGAGCAACATCTGGTGGTTCAGTGAGGTAAATAGCAGGTAACTTCAGATATATTACGAATATGGGAATAATTAAGATTTGAAACAATTATAAGTACGTCAATATAATATGTCATTGTGATGTATGGGAAAAGGTAATGCGAAATACCTCTGTTAATGTTTATATCTGTGTAAATGTCATGGCAATTGTGCGCATGTCTGAACTAGTGAATTTTGCTATAAATATTGTAAGCTGAGTGACTTCTAGTACGCTTCAGATCACACTTCTGAGCGTCCTATCATGATAGTAAATATGCCTGGAATCAAATTTGCAGTCTCCGTCTCCTTTCTGCTTGATTGTGCTCTAAAATGATCCCGGGTAGCAAATCTGCCGCGACAAATGGGGGCTCGTCCTGGGATCGGAGCCAACAAGAGGAATAGAGACGAAACCTTTTGAGGGTTTGATTGCCCCACTCAGCGGGTCGGGTAAGACGATGATCAGAAGGGGCGATACGGGTACCCATTGAGAGAAAACGACCCGGCTGATCTTCGCCTTCCCTGCCTCCAGACTGGGGTACATTGAGAGCTTTGATTCCATGGCACAGGTAAAGGAAAAGGCCTTAAAAAGGGGTACATTGGAAGTACCTGGGGAATATTTCACTGTGGGATTGCTGCAGAAATCAAGTGAAAACCCCCCGAGTGATTGTTTTCGCTACAGAAATCACACTCACAGGTTGGAGGAATACCCTTTCAGGGGGAAAGTGATAAGTCTGTTTTGTGTTTTGTGGTTAATGTTGTTTGTATCCATATGCTTTACCCCTTCTTGCTGCTTTGCAACCCTATGCACACATTTGTGTATCAATGCCTGTTTTTGTTGTGGAGATGTGTATAATGAAAAGAGACAAATGGTTTCAGGCTTCCGGGAAAAAGCCAAGATGGAAAAGAAAAGAAAAATGAAAAATGAGAAAAATGAGAGAAAAAAGGAAACGCTACGTACAATGTGATGAAATGGTGCCTGTCTTTTGGGACAAGGAAAAATGTTCGTTTACATTTTCTGGACAACTTGAATGTATGTGGATGGCTAGCCAAAAAGGAATGTGTGGAAACTGTTTGTGTTGGGGAAAAAAATATAATCTTTACAGGTTTCAAATAAAAAGAAAAAGAGGATAAATTCAGGAAAAATACACATGATGATGGAAAATGCCAAGTCTATATGTTTTCATGTGGGTAAGCAAAACCAAGAAGAAAATTAAAAGGTATGTGAAGAAGGTATGTGTAGGGAAAGCAAGTCAGAATAAGAGAATAGGGTTAATACGGGAGAAAAACCAAGATGTGTAATTGCCTAGGACAAGGTAGAATTGAAAGGAGAAATGTAGCCAGAGAATATAGAGAAAGTGATACAGTAGGTGATGAAATAATAGGAAGAGAAATGTAAAGATCTAGCATGTGCTTAATAATAGAAACCTGAAATATTGAGATGTGAATGAATAGATTCCCTTTTTGAAAGTTTAGATAAATGTGTGGAAATATTGCAGTTTAGAATAAGTGAATGCATGTATGAAGACAGATTTGGATGCATCAAGACTGTTATGTGAGGTTGATTATGTTTAATTATATGTTTAAGCATTTGATGGGTTAAAAAGAGAAAATAATGTGTTGAGAGTATTCAAGAATGGCCAACTTGAATGCCCTCACTAGGAAAAGGGAAAGGAAAATTTTTTGAAAAAGAAAAATTGAAACTGTCTCACACAGGAGAAAGGTAGTGACAATTTGAGATATATTTAAACATAGAAGATTTTGTGGGAAGAGCAGTGACAAATTGAATGTTATGATTGACATGTACACCCCTTTCTTAAAAGTCCAAAATGTCGGTAACTGAATTGATAAGTGAATGAAGATAGATGAGGGTAATATGATGTGGAAGTAAAGGGGAATTAAGCATTAAGAAGTACAAATTTTGGAAATGTTAATGATTTTATGTTAGCCTGTTACAGTACCCTCTGTTGTGTTGGAAGACTCAGAGTGGCTGGGAAAAATTTTGGAAGAGTGATCCCTGTGATAAAAAAAAAAAATTGGAAATGGTCTATTGCTTGATGAATGTCCTAATGCTATGAGGGGAATGCCAAATTGCGGATGAATTAAGCCTGCTTAAAAAGGAGACCATACAGTGATGGGCCCTGACTTACAATTTAGGAGTTGATCGACTGTATAAAGAACTAATTACATCGTACATCAATAAGAAGATATTTCAAAGACTTAAAATATAAGAGGATAAAAGTTGCTCTAAGAGAGAGAGCCAACATCTGAAAGCTGTAAGAAGAAAGAAGAAAGAAGATTGGATGGACTTTCAGGGTTGGGAGTGTGTTATTGTGGACTCCTTATCATCTTGGGGTTGGTATGGATGTGTTACAATTACAGACATGTTTTTGGGGGAAAGCGTATTTATGTAGGCATGTGGTATATTTATTACCTGATTAAGTTGAGTGTACTCATCCCGAAGGTAGTACAAGGAGGGATGGGAACAAAAAACATATTCCATCAGATGAGTCAGGATATAGCAAAAGAGACAGAAGTTACTGAGTGTTGGATTTGCAGTCATGGGCCTATTTCCCAGCGTGAGGGATGGCCACTAATGGTAGGAAACGCTATTAAGTTAAAAAGGATGAAGCACCTTACAGCCTCAAAATTATGAGATGATTGAAATCTTACTTGATCCAGAGCAGAGCTATAGTGACACATAAAGGGATCTCACCGGAGGCCCCAGCATGTATCACTTGGGAAAGAAATGAGAGGGACACAAGATCAGGAAAACCTTCTCCATACTCACCAAATAGAACTTGGTCATTATCCCTATTGCAATCTCCTTCTCCATGTATTTAAAACAGAGGCTTTCGAGGACATTAGCCTCTTAGCCCATTTAGAGCATTCTAAACGGATGGGAAAAATTTGATAGTGTTGTTTTACTAGAACTGGATACCCACATTAAACAGGCCCAGGAAAAAGCTGCCCCCCAATGAGAGACCACCAAATGAAAGATCACAGCAGAGTCGAGGGGAACCAAATCCTGCCAGAGTGGTAAAGGAGGTGGAAACCCGTCAGGCTGTGCTAAAAAGTCTCTAGTAACAAAGGGAAGGTTACCCTCCCCGGGCTGTATCGGATTTGCGGACAGTGGGCAGGAAAGATTTTGCCACCTTTTTGGGTTGGAACATGCACGATAGGTATCCTAATGCTAGCAGATGTGATAATATATAGAATAACCATCCTAAATGATTTGGAAAAGAGAACAATTTTTTAAAAAAAAAAAGTTTATGATGAAGAGGTTGGAGATGATCCAGACAGAACTTATTTAAATGAAGGAGAAAGGTTGGGAGCCATTTTGTTCCCTGCTATGGGTTCAGTTTCAAATATAAGACAATTCGGGAAAAACTCTCAGCTCAAGTTGAAAAGTTGGAAAGAAAACTGTGGTTGGAATAAGGGCTTTGCAGCTATAATGATAAGATCTCTTTATGAAGTTACAAAGGGGGGTGAAAGGGAACCATTTAATTGGACCCCAAATTTGCCCAAACATTTGCATAGTTGAAAGCAAGCTTTGATGCAAGCATCGGCCTTGGGCTTGTTTGAATTGAAGATGCCATTCATATTTTATGTTGGTGAATGAGATGAAATAACAGGAGGGGTGCATACCCAGCTATTAGGAACATGGCCGAGACCAGTAGCTTACTTGTCTAAGCAAATTGACCCTGTAGCAAAAGGTTGACCAACTGGTCTATGTGCTGTAGTTGCTATGGCCTGGCTGACTCAGGAAGCTGATAAATTGACTTTGGGACAAGAGTTGATAGTTAAAACCCTCATTCAGTAACGGCTATCATGAACTATAGAGGATATCGTTGGTTCACAAATAGCCGTATGCAAAAAAAAATCAGATTTTATTATGTGAAAACTCTTAAATCAAGTTACAGATTTGCAGTACATTAAATCCTGTTTCACTCCTGCCTGTTGAAGGGGAAATGCTTCAACATGATTGTTTAGAAATTATGAATGAGATAAATTCCATAGATCTGATATAAAAGATTAACTATGGCCTAAGGTAGATGCCACTCTTTTTACAGATGGAAGCAGTTTGATTGAAAAAGGGAAAAGATATGTTGGATATACAATAATAACTATAACTACTGTGTGGGAAATAGAACCACTTCCTCTAAATGCTCCAGCTCAGAGGGCAGAACTGATAGCACTCATTAGAGCTCTGGAGTTATTAGAAGAAAAAATAGTCAACATGTATACAGATTCTAGATATGCATTCACTACCTTATATGCATGTGGAGCATTATATAAGGACAAGGGACTACTAAATTCTGTTGGGAGAAATATAACATAGTGAGACCATTTTGAAATTATTAGATGCTGTTTGAGTTCCTGCATCAGTAGCAGTAATGCACTGCAGAGTACATCGATGTGACGAGGAATGTGTGACCTATGGAAACTGGTAGGCTGATACCACAGCAAAGGCCGCGACCCGAAAGGGACGAGGAAAAGAGCTGGTCATAGCCCCTTTGCAGATAAAAGACTGGATACATTATACTAGAATAAGGAAAGCATCACTCGAAGGGACTGTGACTCTTGATCCAAAAGGATTCCTTTGAGACTTTGTATCATCAAACCAGCAGTGCCATGAGATCCAGAAGGAGGACTACGGCTCTGGTTTTGACTACATCTGAACGCGGGTTAAATACATCAGACAGAAGAATGAGGAGCACTGTGAAGATGCCAACGTGTATGGAACATTCTTCAATAACTGTGATAAATGATTGTGTTAAATGTTATTTTTTTTTGCTAAAAATGTAATTGCGTGAGTTTGCGAGTCTACTGTGGAACATCCGCTCGCAAAAAGGGGGGAATGTGGCAGCAAGCGGAAGAAAATGTATTTAAAAAGAATATAGAAAAGCATACCTTGGAATACCTTGAGAGAGAGATCTGCGGCAGGGGGGTTTGGTAGAGAGAGCGAAGTGTTCCAAAGACGGAAAGTAAATGATTGACTTAACCAGCTTCATGGGTTAGGCTCAAGAAAGTTAAATATTAACTGGAACATGATATTTGGGAAACAATAATAAAGTGAGATGTTTATCATCAAGGGAATGTTTCTGGCAACCAGACAAGGACGCTTGTGTAGATAATTGATCTAAGACTGGAAAAGGTCAGAGCAACATCTGGTGGTTCAGTGAGGTAAATAGCAGGTAACTTCAGATATATTACGAATATGGGAATAATTAAGATTTGAAACAATTATAAGTACGTCAATATAATATGTCATTGTGATGTATGGGAAAAGGTAATGCGAAATACCTCTGTTAATGTTTATATCTGTGTAAATGTCATGGCAATTGTGCGCATGTCTGAACTAGTGAATTTTGCTATAAATATTGTAAGCTGAGTGACTTCTAGTACGCTTCAGATCACACTTCTGAGCGTCCTATCATGATAGTAAATATGCCTGGAATCAAATTTGCAGTCTCCGTCTCCTTTCTGCTTGATTGTGCTCTAAAATGATCCCGGGTAGCAAATCTGCCGCGACAGTACCTAATTTTCCTACTTGACAGATGCAACTGTCTTTCGGGTTGCAAAGGTCGACAACAGGCTACACACAATTGGTTGGAAACCCACTCCAATCCGGGCTGGCTTCGAACTCATGACCTTTTGGTCAGAGTGATCTTAATGCAGCTGACACTCAGCCAGCTGCGCCACAATCTACCCTAGCAAACCTTTTGTATCATTATCCCAATACCCCCATGCATATGGGATATATTGAGCATGGTGATCAGATCATGATATGAATAAACATAACAGTTTAAATAATGTACCAGTAAGGTCTTCTCATGGACCACCATGAGAATTTTGGGGGGGCTGAAGCCACTCAAGTCGTCCCTCCCCCAGCTACATGCCTGCTCTTACCCTAAGCGTCCCCTCCTTTCTATCCTTCCTTCGCTCTCCCTGCTCTCACTCTGCCCCCTCTCTTCCCTTATTCACATCCGCCTTTGCGCCATCTCCGTAATGCTCGGAACTTCCAGACCCAGCTATCATACTATCACCAATTTTGTCAATACATTTACCTGTATTTCCCCTTTTCCCTATGTAGGGCAACTTTTCCGACACTATACAATTCTGTCTCCAGATCTGCAATAGGAATGTTGTAATAATAATAATAATAATACCAGGAGCAAGCCATCATTTCTGAGCTTCCATAACAAAAGGACTACAAGTGTCCTGGTCTATGCAGGACAGTTATTGGAAGATGGCCTTGTTTGAATCGCTGTCTACTCCATATCAGGTTTAAAGCCAAAAAATCATCAGAAAGGAGGGAAGGCTGGCAGAGAACTCAGGACGAATTTGACCGAACACAGGCTAACTAGATAGAGAAGTTTCTGTGACGCGTGAGTGGCACTACCTATATGTAGAACTGTAAGTTGCAGGATTTGAACTGTTGTATCATGCCTGATTTTGCCTTTTTACCCTGTAAATGTATAGTTGGATTGATTGGTTATTTATAGCTGTCAATCAATGTTGTTTGCACCAGTTGAATTGCTCCTCCTGCTCAATTGTTTGACCCCACCTCTTCCTAGAGAGCATGACAGTGTTTCCTTTTCCATTCCACCATCAAACTTTCTATCAGATGGATGTGAGAGAGAGACTTGGCTCTGAAGCCCTTGATTAAGTTACCTCTCAGCACCAATTCTGAGGTTCTTACCCTTGAGACTTATGCTTCATGTTCAGATCAACCTGGACAACGTTGAGAAGTCTCAAGCGCCTTCAAACCAGTTCTTTGGCACCAGAGGAAGGCTTTGTGCCTTCAAAATATAGGCCATTGGAATTGGGGTTGTGATTATTCTGATATCACAGCCATTGAGAAAGAGGGACCTGGAAAAGCTTCTCAGCTGCAAAACTCCTTGGACCCAAGACAACCAGAGACTGTAATGTATATTTCCTTTACCCCTTTGAAACTTCCAGCTTATTGCCTTAAAGGGATAATTCTTTGTGAACAATAAAACCTATTTTGAGTTATCTACAGTGTTTTGGTCTTTGGGAGTTCCAGTTTTCCTAAAGGAGGGCAAGAAGCAATCCCCTGGAGAGAGATATCACGTCCATGCCTCTTTCACTAAGAGTTATAGCCACCAGGCGTGATGGCACAGTTTCCGTTGGAACACAGCTGATTTTGCATTTTTCTGTTTGTATCAGGGTCCATTTTTTTCCTTCACCTTTTTGGAAAGCAGAGGCATTGCCTCCCTCCCCCTCCCCATAACAGTATCCCTTTCCTGGGTTGAATCCTGGCACCTCTGGTGCGTCTTTATTATTATTATTATTTCCTGACAACAAAGCCAGCTGCCTCTTTTCAGCACCTTACATCAAACGGTGGGCCGCGACAGCGCAAATCCCAGACCTGTCTCCCCTTGGCTTTTGTTAGCATGAATAGGCGGCCTTGTCTACCTCAAAGAGGGACAGAGACATAAGCAATTAACAAAGATGGCCTTCTCCAGTTTCCCCAGGAAAAAAAATATTGACGAGAGAAAGAGACATATTCCTCGCCTCCTTGCGTTTCTCTCAGAATGGTCTCATTCCAGGTGGAAACAAAACCGACAAGAAAAAAGGGTAAAAGCCTTCAAAGGGGATGGGGTGGGTGGGGGCACATGGGATGCTTTGCTTTGAAGCAGCTGTATAGGTACAAAAAAACTTGGACCATTCCACACAAAGAAGTTTGTGAAAAGAACTCTGTAACAGCCAAGGACAAGACAGGGCCATGTTTCAATGGGTAGATTCACAGAGATGGAGGGAACTTATGGGCTTCAAGTTGAACCTTAGTCAAAAAGAACAAGGCTGTCCACCCACCTTCCTTCTTGGCCTTTGCTGTTTGAAACCAAAAGGACAAGAAGGCAGCCTTCACCACTATCACCATTCAAAATTCCATGTTTGGAGCCAACAGGATGGAAAACTGAACCTTCCATATTGGCAACAGACCAACATCTTTTACTAAAACTGAGAACAGCAAACTAGTTAACTGTTCAGGGTGAGCAGGCCGAGCCACATGGCATCATTGTTCTATTCCAGGATGCGTCTTCGTTTTGAGATTTGAAAATCTGGGCATTTTTCTAATGCCCAGGCTTTCTTACAAGGTTTAAGCCAGTGGTTTAAATGCTGTGACCCCTTAATACAGTTCCTCATATTGTGCTGACTCCCAACCATAAAATTATATTCGTTGCTACTTCATAACTGTAATTTTGCTACTGTTATGAATTGTAATGTAAATATCTGATATGCTGGATGTATTTTCATTCGCTGGACCGAATTTGGCACAAATCCCCCAAAAGTCTAGATTTAAATACTGGTGGGGTTGCAGGATTGACTTTGTCATTTCAGAGTTATAGTTGCTGGGATTTATAGTTCACCCACAATCAAAGAACTTTACCAACGATAGAATTGAAGTAATCTTGGCACACAGAACTCCAATGACCAACAGAAAATACTGGCAGGGTTTGGTGGGTACAGATCAGTTTGGGAGTTGTAGTTCACCTACATCCAGAGAGCACTGTGAACTCAAACAATGATGGATCTAGACCAAACTTGGAACAGATACTCAATAGGCCCAAATGTGAACTCTGGTGGAGTTTAGGGAAAATAGGATACGGAACAATGGCTTCAAACTACAAGAAAGGAGATTCCATCTGAACATTAGGAAGAACTTCCTGACTCTGAGAGCTGTTCAGCAGTGGAACTCTCTGCCCCGGAGAGTTCCTTGATATTTGAGAATTGTAGTTGCTGGGATTTACAGCTCACCTACAATCAAAGAGCATTCTGAACCCCACCATGATTGAATTGGACCAAACTTCCCACACAGAACCCCCATGACCAACAGAAAATACTGTGTTTTCTGATGGTCTTTGTTGACCCCTCTAACACCCTCTTGCAACCCCTCCAAGGGTCCTGACCCCCCAGGTTGAGAAACGCTGGTCAAAGCAAACAAGTAGTAGTGCTGGTGATGCCACTGTCCTTTTGGAGGCAGGTTAGACAAAATGAGGCTCTATTCCAGGCAATTTGGCCCATTAGGAATTGCTTGGTAATGTATGGACCACAGAAGTACAGGAACCGCATGCCAACCAAAAACTTGATTGTACTAGCAGAACTAGCTAACACCATCCCAGATTTAATGAAGGGATCCTAGCCTAGAGAATAGATTTAGGAATTCATAGAATCATAGAGTTGGAAGAGACCTCATGGGCCATCCAGTCCAACCCCCTGCCAAGAAGCAGGAAAATTGCATTCAAAGCACCCCTGACAGATGGCCAATCAGCCTCCGTTTAAAAGCCTCCAAAGAAGGAGCCTCCACCACACTCCGGGGCAGAGAGTTCCACTGCTGAACAGCTCTCAGAGTCAGGAAGTTCTTCCTAATGTTCAGATGGAATCTCCTTTCTTGTAGTTTGAAGCCATTGTTCCGTATCCTAGTCTCCAGGGAAGCAGAAAACAAGCCTGCTCCCTCATCCCTGTGACTTCCTTTCACATATTTATACATGGCTATCATGTCTCCTCTCAGCCTTCTCTTCTTCAGGCTAAACATGCCCAGCTCTTTAAGCCGCTCCTCATAGGGCTTGTTCTCCAGACCCTTGATCATTTTAGTCGCCCTCCTCTGGACACATTCCGGTTTGTCAATATCTCTCTTCAATTGTGGTGCTCAGAATTGGACACAATATTCCAGGTGTGGTCTAACCAAGGCAGAATAGAGGGGTAGCATTACTTCCCTAGATCTAGACACTATGCTCCTATTGATCCAAAATCCCATTGTCACTTTTCATATGATATGATAGAACGAGTAGTATGCTCATTCTTTAATGTCAAATTCAATATGAAAGTCAAACTTTTTATTTGGTGCCATTTGTCCATGGATTTGTCTTTCTGCCCAGAGACCCAGAAAGAGACAGCTATTCTCTATGATAACACCCTAAATGTGGCAACCCTAAGAAATGTCTTTGCAAGGGAGGATATGAGACACTTTTGGCCACTGCCATGACTAACACTGCCTCATTGCCATTCCTGTGCAATAAGTTTCAAGCCAGGGCCAGCCCGACATCTGTCAGCCCATGAGGCGGAAAATCCAAACAGAGCTCCCTCCCTGGGGCATGAAAAGGGGGGACCATTCTACTAGGAAATTACATCCATATCGTATAATGCAATATGTTATCACATATGAGAAAGTGGCTGGTATGGAACTCAGTGGGGCTTATTTATGATTAATATGTTTCATGGAAGTTGAAGGCTTTCGCCTAGAGTAAAGTAAAACCGCATGAGAAAAATTGGGGCCAAAGCCACTGATGGGTTAATCCAGAATGAAAGGTAGGTAGACAGCTTTTACAGATTACATTTTAAGATCTCTTCTCACTTCACCTCACACTCTCTGTTCTCTCTCTCTCTTTCTGCCATTCTATCTCTCCACTACTCTTTTTCCTGTCCCTCCCTTTTGATTCCTTTCTCATTTTCTCTCTGGCAAGAACGTATACCTAGATAGTGTAGGGGAAAAAGAGATGGGTATTATTATTATTATTATTATTATTATTATTATTATTATTCAAAGTAATTTATTCTATTACTGATTGCAGCTTTTTTCCAATGTATAACCAGTTGGGTTGCTGCGAGTTTTCCAGGCTGTTTGGCCATGTTCCAGAAGCACTCTCTCCTGACGTTTCACCCACATCTATGGCACGCATCCTCAGAAGTTGTGAGATATGTTGGAAACTAGGCAAGTGGTGTTTATATATCTGTGGAATGCCCAGGGTGAGAGAAAGAACTCTTGTCTGTTTGAGGCAGGTGTGGAAGTTGCAATTGGCCAGCTTGATTAGCATTGAATGGCCTTACAGCTTTAATGCCTGGCTGCTTCCTGCCTGCGGGGAATCCTTTGGTAAGATGTGTTAGATGGTCCTGATTGTTTCATATCAGGATTTTCCCAGTTTTTTTAGTGTTGCTCTTTATTTTAGATTTTTTTAAAAGACTGGTAGTCAGATTTTGTTTGTTTTCATGATTTCCTCCTTTCTGTTGAAATTGTCCACATGCTTGTGGATTTTAATGGCTTCTCTGTGTAGTCTGACATGGTAGTTGTTAGGGTCCAGCATTTCTGCGTTATCAAATAATATGCTGTTCAGGTTGGTTACTAATGAAAACAAGCAATTTAATAATATTGTTTCACTAACAGTTCCTTTTCCCATTGCTTTTCCCGTTTTGAGGGCCAAAAACCCCATAGATTGATAAGAGAATGATGTAAAACATTAAACACCCTAATGCATGTGCTTATAAATGTGTCCTTTAAAAGTAACCTCTGAAAATCATTAAAAAGTAGATAATTTTGAACTGTGGCTT
Source organism: Anolis sagrei ordinatus (assembly GCF_025583915.1). Classification (NCBI taxonomy): domain Eukaryota; kingdom Metazoa; phylum Chordata; class Lepidosauria; order Squamata; family Anolidae; genus Anolis; species Anolis sagrei. The sequence goes on along the minus strand of NW_026847660.1, from coordinate 28,859,881 downwards.
GTTTGCATCCTCATTATCATCTCCACCATTATTAGGGAACAAGTGATGGTGGCATTTGATGCTTTCAAGTTATGTGTATGAGAAAAAATGAAATAGAGAAGCAAAATTTGTTGCATTCCTTCAAGCCATTTCTAAATAATGGTGATCCTAGTGTGAACCTATCACAAGGTTTCCTTGCCAGGATTGGGTCAGAATGGGGTTGACTTTGTGAGCCTCTGAGGCTGAGAGAGTGTGACTTGCCCAAGGTCACTCAGCTGGTTTCCATGACTGAGTGGAGATTCAAACTCTGGTCTCCAGAGCCTTAATCCAAAACTCAGTCCAGTATATCATGCTAGTGAAATCGAGGAGGAATTTAAAAGGGTCTGGCCCTGAAGGAGAGACCCTGCGAACCCACCAAAGAGGGCTCGCTACAATGGTGAGCAAAGAGAAGCCATAATTTAAAAGATTTTCCTAAGTTTCCAAAAGAAATCTCACCAAAGTTGAAGGAAGCGCCACCGAGATGATTTTATTGCGATTCAGCTGAAAAGGATGCAAAGCAGCAATATTTCGCCAAGCTGAGCATAACATGTACACAAATAAAAGCCTTTTTTAAATACAGAAACAGAGTTGTCAGGTTTGAATTTCCTGCTCCCCGCCCTTCTTCCGGCTCGACGGTGATTGGCTGGCGACCTACAGCTGGGAGGAAGCTTGGCTGCCTCCTGAGCGCCTGGGCTAATTGCTGGGCATCTGCCGCCTCGGCATCCTGACGAATCGGGAGACAGGGAGGCGGGACGAGAGGGAAACAATAGATTCTTGAGAGGATTATTGAAGATAGGAAATGTTCAAGGGGCCAGCGAGTCCTGGGGGCCTGCGAGCCAGCCTTTCCTATTGTCTTTGATAGGCTGTAATAAATGTTGATGTCTGGCAAGCCTGCCAGATCTGGATTTTCTGGGTGCTGAGATATAGAAACAATGAGGAAATTTTGGCTGAAGTTTCAGTGGAAGGAGATTTAAATGAGTAACAGATCAGGACAAAGGGTGGCTTTCTGAAGGCTTCCTTTGTCCTATTGAGACAAGCGACTGCCTCCCCTGGGGGGGGCCAACTCCGAGGCCCAGGGGTCACGATCCATTGTTATTGTCCATGCAAGAAATGTCTTTTGATAAGGTTCTTTTTCAACTGAGGATTTCCTCCTTTCAAGGATCACAGAGGAGGCTTCTTATATTTTTATACATTTTTCAATAAAGGGGAATTGGGCAAAAAAGATCAGGAAAAGGTCAGATACACAGGGAGAGATATAGAAATATAGAAATCATGATATAGAAAACATACCCACTTATCCCTCCCACCAGGGTCTCATAGAAGTTCAAGAGAGTACAGAAGTGTAAAAGGCGATGGTTTCTCAGTAAGACATGTGCTACCTTCTGCTATATATGAAACATAGGGCATAAAACCTTGATTAAATGTACACACTATCTAACATGGGAAGGGTCCTTGTTGTTGTTAGTGTCTAGGCAAGTTGGCCAAGGCTTAACCCTTATTATCCAGTCTGGTGTCCTTGTCCTTAGCAAAACTATAAGTTACTATCTTTTATGGGGGGGGGTCATGTTCGACTTCACTAGCAATATGAAGGAAAGAAAAAGGAGAAAAAGAGAAAGAACGAGAGAAATAGAGAGTATTCTTCAGACATATTTACTTGTCGTGAAGTGTACATATGTTGCTTTGGGGATTTTGGAGAACATAGGATGCCCAGTTCTGTGCCCAATGAAAATGTGAACCATCTGTTCCAGGACATCTATTTTTAGTTGATTTGTTCCTATTGTGGTAGATGGGATTTCTTCACCTTAATTAACTGCTTGCCTAGAACGGGTGTCTTTGAGCAGTGTGCCCTGCAATTTAACATTCACTGACTCATCAACATGGTAACTCAACTTCATTGTGCTATTGTATGCCTCCAAGTCATTTCCGACATATGGTGACCATAAGACAAATCTGTCGTTGGGTTTTCTTGGCAAGATTTGTTCAGAGGAGCTTTGCCATTGCCTTCCTTTGAAGCTGAGAGAATGAAACTTGCCCATGGGTTTCCATGGCCAAGAGGGGACTCAAACCCTGGTCTTCTGGAATGAACATTCAAGCTGTTACACTAAACTAGCTCTCTAAAATCATTTACACCAGGAATGGCCAAACCTCAGCCCTCCAGGTGTTTTGGACTTCAACTCCCACAATTCCTAACAGCCAGTAGGCTGTTAGGAATTGTGGGAGTTGAAGTCCAAAACACCTGGAGGGCCGAGGTTTGGCCATGCCTGATTTACATTATTATAATTTCCTTTGAAAGTATTTCCTAGTTGAATGGGGCAAAGATGTCAGGAGGTGGCAGTATTTGTTGACATATGTTCTACTTTGAAAATAACCACCAAGTGACATTTTGCCAAGCCCATGTTGTAACAGGCTATTTCTTTCCTTTTTTGCAGGACCTTGAAGTTTGTTGTTTCTACTTGAAAGGCAAGTTCTTTTCCTTTAGAAAAAGAAATGGATACAGTTGTTGGATTTGTTGGATTTGGACATTATGTAACGGCACAACACATATCACAAGCAAGATGCCTAGAAAGGAGGTAAAATAATGCTTGAATGTGTGCTTGAATGGAAAAGCAACAAGAAATGGTAACAGAAGTATCAAGAAGTCAAAATAAATGTGTAATATAAATCAATACATACATACTACTAGTATTTATAATAACTTCAGAGCTGGTTTGACCTCTCCGTTTCTAGCTTATGGTTCTACATTTCATAAGCAGGAGTTTGAATATACCTCTGTGTGTGTCTGTGTGTGTGTGTGTGTGTGTGTGTGGCGCCCCCTGGAGGTGCAGCAGGTTAAACCGCTGAGCTGCTGAACTTGCTGACCGAAAGATTGGCGGTTCAAATCTGGAGATCGGAGTGAGCTGCTGCTGTTAGTCCCAGCTTCTGCCAACCTAGCAGTTTGAAAACATGCAAATGGGAGTAGATCAATAGGTACCGCTTCAGTTATGCTGGCCACATGACCTTGGAGGTGTTGACAAACAATGCCGGCTCTTCAGCTTATATAGACATGTTGTACTGTTCAATTTCACAGTGATGTCAAACAATATTGTGTAAATTTTGGTACAGTCTCTTTAGAATAATATCAATGTCTTATCTTCTTATGTTGAGTAGGTTATAGATCAGCCGTCCACTACATACAACAAAAATGCCACTTATACATAGAATAAACAATAATGGAATTCAACAAGCAGTTATATAGACATGTTGTACTGTTCAATTTCACAGTGATGTCAAACACTATTATGTAAATTCTGGTACAGTCTCTTTAGAATAATATCAATGTCGCATCTTCTTATGTTGAGTAGCTTATAGATCAGCCATCCACGACCGGTTTCGGCCTATCTCAGGCCTTCTTCTGGTGGAAAGGTTATACACTTGAGAATTTGTTCTCCTCAGGAGATACAAATTTTTGGCTCAGTGGTATATGATACTCTGCTCTATGTTGAGTTCTGGCTGCGAGTATCATCCTCCAGAGTCAGACATGACTAGACTTAATGGGAATTGTAGCAAAGGTACATTCACACTTGCTTCAAACAGAAAAGAGTTCTTTCTCCCACCCTGAATATTCCATAGATATGGGATGTCTGGGTTGCTGTGCGTTTTCTGGCTGTATGGCCATGTTCCAGAAGCATTCTCTCCTGATGTTTCACCCACATCTATGGCAGGCATCCTCAGAGGTTGAGGGATCTGTTAGAAACCATGCAAGTGAGGTTTATATATCTGTGGAATGTCCAGGGTGGGAGAAAGAACTCTTATCTGCTTGATAAACCTCACTTGCCTAGTTTCCAACAGACCTCACAAACTCTGAGGATGCCTACCATAGATGTGGGCAAAATGTCACGAGAGAATGTTTCTGAAACATGGCCGTACAGCCCAGAAAAATCACAGCAACCCATTTGTTACTATAATTTACAAGTAGAATGGAAGCTGACTATTCACACTGTTGGCTGTATTGTGCTTTTTTGCTAAATTCCAAGGGTATAAAGAAGGCACAATTCCTCCAATTGTATAGATTCTGGGTTCTAGAAATCCATTTCAGTACATTGGAAGAGGCCAAGGCTGCCAAAAGCAACAGTTTTAGAAGTGGCAGCAGAAGGAAAGACAGCTCTGGAGTCTGATACAAGAGATGACTTTACAACTGATAAAAGATACACTGCAGCTGGTAATATTACAAATGTCCTGTTTTGTATTTGGACATACTGGCACAGTACAATAGTCTCGTTTACATCAGTCTTTTGAAATTTAATGCCTCCCAACTGTGCTGAACTACAAACCTAGCATCTTCAGCCTGCATGGGAGCCAACACATCTGGAGGGCACCAGGTTGGGAGGGTCTGGCATACATTGAATTAAATTCAACAATTCCTATAACGAGGCCATGGCTGGCACCCTCTATCTTCTAACAGGATATATCCACTTAGCAGATCACATCTCTACTTATTCCACTTAGAAAACACAGGGTTTTTATTGCTAGGTCCCATATGCTTAACTGCTTTGCTCTGTTTTCTATGCATTAATCTCTCCATATCAAAATTTCAAAATGTCGTATTATCAGCATTATTGGTTGGAACCTATTGTAAAAACAAGTCTGGTAGAGAGTTGAGAAGTTACTTTTGGGCTACAATGTTGGAAATAGCAACCTTCTCAACCTTCACTGGTTTTTTATGTGTATAGTTCAGATTACTTATATTGTATATGTGTGTTGGCATGCAATTTGACCTCAACGCTTTGTTTTGGGAGGGACTGCAAACTATGTGATCAGGTCTGGGCCTGTTCAGGACTCAGACTCCATTTTAGAACAGTGTTTGTTTTGGACTTCAGTAGGAACTGTATGCTTACTGTAGAGACTCCATTGGACTTTCAGACTAGATAGAGACTCTATTAGACTCTCAGACTAGATAGAGACTCTCAGAACAGAGAGATGCTTTGGACTATTGATTATGAGAAAGATGCCTTGTGTTACCTACATTGAGAAACTACTTCTATTCCTATCTGTAAATGGATTCATATGCAAAGTAGCTGTATGCTGAATACATGAAGTTTGTGAATAAACCAAGTATGTTACTTTTACAGAAGTCTGCTTATTTTTTATCTCTTGAGAGCATAATTTAAAGGCAAATATATGTTAAGGGAGAGCAGATGGTTTTGGGCAACTAAAAAGAACACTTCTGAAACTTCTGTACACACACACACACACGTGTGTGTGTGTGTGTGTGTGTGTTTGTTTGTACATACATGAACTTTGTCCCTAGCAGTTCAAAGTTGTGCCTAGGTACATCAGTCTAACAGCTGAGAGACCTAGTTGTCTTGCATGAATGCTGGTGAATGCCATTTTCCAAAAAAGGTTATGACAACAGGTCATTCTTTTTACCATGATATTATGGCATCATTTTCAAAAAGTTGTGACTTCTAACAAGGCCATGCCTTTCCAAAGATCATAAACTCTCCAAAAGGTTCTGGAGATTTCCATTTTCCAAAAAGGAACTCTCAGCATCCTTTTGCCAACATGGCCAATGATAAGTACCGGGTTCTAAAAATAACTTTCCCAACTGTTATGCCCTGTAAATCGAGATGTACCAGTATATTTACAAGTGACCTATTCCAGTTTAGCAAAGAATTCTAGTTCCTTTTTTAAAATAAAGAAATCTATTTATATCTGATTTTATTTATTTATATCCTGCCTTTCCTGAAAACATTACCAGCATCAATAACAATGCTGGCCAAAGCAATTTGCTGTTTGAGGCAAAGCAGCAAATCATGTTCTCCTGCTCTTGGAATCAAGGAACTTTTTTGCCACCAGAGCAAAAAAAAAGGGGGAGAAATCCCAGAGAAGAACTTGCTGCATTTCCTACTTCCTGGTAGTGAAAATCTAATAATAAATCTAATTGGATGGGAGGCCGCTAATGAATATAGGGTGCTGTAGGCTATATTTCTAAAGAAGGAACTGGGAAAACCACCTTTGAGTATTTCTTGTCTAAGAACACTCTGAAATTCATGGGGCCACCATAGGTCAAACAGTGACTTGAAGTCACATTCACATATACAAGCAACCTCATCTGCCATTTAAGGCAACCTTTGATGCCATTTAGGCCTACCACTCCGCCTAATAGGAATCATAGAATGATAGAGTTGGAAGAGACCTCATGGGCCATCCAGTCCAACCACCTGCCAAGAAACAGGAAAATCGCGTTCAAAGCACCTCTGACAGATGGCCATCCAGCCTCTGTTTAAAAGCCTCCAAAGAAGGAGCTTCGACCACACTCTGGGGCAGAGATTTCCACTGCTGAACAGCTCTCACAGTTAGGGAATTCTTCCTAATGTTCAGGTGGAATCTCCTTTCCTGTAGTTTGAAGCCATTGTTGTGTCCTAGTCTCCAGGGCAGCAGAAAACAAGCTTGCTCCCTCCTCCCTATGACTTCCCATCACATATTTATACAAGGCCTGGGTAACAACGGAAAAATTTGTTTCTAAAATCGATTTGTATTTGGGGGTTTTTTTTGTTTCGATATTTAAAATAATTACAAAATTTTCCTTTTAAAAAGTTCGATATTTACAAAATTTTGTAAATGTGAAAAAAATTACAAAACATTAACGAATCGATTTCCGAAACAATAACGAATCGATTCGTTAATGGCGGACGCGACCGCGAAATACGCTAAAAAACCTCCAAAAACTTCTGAAGCTTCCCTCTCCCTCTGTTGTTGACTGTTGGTGTGATATTATATTTTTTTTTCACTAATTAAACAAAAAACTTGCCCCAGACATGCGGAAATAATAACGAAACGACCTCAGAACAATAACGAAACGAATACAATAACGAAATACGAAGCATTTACAAAACGTGTTTAAAAATTTGTTTTTTTTAAAAATTGCTCCAGAATGGTTCGTTATCGTTTTGTAATTGAAAAAATTAACGAATTATTAACGAATTACGAATTAACGAAACGAAACCGCCCAGCCCTAGTTACATGATCATCATGTCTTCTCCCAGCCTTCTCTTCTGCAGGCTAAACATGCCCAGCTCTTTAAGCTTCTCCTCATAGGGCTTGTTCTCCAGACCCTTAATCATTTTAGTTGCCCTCCTCTGGGCACATTCCAGCTTGTCAACATCTCCCTTCAATTGTGGTGCCCAGAACTGGACACAGTATTCCAAGTGTGGTCTGACCAAGGCACAACAGGGGGGTAGCACAACTTCCCTGGATCTAGACACTAGACTCCTATTTATGCTGGCCAAAATCCCATTGGAGTTTTTAGCCGTCCCATCCCATTATTGGCTCATGTTTAACTTGTTGTCCCCAAGGACTCCAAGATCTTTTTCACATGTACTGCTGTTGAGCCAGGCATTATCCCCAATTCTGTATTATTGCAATGACCAGGGTTGGCACTGGACATTAAAAACAACAACAAAATTCCTCCCACCTCAACTATATATGGAGTGGTTGACATGAAAGAAGGCAGAAGATGTTTGGAGAATGAGACAGGTAAGTTCAATTCTGATATCAAAAGTATGCTCTTGATCAGTACCATAAATTTATAGCTTTTTTTGAGATTCCCTTCCTTCCTTCCTTCCTTCCTTCCTTCCTTCCTTCCTTCCTTCCTTCCTTCCTTCCTTCCTTCCTTCCTTCCTTCCCTCTGTCACATACAACATGCCTTCCTAGACCTAAAATGCTCTCTCATCCATAAATGCTGTAACAAGAGTTCAAACGTCTTAGTTTTTCTTATGAGTGTATTGCCTTTTATTTTGTTACTAGCCATCCCCTTCCACAAATGCCTGTGGCCCAGGCTGTGTATATGTGTTTTGTGTGTGTATATATGTGTATATATTTTTGTATATGTGTGTATATATTTTTGTATATGTGTACATATGTATGTTTGTGTATAAATGTGGTTTTGCGCATGCATTGTAATACTTTTTGTGTGTTTTTGCTTTTTAAGTCTCTTCTGCTGTGTTTTTCAGTGTTTTTATGAGTGATGGTCACTCTTTGGCCTGATAGGTGTATTGTGTCCAAATTTGGTGTCAATTTGTCCAGTGGTTTTTGAGTTATGTTAATCCCACAAATGAACATTATAGTTTTATTTATATAGATGGCTTTCCAAATACTACTATATGCCTTTTGGAGACATATTTTCAAGGCAAATCAAAACCTCCTAGAAAACACAGTTCAGCTTCCTGGTGATGGTTTGCTCTTCCCATTAGCCCCTGCTCCCTTCAGGATGACTAGCGTCCCTGCTGTATGTCACTTGGACTCTCCCCCTTCCCTTTGTCCTCAGAACAAACAGAAACCCATCATTTGTACAAAGAATGCGAAAGAATGGGTCAAATCATGTTATAAAGGTCTTACTGAAAGCAGGGGGGTGGCAGATGAATGAACCAATCAAGAAGAATCCTGAAATGGGAGGGGATAAGAAATTGCAGGGGGTGGGTGGCTTGTCCCACATTTGGTAAATATTAGTGCCCTAATCCACCAGTGCGTAGCCATGTGAGCTATTCTTTTATTGTTCATTTTTGCCCCCCTCTCTTTTTTTTTCAAGGACCTTTTCCAAATTAATAAAAGGAATGAATGTGCTTGGAGGGATACGTTTGTGAGAGCTTTGAAGTCTTCCCTTTGCCCTCTTCGATGGATGGATGGATAAATGAATGGGTAGATGAGGAAAGCAGAGGAACAGAAGGACTAAGTAAATTAAAAATAACGGATGGCCTGCTTGTAACATCTGCAGAGCAAGAGAGTGAAACCTGATGACTGTTCACAGGACCTAGATTCCAACATTAGAAAATGAAGAATGACAATAAGCCAGGCAAGACCATGCTGAAATTGATTACTAGGTCCAAATTCTTTATTTTGAGCTTAAGTGACCAGTCCTTCCAGATATATGATGCAACCTAATATAACATTTATTTCAGGATGAAACGGAATATAAACTTCAAAACACATTTCTCCAAGTCTTTCTGTCTATTGGGTAATGAGAAATGTGGTCCACCATAGATGAAGGATGTTGGTTTGAGGAAGGCAGCTTTAGATCCTTACTTCAGTGACTGAGTTGCACAGATGGAGGGCCGGAAATACATTTCAAGCATGGTATAAATGAGGCAAATTGGGATTGGGGGGTGGGGAGTGAATGTCCTAACCTCCCAAAACAAACCTCCCACTCAGGGTTTTCACACACACACAAACACAAACACACACACACACACACAGATAGATAGATAGAGAGAGAGAGAGAGAGAGAATACCATATATACTGGAGCATAAGCCCTGACCGAGGGCAAGAAATGCAGCAGCTACTGGTACATTTCAAAATAAAAATAGATACCAATAAAATTATATTAATTGAGACATCAGTAGGTTAAATGTTTTTGAATATTTACATAAAACTGTAATTTAAGATAAGACTGTCCAGCTCTGATTAAGCCCTTATTCTAACCATCTTTGATGTAAATGTGCTTACGTATCCTTCCAATAATAATAAAGAGAGTAAAATAATAAATGTAATAAAAATAACAGTAAAAAATAAATGTAATAATGACAATAATAGAGAAAAATAATAAATGTAATAATAATAGAGTAAAATAATAAATGTAATAAATAAATATAATAGAATAAAATAATGTAAATGTAATACTACTACTACTACTAATAATAATAATAATAATAATAATAAGAAGTTGAGAAAAATAATAAATGTAATAATAATAATAATAATAATAATAATAATAACAGGGTAAAATAATAAATAACTTTGACTTGAGTATAAGCCGAGGGGGGCTTTTTCAGCTTAAAAAAAGGGCTGAAAAACTCAGCTTAAACATGAGTATATACATCATATCTTATCGCATATTTCTTTTTTATGTATATCCTGTTTTCAATTACCACAAGGCAATGTACATAGTTCCTTCTTAGTCTAAGCTAACAACAATCCAGTGACACGGGTCAGACAGAGAGAGATTGGCCCAAGGCTATCCAGTTAGTTTCATAGTACTCTAACTGGGTGGTTACCAGCGTTTAGACTATTGTGGCCAGTTTATCTTTGTCAAGGAAAAGCTGTAACTTGGGTACCATTCAAAGCTGGTGCCAAGCATTCTTTGCCACAGAATCCACTCGAGCGTCCAGTGACCAGGAGGTGGATCTAGGAGCGTTCCCAAGCTATGTAACCTGCATGAGAGGCAATTCTACTTTGGGGACTGTTTCAGGCTTGAAATTGTCTTCTTCAGAAATTGGGAATAACCTTCCAGTTGCTCTTATTTTTTGAAGACAGGTCATGTCTTCTCATGCATGAAGAGTGAAAATATGGGATGAGACCAGCTGCTCATTCCCTGGAAGAGGGGAACTGTGGTTTTATGGACGTTTGGGCAGAGATCTATCCTCTCTAAAGTAGGAAAAATTGACAGCTTAGCCTCATAATTTCATTCTAGAAAAGGGAAAGGGAATGTCTTTCAGTATGTGGGATGTTCTAACATTTGATGTAAGGCCATCACTGCAGAGCAAAAGTGTGGAATATGCAATCTGTGAAGTGCATTGTGTTTATCTGCATATATCTATCTGCATGCACATATAATGCCCTGTGTGCACCATTTGGAAATAAGGTCCATCTTTTATTGTTAACTAGCTTGGGGACCCGGCGCTGCCCGGGTTATTAGAGAAAGTGGGTAATGGTGGTTCTCTATGCCAAGTTTGGTCTTTATTGGTCATTGGATGATGGTTGCATTGTTTTCAGGAAGTGAGTGAAGGTACTTGAAGTGCCATCATCCATGGTCCACCCTTCTCCAAACAGCAGCAGGATATAGAGTGGGTCATGGGGGCTCTGTGTGCCAACTTTGGTCTTTATCAGCCATTGGATGAGGGTGGTAGTGGTTTCAGTAAGTGAGTGAAGGTAATGCAAGTCCCATCATCCAAAGTCCATCCTCCTTCAAACTGCAGCAGGATGTAGAGTGGGTCATGGGGGCTCTGTGTGCTAAGTTTGGTCTAGATTGGTCTATGGATGAGGGTTGCAGCAATCTTGGGAAGGAAGTGGAGGAAGTCCCATCATCCATGGTCTGTCCTCCTCCAAACTGCACCAAGATGTAGAGTGGGTCATGGAGACTTTGTGTGCCAAGTTTGGTCTTGATCAGTGATTGGCGAGGGTCTCAGTGGTCCCAGGAAGTG
>NW_026847660.1:28819662-28842272 GCF_025583915.1 Anolis sagrei ordinatus | reverse complement strand
ATATATACAGATATAGATGTGTGTCACAAAGTAGTTTCTGACTCCTTGTGACCCTAAGATGACCTTATTGCAAGATTTTCTTGGCAAGCTTTTTGGGTGGAGCTGGCTTCACTTTTCTCTAAGATGGAGAAAGTGGGTTTCCATGGCACTATCTCTAGATCTATTTACTTCATGTGAGCATCAACAAGATTAATAGTTTACAGCTTACCTTCTCCATCTCACCTTTCTTCCACTTCACACTGTGGGACAGCAGATAATATCATCTTTTCTCAAAAATCACATTCACAGTCCACAGGATACAGCACACGATTTCTGGTTGCATCATCATCCTTTATGCATAGCCTGTGGATATATTGAAGAAGGGGAAACTTAGACACCAAAGTCTCAATATACTGTACTATACTTAACCTAATGACTTGTTGCCAAGACTTCTGTTCTCTCTAGGGCAAGGAAGCGAGAAGCGGAAGGGGCAATGGATGACCTTTGCTAAATAATGCAAGCCATGTTCTTTCCAAACCCAGAAGCATGGCTGGGTTGGCAAAGGTGAGGAAGAGGGTGGGCAGAAGGCTCTTGCGGTTACATCTTGACTTGTAACACATTCTTCACATGTGTACATATGTATCTACACACATGCATACCATTTATATATTCTTCCATCCTTAAGGCTTAGTGAAGCCTAAAATCTTATTGAGAAAGAGGAGGAATATTTATTCACCATAATCCGGTAGGATTGTGACAAATGCCTTGCTGGAGGATGTAAAAATGAGTTGGTGTGTTAACTGAAAAATGCAATGCATGAAGCTGATTGGTTGGGCCACGCCCAGAGGCTAGCTGACCCTGGGAGTTTTGACAACAGTTACATGTTTAAATTTTCTGTGCAGGAGCTTGCCAAGACAGTTTTGTATTTTTGCTTCTTGACTACTGGAAGATCCTTCACATGGACACTAAGGACCATTTCAATATCTCTCAAAGGACATTGTGTGAGTCAATGCAACTGTTCTCATGACTGTATATATGTTGCTCTCCATAAGAAAGAGTAAACACCTTATTCTTTACTGATCATCTGCATGGCATATCTTTTCTCTAGCTAGACAGTGTGTGTATTGGTAATGATGTGAACTACGTGTGATTTTCATTCTGCCACATGCCTAAATTAGAGTTTCTCTTAGTTTAGGGGTCACATAGGGACTGTGCAAATCTTCCTTTTTCCACTTACTGGGTAGCAATTGTTGCCATTGATGGGCATTTATTTCAGTCAATGGGGAAGAAGCTAGCTGACAGTCCAACCATTAGCTGTCTTTGGTATAAGAGGCAAAAGCAAAAGGCCTGTCACACATACACACCCCAAGCACCGGATGCAATATCTGTTATTGCAGTGAATGTGAGAGAGAGACACACACAAGCTGACAAGACTCCAAAGGCAGGAGAGGCGAGATTTATTTCTTCACAAATTGTAGGAGAACATTCTGGACTAGGTCTGGCAAACACAGGAGCTCATTAAATATTATGCTGCTGTAATAAATGCAGATGTGCTTTGAAGAAATATTACATCACTTCTCCTTTTCATAAAGCCAAAAATGAAACAAGTCAATAAACACATCCCTTTGTTGTTGTGTGCCTTTAAGTTATTTCTGACTCATGGCGACCCTAATGTGAACCTATCACGGGGGGTTTTTGGGGGGATTTTTTTTGTCATGTCAGGAGCGACTTGAGAGACTGCAAGTCGCTTCTGGTGTGATGAGAATGTATGATTTGCCCAAGATCAACCAGTGGGTTTCCATGGCTGAGCAGGGATTCAAATGCTGGCCATCAATGTCATTTTCCAGCACACAAACCACTATGAGACCCTGGCTCTCCCACCTCACAGAACACATTACTATACTATCAATTTACATATCAACATTAATATATAAATATTTGAAAAGATTACAACTGTTGTCATGGGGCCAGAGGTCACCAGTACCTAGCCCACTGTTGAGCTAACCCTAACCTTTACCACCATCCTCAAGTAACATATCTTTCTGGCAAAAGGTATACTGGATGCCTATCTATGGTTGGAAGTACATGTGTCTCAAGATCCTCCATTATCTTCATTTATCTTTCCTTTGTTGCTAAAGGAAGCACCAAAAACCTAGCAGATTGAGTTTTGGTTTATCTTGCCTTAAATCTATGGAAGCCTGTGTATTGGGTGTTTCGAACATATGGACCAAATATAGTATTGCAAAAACAATTTATTTTCAAAAACAAGAACCCTGGAATTCCTTGTCATTTTGAAAAGGGGAGAACATGATGGGGGAAGTAACATATAAGTATACAAAATAATATAATATAATATAATATAATAAAGACAAGGGAAACCCTTCAATTTGTGTTAGGATGGAACTCGGTTGTTTGCTTTCTGCCACAGATTTTTCAAAATCTCTGAATCAATTAAAATATTTTGGTAAATTCTTCATTTGCCCTAGTCAAATTTAATAGATATTGTTTTTTGTAGCACAGGGAGAGTGTTATTGCACCTATTTTTGACATCGCTGTTCCAGATAAGTTAAAAATAAGTTAAATCAGCATCACTCGCATGTCTGAATACACTGGGATTCAGACTTAAACTCTGTGAAAAGGTGAACAAACATTGAAAGTCTGAGGCTTGGATAAAATAAATCCACCCCTTATGTTTCTCTCCCCCAAATCTCAGTGCTTTTCAGCCTATCGTAGAATCATAGAATAAAAGAGTTGGAAGAGACCTTGTCACCATCCAGTCCAACCCTCTGCCAAGTAGCAGGAAAATCACATTCAAAGCACCTTCAACAGATGGCCATCCAGCCTCTGTTTAAAAGCCTCCAAAGAAGGAGCCTTCACCAAACTCTGGGGCAGAGAGCTCCACAACAGCTATCACAGGAAGTTCTTCCTAATATCCAGGTGAAATCTCCTTTCCTGTAGCTTGAAGCCATTGTTCTGCGTCCTAGTCTCCAGGGCATCAGAAAACATGCTTGCTCCCTCCTCCCTGTGACTTCCTTTCACATATTTATACATGGCTATCATGTCTCCTCTCAGCCTTCTATTCTTCAGGCTAAACATGCCCAGCTCTTTAAGTCGCTCCTCATAGGGCTTGTTCTCCAGACCCTTGATCATTTTAGTTGCCTTCCTCTGGACACATTCCAGCTTGTCAATATCTCCCTTCAATTGCAGTGCCCAGAATTGGACACAGTATTCCAGGTGTGGTGTGACCAAGGCAGAATAGAGGGGTAGCATGATTTCCCTGGATCTAGACACGAGACTCCTATTTATGCAGGTCAAAATTCCATTGGGGTTTTTTGCCATCACATGACATTGTTGGCTCGTGTTTAACTTGTTGTCCAAGATCTTTTTCACGCATAGTACTGTCAAGCCAGGCATCTCCCATTCTGTATCTTTGCATTTCCTTTTTTTCTGCCTAAGTGGAGTATCTTGCATTTGTCCCTGTTTAACTTCATTTTGTTAGTTTTGGCCAATCATCTCTCTAATCTGTGAAGATCATTTTGAGTTCTGCTCCTGTCTTCTGGAGTATTGGCCATCCCTCCCAATTTGGTGTCATCTGCAAACTTGATGATTATGCCCTCTAACCCTTCATCTAAGCCTAAGAAGACATGCCCATTGCGATGAGCTGAAATAGAAGTCTTGCCCATCTCTATCCTCAGGGCTTTGTGCCAGAATGAAAATACTTCTGGATAAAGATGGGAAATGATCATAGAGGAAAGTAAGGGACCAACACATTTCTAGTTTTGGCTGAAAAGAAAGGTGATACATACGGAGAAGCCATCTGATTTCTCAGAGCTTGGATGGTTCAGGAAAGTAACTTTTGCAGGCCCTAAGGTTGTACCTGGTCAAGGCTGTAATGCTGCCCTGTTGCCACGTGGTGCTGTGAGCTCTTGTCAGTTGCTGTTTCCATCCAGTTTGCATGTGGACTCCTCTTTGATAGTCAGGGGTCGATGATGCGCCTACTCCCATTTCAAGTTGTCTGTCCTGAAGGAGGTGTGGATTTCTGCCTGACCTGGCTTTACCTGCCACTGTCAAATTATTTAACACCTGACATATGATAGGAGGAAAACAGAGAGATGGGAGGAGTGAAAGGCACAGAATCCAGATGGTGTTGGAAGGAGAGATGCTGGAAGATTTATGCGGGTGGCAATAAACCATTTGGACTATGGGGGAAACCCTTTGGACCCTAGGACCTGATTTCCTGCTGTAAAGAAACCAATACTAGAATAGGGAGTAAGACAATAAAAGAAATTGCCAATTCTCTCTACTGTGTCTAATGGAAATGTACTGTCAAAGAGGAGCATATATTTGCAAATAAACCCCATAGATGGTCATACTATAATGAAAATAAATGTGTCTAGGAGCCTATCCACGGTTATAATACTATGATTTCACTTTAACTGCTATGGCTGCATTGTGTAAAATCCTAGAATTTGTAGTATGATGGATTACTAGAGTTCTTTGGATCAGACTTCTAAGGATCCTTCTACACTGCCATGTAATCCAGGTTATCCAATCAAATAATCCAGATAATCTGATTTGAACTAGGTTGTCTGAGGCTGGATCCAGACAGGCCTTTATCCCAGTAGAATCCGTGTTTAAAAAAGTGGATTTTCCTGGGGGCCTGTGCACACCCACCCCAGAAAGTGCACGCTTTCTGGAGTGGGTGTCCAGACGTTCTCTCCTGACTAGCCCTAGAGAACGTCTGGAGGTCCTAGTCCCCTTCCCCCAAGCCCCCAGACCCCTTAGAAGAGTAATAAAAATGTATCAAGCCTCCATTACAAGCATCGGCTGGCTCTCCCAGAGCGTAGAAATGACGCGCCAGGAGAAAGGGGGGGGGGGCTAGCTATTTTCCTCCCTTCTCCCCCCCCCCCCCCCCCCCCCCTCTCCTGGCACGTAATTTTTACACACCGGGAAAGCCGGCCGAGGCTTGTAATGGAGGCTGGGTTAAGTTTTTATCACTTTTATAAGGAGTCTGGGGGATTTGAGGGACGGGGTGGGTATTCCCACAGTTTACCGGCCTTATTTAGCCCGGTAAACTGTGGGAATACTGTGTGGACTGCAGCATTCTGGAGTCCAGAACCGGAAATAGTGGATTTATCCCGCACCTTCCAAGAAGGCACGGAATAAACCCACTATCAAATTAATTTGCTACAAACCAGGTTTTCCTGGTTTCTAGCGAATTAATTCGGGACTGTCCAGAACACTGTCTGGACAGCCTCTCCTTTACTGTGGTAGATACTGCAATGAAGGTCCTATCTAGACGAGCCCTGCGTCAACACTGCTATCTGGGCCCCCTTGGTGGGACAGTGAGTTAAACTGCTTTGCTGCTGAAGTTACTGACCAAAAGGTTGGCGGTTCGAATCCAGGAAGCGGTGTGAGTTCCCGCTGTTAACCCCAGCTTCTGCCAACCAAGCAGTTAGAAAACATGCAAATGTGAGTAGATCAATAGGTACCACTTCTGCAGGAAGGGAATGGCAGTCCATGCAGTCATGCCGGCCATATGACTTTGGAGCTGTCTTCAGACCTGCTTTTTGACTTAGGAATAGAGATGAGCATTCCCTCCAGAATCAGACATGACTAGACTTAATATTAGGTGAAACCTTTACATTTACATACGCTGATATCTAATTCAGGACCATCGTATTTAACAGTCAGTATACTTTAAAGTAGGCGTGGGCAAACTTTGGCTCTTCAGGTGTTTTGGAGTTCAACTCCCACCATTCCTAATAGCCTCAGACCCCTTCCATTTCCCCCTCAGAGAATTTTGCCTTTCCTGAGGGGAAAAAAAGGGGCCTGAGGGTGTTAGGAATTGTGTGAGTTGAAGTCCAAAACATGCAGAGGGCCAAAGTTTGCCCATACCTGCTTTAAAGCAATGTGTGGAGCATGAAACAAATTCCAGACGCAGCCTCATTTATTTGTGTCAGGCTTCCCTCCACACTTTCGCCCCTTTCCCTGTTTGGAAAATGTGTAGGAAAAGACAACAGAAAGGATCAAGGGATTCCTTCATTCCCAAAAGGCAGAGGGCACATCTCTGGAATGCATGGATGATGAGAAAGAGCATTACCATACCTTTCCTGGTGCCTTCCAAGTGTGTTGGACTTCACATCTCCGCTAAGCAAGGAAAGGGAAAGGCTGTTGTAAGTATTACAACTCTGAGACACTGCTAGCTTTAAAAAAGTAATATCAAAACAGGGCATAAGTTGAGCAATCACTAGGGCATTGATCCTATAAAAACACATTGCAATAATAAATGTGTAAACGGCAGACTTACAAGCAGAACAGGAGACATCATTTGTATCCAGTCAATGTCTGGTTTCTACAGTATCTTCTTTCAATGTAAATTGATAACAGGTCAAACTTTGCGGTTCCAGGCTCATATCAGATTATACATATCCATTCATCCGCTTTCATAAAATTCAGATTTGAAAGGGAATACAGAGGCCATCCAGTCCAACCTCCTGCTATGCAGGAATACATACTCAAAGGATTCTTAACAGATTTTTTTTTCCGTGTCAGGAGCGAATTGAGAAATTGCAAGTCGCTTCTGGTGTGAGAGAATGGTCCGTCTGCAAGGACGTTGCCCAGGGGCTGACAGAGGGAGCTCATCCACGCTCTCACCAGATTCGAACATTGCCCAGGGGACGCCCGGATGTTTTGATGTTTTACCATCCTTGTGGGAGACTTCTTTCATGTCCCTGCATGGGGAGCTGGAGCTGACAGAGGGAGCTCTCACCGGATTCAAACCTCTGACCTAACGGTTTTCAGTCCTGCCGGCACCCATTGTGCCACCGGGTGCTCCTAGACTCAGATAACGCTTGTGCCGGCAGGACTGAAGACCAACAGGTCGGAGGTTTGAA
This sequence comes from Anolis sagrei ordinatus, assembly GCF_025583915.1. Classification (NCBI taxonomy): domain Eukaryota; kingdom Metazoa; phylum Chordata; class Lepidosauria; order Squamata; family Anolidae; genus Anolis; species Anolis sagrei. The sequence continues at coordinate 28,835,397 of NW_026847660.1, read as the reverse complement.
TACAGGGAGAGCCAGATGAGCTCCCTCTGTCAGCTCCAGCTCGCCATGCAGGGACATGAGAGAAGCGTCCCACAAGGATGGCAGAATATCAAAACATCCAGGCGTCCCCTGGGCAATGTTATAATCTGGGCCGCGCGTGGATGAGCTCCCTCTGTCAGCTCCAGCTCCCCATGTGGGGATATGAAAGAAGCCTCCCACAAGGATGGCAAAACATCAAAACATCCGGCCATCTCCTGGGCAACATTATAATCTGAAGAGAGCACGGATGAGCTCCCTCTGTCAGCTCCAGGCAAATCTAGCAATTTTCTTAATTGTTTTCCTTATGTCTTGGGTCTCTTCCAGACAGACCCTATATCCCAATATCTGATCCCGGGTTTTCTTCTTTTAACTGGATTATATGAGTCCACACTACCAGATAAACAGAAAACCTGGGATCAGATACTGGGATATAGGGCCTTTCTGGAAGGGCCCTTGGATAGTTTTCTCAAAAGCGATGGCACTACCCATGCTAGTAGGGAATGATGGGACTTCAAATAAACACAGTTGAAGAGGACCAAGTTGGAGAAGGCGAATCTAGCAATTTTCTTAGTTGCTTCTTTCTTCTGCTAATTGAGTTGTCCTCCCCACATGTAATCAATCACAAGCATGCCAGAGGACACAAATCCTATTACTACACTCACATGTGATGAAATCTCTTTAGTATATATTTTTTTTGTTTAATGGACTGTGGAAACATAGCTTCCGGGAGGTTTGTTTGAAACCAATGCGGTTGCCACCTGGGAAATGACCTTAAAGAGACATTCCAGCGAGGAAGCTGTGTGTTAGTTTAAGACATCTGCCGATGTTGGTTTCGGTCTGCAAAAGTGTCTTGCCACAACAAATTATTTAAAGTCTTTCGGTTGTCACAAGATTTGTTATTCTCAGAAACAATTCTTGGTTTAAAGCTTATAAACATGTTAATTGAAAACATAGAGAGAGCCTTTGCCTGAGAACAGTTGGGGAACTGGTTTAGGGTATTCTTGGGAGATGCTATTTGTACCACATTTCATTGTACTGAAGTCAAACATTCCCCCCCCCCCCATAAGAGATAGTAACTTATAGTTTTGCTAAGGACAAGGACATCAGGCTGGATAATAGGGGTCAAGTCTTGGTCAATTTGCAAAGACACTAACAACAATAACAACAACAACAACAACAGGGACCCTTCCCATGTCAGATAGTGTGTACATTTAATCAAGGTTTTATGCCCTATGTTTCCTATATAGCAGAAGGTAACACATTTATTACTGAGAAACCATCTTCCTTTACACGTATGTAATTCTCTTGAACTTCTATGGGACTTTTTTCCCTTCTGAAGGACTCTTAGAAACTTTTTGGAAACTTTACCTTTTCAAGCCCCCTATGAATGACCCTTGCCTGACCCTTCTGCCCTGTTCCCTTTTATAAGAAATGTATAAAAAAAATATAAGAAGCCACTCTCAGAGACCCTGGGAAGGAGGAAATCTCCTGTTTGTAAAGAACCTTGTCAAAGGACATATTTGCATGGAGAATACAATGGCCTTTGACTCTGGGGCTCGGAGTTTGACTCCCCCAGAGGGAGATGCCCACTTGGCATAAATGATCATATCTCAACAGAACAAAGGACCTTCAGAAAGCCACACTTTGTCCTGATCTGTTTACTCATTCAAACTTCCCTCAACCGAAACTTCAACCAAAATTGCCCCATTGTCTCCATATCCCGGCTCAAGGAAAATCCGGATCCTGGCAGGCTTGCCAGACATCAACGTTGATTGTCACCCTTGAAGACAATAAGCTGGCTGGCTTGAAGGCCCCTGAGGATTCGCCGGCCATTTGGACACCACATATTTCCATAATCCACTCAAGACTTCATTGTTTCCCTCTCATCCCGCCTCCCTCTCTCCTGATTGGCCAGGGGGCCGAGGCGGCAGAAGCTCACCCATTGGCTGAGGCACTCAGGAGGTGGCCAAGCCTCCTCCCAGCTGTAGAGTGCCAGCCAATCATGGCCAAGCCAGCAGAGGGGCGAGGAACGGGAAATTCAAAATTGACAGCTCTGTTTTATGTATAAAAAAGATTTATTTTGTATTCAGGCCAAAGCTTGTGTCGTCCTGAGGAGAGTGAGTAGGCCAAAGCCCTGTTAGAATTAGTAGACCAAAGCTAGTGTTGTCTTAAGGAGAGTGAGTAGGCCAAAGCTTGTGTCGTCCTAAGGAGAGTGAGAAAGCCAAAGCCTGTTAGAATTAGCAGGCCAAAGCTAGTGTCGTTCTGAGGAGAGTTAGTAGGCCAAAGCTAGTGTAGTCCTGAAGAGTGTTAGTAGGCCAAAGCTAGTGTCATCCTGAGGAGTGTGAGGTAAGCCTCTGTGTGAGAAAAGCTTTGTATTTAAAGCTCCAGTGTGTGAAGGCTGCTGCGTGTAAAGCTACTATGTATTTGTTTATTTGTGTTATAGAAAACTTGTTATTGTAAATAGTGCAACCATATTATTTTACTACAGGGAAAAGCCTCCTATGGAAGAGATAACATTAGTCTGTGTGTTTTTGTTCTTTTTATCACTTTGGGCTACTGGTGTTAGGTCACGCTGCTGCTAATAAGTGGCTCTGCTATACATTCATGGGAGGGTCTTTTACTAATAAGCCCATTCGCTCAACACATATGGGATAAATCTGCTTATTAGCAATTTAAATATTCAGGTATGGAGGGCTGTTTTATAGTGGTTGCTGAGGAACATAACTGAACTTTAAACATTTGTGGTGTCCAACAGCACAAAGGATTCCACTCGGACAAGCCCAGATCCACATTCTCAAAGCCTATTTTAAGGCCCATGTGCTCTGGGAAGAAGGCAAAAGAGGAGGCAAGGCCAAGGGAAAATATGTGCCCTCTGTTCCTGAAGATACTTCTATACGCCTAAGAGAATTCAGGTTGGGACAACCCTCTTAGAGTGATCCAAGATATTTCATTGCCACAGATCTTCCCTAACTCAAGGTGCATAGTACTTAAAGCCAGACAATTATTTTGGCATGTGAACATTCAAAATCCCCACCAGCAGCCTCTTCCCGTCCCTGGCTGTGAAAACATAACCACCACCAATTTAGCAACTAACATTTTGCTGCCCTTTCATAATACCAAGCATCTGTTATCTGACATAGTTGCCGGCCTGTACCTCGTGGGTGGGCAGCAATAGCTATGATAATTGGATTGCAGATCTCATAATATCTTATCATTGTATATACTTAGAGAGCAGTGTTTCTCAACCTTCCTAATGCCGCGATCCCTTAATACAGTTCCTCATGTTGTGGTGACCTCCAACCATAAAATTATTTTCGTTGCTACTTCACAACTGTAATTTTGCTACTGTTATGAATCGTCATGTAAATATCTGATATGCGGGATGTATTTTAATTCACTGGACCAAATTTGCCACAAATACCCTATACACCCAAATTTGAATACTGGTGGGGTTAGAGAGGAGAGGATTGATTTTGTCATTTGGGAGTTGTAGTTGCTGGGATTTATAGTTCACCTACAATCAAAGAGCATTCTGAACTCCAACAGAATTGAACCATGCTTGGCACACAGAACTCCTATGACCAACAGAAAATACTGGAAGGGTTTGGTGAGCATTGACCTTGAGTTTTGGAGTTGTAGTTCACCTACATCCAGAGAGCACTGTGGACTCAAAAAATGATGGATCTGGACCAAACTTGGCATGAATACTCAATATGCCCAAATGTAAACACTGCTGGAGTTTGGAGAAAATAGACTTGACATTTGGGAGTTGTAGTTGCTGGGATTTATAGTTCACCTACAATCAAAGAGCATTCTGAACCCCACCAATAATAGAATTGGGCCAAACTTCCCACACAGTACCCCCATGACCAACAGAAAATAGTGTGTTTTCTGATGGTCTTTGGCGACCCCTCATTACTCCCCAGGGGTCCCGACCCCCAGGTTGAGAAACACTGTTATAGAGCTTACTGGGAATTGTAACCCCTTCTCTCTTTTACAAAACTATTTAAAATTATCTCTGTTCAATGGCATACGGGGAGGAGAATAATTAAACGTTTACATGTAATCAATACACCATCTCCCGGATGCTGCTATTATACTCTAATCTTAGTTGATCTTCGCCTACTTGGTTTATTGGCCATTTAAAATTTTAATATCTACCTCTGTTGTTGTTGTTGTTGTTGTTGTTGTTTATTCGTTCAGTCGTTTCCGACTCTTCGTGACCTCAGGGACCAGCCCATTGCTTTAACTATGCGGATCTTCATTGCCAGTGTGATGTCTCTACTCTTCATTTTTTTTTTTATCAAGATTGGTCCCAAGAAGTAAACGTCTTCGAATTTCCTGGCTGAAATCTGCATCTTCCCTAATCTTTGCACCTAGAAATACAAAGTCTGTCACTGCCTCCACGTTTTCTCCCTCTATTTGCCAGTTATCAATCAGTCTGGTTGTTATGTGTGTTTATATAATTTATGCATAATGTTTTCATACAAAATGTAAGGTAATTGGTAAGTTATATTATTATTTAATTTTTGTTCAATTTTGTCGTAGCTGTTGTTTCCTTTTGATATTTGATCAGTTTGTTTTGTATTTTTATTTATGAATGTGTTTGGCATTGAATGTTTGCCATTTTTTTGTTGGAAACCGCCCTGACACCCCTTGGGAAGAGAGCACTGTCGTTATTATTATTATTAGAAACAACAACAAGATTAGTACACAGCAAACAAGATCACTATGCTGGTTGTTGTATTGGATCACACGTCAGACACTTCCCAAGTGTCTAGGACTATGTGATGTATTAGCAGATCCGAGCAGCATGGCCTTTTGCAGCTGGCAGATAGTAATTTTGTCAGTGCCGATTGTTTTCAAGTACAGCCCAAGGTCTTTTGGCATGGCACCCAGTGTGCCGATCACCACTGGGACCACCTTGACTGGCTTGTGCCAGAGTCTTTGCAGCTTGATCCTTTAATAATAATAATAATAATAATAATAACAACAACAACAACAATAGTTGGGTTGTTGTAGGTTTTTTCGGGAAAATTTTATTTTTTTTTTTTTTTTTTTTTTTTTTTTTTTTTTTTTTTTTTTTTTTCCCCCCCCCCCCCCCCGCTTTTTTTTTATTTTTTTTTCTTTTTATTACTTTTTATTATTTTTTTCTTTTTTTTTTTTTATTTTTATTATTTTCTTTTTTTTTTACTTTTTTATTTTATTTTTTATTTTTTTTTCTATTTTTTTATTTTTTTTTTATTTGATTTCTAAAATGTCATATTTTGTTTTTTTGGTTTTTTTTTTTTTTTTTTGCTATTTGTAAATGTTTTTTAAAGATTTTTTTTTTGTTTTTCAGTTTTTTATTTTTATATATTTTATTTACCTTTTTTCAAACAGTTTTGTTTTTCTTTTTCAGTTTTACTTTTTTTTTTTTTAGTCTTATGACTTGACCCCCCTTTATATTTCTTCTTTTTTTTCATTTAAGTTTTTTTTTTTTTTATATTTTCGTGTTTTGTTTTTTTTCTCTTATTCTCCTTAATTCTATTATCTACACCCATAAAAAAATTATTTATACTCTCTTCGTTTTATATTTATTTTATAATTTCTTTGCATGATTAATCACATACAGATCAATTATATTTCTTTTGCTTTTTTGTTTTTATTTTTATCTTTACAAACTGTTTTTAATTTGGTTGTTGTAGGTTTTTTGTTTATATGGCCATGTTCTAGAAGCATTCTCTCCTGATGTTTCGCCTGCATCTATGGCAAGCATCCTCAGAGGTTGTGAGAATGCAGTTAGTTAGGAATGCAGTTGATCTATTATTTATTTATTTATTTATTTCACGCATTTCTACCCCGCCCTTCTCAACCCCCGAGCGGGGACTCAGGGCGGCTTACAAAAGGCACAATTCGATGCCAACATAAACATAAACAATGGATAAAACATGTATACAGCAATTATAACAATTAAACAGTCACTTTATACAACAAAATCAATAAAAATCAATAAAACCAGTCAGTACTCAGCGTTCACCATCTCAGAGTCCATAAATTCATTCCATATTGTCTAGTCATCATTGTCCTTGTCTAACTGCCAGATTGCCCGAAAGCCTGGTCCCACAACCATGTTTTTAATTTCCTTCTGAAGGAGAGGAGGGATGTCGATGACCTAATTTCCCCGGGGAGTGAATTCCATAGGTGAGGGGCCACTGCCGAGAAGGCCTGCTTCTCGTCGCCACCAATCTCACTTGTGATAGAGGTGGGGTCGAGAGCAGGGCCTCGCCAGAAGATCTCAGACTCCGAGGTGGGATGGAGAGGGAGATGAGTTCAGACAAATACGCTGGGCCGGAGCCGTATAGGGTTTTGTAGGTCAAAACCAGCACTTTGAATTGTGCTCAGAACTGGATCGGCAGCCAGTGGAGCTGGCATAACAGAGGGGTGGTATGCTCCCTGTATGATGCTCCGGTGAGTAATCTGGCCGCCGCCCGCTGGACTAATTGAAGTTTCCGAACAGTCTTCAAAGGCAACCCCACATCTATCAGCAGAAAGGTAGTCTACTAGCCTTTCTCAACTTGATCTTTTCCAGATGCATTGAACCACCATTCCAATAATTGTCAATAATATTTGCAACAGAGGATAAATGATGGAAGATATCAAGGAAAACATCCAGAAGGGTGTTATATTATGTAAATGCAGTAAAATGAATAGATAAAGCAAGTAAGCCTTGGACCACATCAAAAAATGACTACACGCAAGTTGCCTTCTCTTGTCAATATAATGCTGCCCAGGAGTTATAACTTCCAGTGGGTTTTTTAAGGGTGTGTGTTACAACAGGTAATTTTCTAAGCCTCGGTTCCTAATTCTGCTGCCTTGAATTTAATAAAAAAAGACTATTGATTACGAGCTAGGAATTGAATTTAATCTTGTGTGATCTGGGAACCTTCCGTTACGATTGCTGCTGCAGCAGAACCCTTTATAAATCTGAAATAATTATTTAATGCCATGCAATATATACCTCTCCCCTTTTGTTTTAAAGAGGAATTTGGGGATCCTGGAGTTCACAACCCCTTTAGGATTATATTATATTTTAGGGGCTTTTCTACATAAAGGTAAAAGCTTTTAATATTACTGAGGAATGTTTTTCAATTTCGGAGGCCACATTTGTGCTTTTCTGTGATCCTGCACCACTTTAATAGTACCAGTAGAAATCTTGCTGTGAATATATTCACACCGCTTTTCTCAACTTCTTTTTAACTTTGTTGTTCTAAACGGAGCTAGATGAGAATTCCAGTGCTGATTTAAGCACAGAAGAAAGTGCATAGTTTGAAATTAATCAAAAAAGAATGAAAAAGAATCCAAGGAAAAGTTTCTGGAACAGCAAGGCAGCGGGAAGGCAAGGTAATGAAGAGAAGTCTTGCTTTTTATTGTTTTTAATCTAATACCAACATGGTTATAATGACAAACATACCGGGAAACTGTTGGTATTTCCAGAGTGGGAAACTGGTGGCTTTCCAGATGTTATTGAACTACAACTCTCATCACCCTGACCATTGACCACCCTAGTGGGTGCCGATGGAAACTCAAGTCCAATAATATCTGATAGGCCACAGTTTCCCCACTACTACCTGTATCAGAAGGAAGAGGAAAACTTCCAATGCTATATATATATACATTAATCTTTCTCTATTTTTGTACCCTGGAGGAACCCTTGAAATAAATTTTGAGGTTTCAGGAAACTCCTGCATCAAAATAATTGACCAGGACTGGGACCCAAAGCAACTCACAGTTGTCTGTTGACTTAGTGCATCCCCATTCATTGCACTGGATTTTCTTAGGGAAGGAGTATTCAAAAATATATGTTACAGAGGCTTTCATGGCCAGAATCAGTGGGTTGCTCTGAGTTTCCAGGCTATATGGCTATGTTCTAGAAGCATTCTCTCCTGACGTTTCACCCACATCTATGGCAAGCATCCTCAGAGGTTGTGAGGTTTGGTAGAAACTAGGCAAGTGAGGTTTATATATCTGCGGAATGCCTATAATGGGAGAAAGAACTCTTGTCTGCTTGAAGCAAGTTTGAATGTTGCAACTGGCCACCTTGATTAGCAATTGAATGGCTTTACAACTTCAAAGACTGGCTGATTCCTATGTGGGGAAATCCTTTATTGGGAGGCGTTTAATGAACAGAATCTGGCTACCAGTATTTAAAAACTCTAAGATCAGGACAGTAAATAAAAAGTAACACTCAAACAACAGGGGAATTCCTGGCATGAAACAATCAGGGCTAGTTAATTCCCCAGACCAAAATCAGCCAGTCTTTGAAACTGCAAGGTCATTCAACGTTGCAATAGTGTAGCAATGGTGAGGTCACAGACCATATTTTAGTTCTTGTGGACCACTGGCCATGGACTACTGCTTTTAATAAAGACTACTTATTTTTGGTCTCTTGAGAGCATGATTTAAAAGCAATATATTTTACTGGAGAGTATATTTGTTGGGGAGCAACTGAAACACTTCTGAAGATCTACTATATATTTTGTGCATTGGCATAACTGAGAAGCTTAATTTGCCTTGCATGAATACTAGTGGACATTTACCACTAAGGAAAAGATTCACTCAAATAAGTATTTAACTCTTCTTAGGAAGATCATATTTTACAAAAGGTTATGATTATTCCAAATAGTCTGAATGCCAATTAATCTCCAAAAGGGTCATGCTTCCAAAAGGCTATGGAGATTCCTGGTTTTCCAAAAAGTTATGATCGCTAGAAGATCATGACTTTCCAAAACTAATAATTTTGGTTGGTTTCAACAGATGTGATGATGCTCTTACTCATCAGTTTCAGATTCACACCAACATTCATCCCAACAAATTGGATCGAAACTAATACAGGAGAATTAGAGCTGGGTGGAAAAGCCCTGAACGGTTTGGGACCCGCCTACCTGCGTGACCGCATCTCCATCTACGAACCCACACGTTCATTACGCTCATCTGGAGTGGCCCTGCTTGTGGTCCCGCCGGCGTCGCAAGCACATTTGTTGGGGGCACGAGACAGGGCCTTTTCTGTGGTGGCCCCCCGTCTCTGGAACACTCTCCCCAAGGATCTTAGACAGGCCCCTACATTGGCAGTCTTCAGAAAGAATTTGAAGACCTGGCTGTTCCGATGTGCCTTTCCCGATTAGGAAATCTCCAATACCAAGTCCCAGACGCACTTTATTAGAATTAAGACTGCCGCACACTGCACATTGCACTTGCTCTATAATCCTTTCATATCACCTGTCACATCAGCACTTTTTAATCCTGTACCCTTTACTCTGGTCCGGCCCAGTTTTTATCTTGTTTGATGTATTGTTTATTGCTTGTGGTTCTTTGTTGTTTAATACTGCTTTAATTGTTTTTAATTTGCGTTAAGTGTACTGTTATGTTGTGTATTGAGGCCTTGGCCTTTGTAAGCCGCATCGAGTCCTTCGGGAGATGCTAGCGGGGTACAAATAAAGTTTAATAATAATAATATTAATAATAATAATAATAATAAGTTCACTATGAGTTCGAGAATATAGACTAGCTCTTTTTAGAAAAACAGAAATTATGGGAGCTAGGATGGCCCCACTGCCAACTTCTGTAAACACACCCAATTTTATTTCTGGATGAAAGTAAGCTTGTAAACCTGCAATATTGTTATTATTTTATATTATATTAAAATAATATTATTTTAAGTCATCAAATTTAAAACAATTTAATTCAGAGCAAGAACCTTGTACAATTTAATTCAGAGAAGAACCTTGTACAAATCAAAGGCCCCATGTCTTTGCTTACTTACAAAATGCAGTTCAATTTCCAGTTTAGCCTTCAGGAGTCAGATGCACATAGTAGAAAATGTGTACACAACACGGATAAATTTATTTTCCAGGCAGTGCTCCCCCTCTGAGATTCCTTCCCCCTGCCAGAGATCTGGTACTCCTAATCTGTTCCTTACCACATATTCTCCCTTTCTCAAGGCAGCGGAGGGATACGCTGTCCTTAATTGAGCAGAACCAGCCATTCTGGCTGAGGGATTCCACTTATTGCAGTAGTGAGAAAAGCTCACATCACATGAGCCATCAAGCCAATCTTCCTTCCCCAACCAGGGACCCTTCTGATCTGTTGGATTGCATCCTCAACAATTGCAGTCCGGATAGCATCAAACTGCGCAAAGGTTTCGCTAAAGCAGCATTTCTCAACCTGGGGGTCAGGACCCCTGCGGGAATTGTGAGAGGGGTTCCTGAGGGGTCGCTAAAGTCCATCAGAAAACACAGTATTTTCTGTTGATCATGGGAGTTCTGTGTGCCAAGTTTGGCCCAATTCCATTGTTGGCGGGGTTCAGAATGCTCTTTGATTGTAGATGAATTATAAATCCCTGCAATTACAACTCCCAAATGTTGAGGTCTATTTACTCAAACTCCACCGGTGTTCGAATTTGGGCATATTGAGGATTCATGCCAAGTTTGGTCGAGATCTATCATTGTTTGAGTCCACAGTGCTTCCTGGATGTAGGTGAACTACAACTCCAAAACTCAAGGTCAGTGCCCACCAAATCCTTCCAGTATTTTCTGTTGGTCATGGGAGTTCTGTGTGCCAAGTTTGGTTCAATTTCATTGTTGGCAGAGTTCAGAATGCTCTTTGATTGTAGGTGAAGTATAAATCCCAGCAACTACAACTCCCAAATGACAGAATTGATGCCCCTCCAACCCTATCAGTATTCAAATTTGGGCGTATCGGATATTTGTGCCCAGTTTGGTCCAGTGAATGAAAATACATCCTGCATAATGGATATTTACATTATGATTCATAACAGTAGCAAAATTACAGTTATGAACTGGTAACAAAACTAATGTTATGGTTGAGGGTCACCACAACATGAGGAACTGTATTAATGGGTCGCAGCATTAGGAAGGTTGAGAAACACTGCCCTAAAGTAAAATATTTTTATGGAGAAACTAGTGCGGTACTAGTCTTTTGCCTTCTTTCTTCCCAGTTGCTACTACTAGATGCAGATGGAAGTTTTCTGCTGCAGCTTCCCTATTTTGCTTTGTAAAATTTGGAGATAAGATCTCATTTGAATGGACGCCCTCCAATAGGCCCCCCTTTTTGCTCCTTGGAAGTGTCAATCATCTGCCCAACTAGAAGGGTTTAGAACAGCTGTTGGAATGATAGGGTTTTTCCCCCCTTTTAATGGGCGGAAATTACATTCTGGGCAGTAAAAGCCAGATGCTGCAGATGTGGGGAAACCAGGCTTGTATTGCTGGGGATGGGTGGGAAGATGGATTAAAAAGGGGCTGCTGCTGATGTTACATGCTTAGCAGACTCCTTCTTCATAGTGAGATGACTAAAATAAGAGGTGGTGATATTTATGATATTATTGATGTATGAAAGTAGTCAGCAGGGTCAGAATATAGTATATTAGTGTAGAAGAGCCAGGGATGTACAGGACACAGAAGTATTTGCAATTTGCACATATGCAGGACCTCCACAAAGGTGAAAAATAGGAATGGAAAAAAAATTAACATGGGAATTCCTCTCTCTAGTCAAGTCTTGCACCAGCTTTATTAAATATAGTCTTGCATCAGCTTTACGAAGAACAAAAACAAAAGATTGTAGGTTGCCATGTTGGATTGTGAATGGAGCTGAATCCAAAGGAAGGAATATACCTATATTGTAGGTGTGAGCAGGTTCCAAATGTTGACATACTACAACATGTCACGTCAGTTCCACTGGCTGCCAATTTGCTACCAAGCACAATTCAAAGTGCTGGCTTTAACCTATAAAGTTCCGTCCCAGTTTACCTGTTCGAACGCATTTCCCTATATGAATCATCTAGGAAATTAAGATCTTCTGGGGAGGTCCTGCTCTCAGTCCCACCACCTTCACAGGTGTGATTAATGGGGATGAGAGACAGGGCCTTCTCAGTCAGCTTTGAAACTCCCAACCCAGTGAAATTAAATCAGTGCCTTCCCTCTCGCCTTTCAGAAAGAAAGTAAAAACATGGCTGTGGGATCAAGCCTTTGGTTAGTAAACAATGCAAGAAATTGACAGGGATTATGTGTAATTGACATTTGGAATGGCCTTGGATTACAGTTTTTGGATTATGTGATTTTAATGTTTATATTAATATGTTTTAATTCTATGTTTTAATGTCTAAAAGTTGCTTGTGTTTTATGGTTTAATATAATTTTTATGGTTTCCTGGTGGCATAGCAGGTTAAATCACTGAGCTACTGAACTTGTTGGCCGAAAGTTTGGCGGTTCGAATCTGGGGAGTGGGGTGACCTCCCACTGTTTGGCCCAGCTTCTGCCAACCTAGCAGTTCAAAAACATGCAAATGTGAATACACCAATAGGTACCGCTCTGGTGGGAAAGTAATGGTGCTCTGTGCAGTCATACCAACCACATGGCGTTGGAGGTGTCTACGGACAACACCAGCTCTTCAGCTTAGAAATGGAGATGACCACTACCTCCAGAGTCGGACACGACTAAACTTAATGTCAGCAGAAACCTTTACCTATAGTTTGTATAGTTTAATTCATAGTTATATGTTATTGTTTTTATGTTTTTGTTTTTCACATGTATGTTTAGCATTAAATTTTGCCGTGATTATGTTAGAAACCGCTGAGTCCCCCCAGGGGTGAGAAAAGCAGTATATAAATTACAGTAAATAAACAAATAAAAAATAGACTTCCATCATCCCTAGCAAGCATATCCAATGGTGAGGGATAATGGGTCTTGCAGTCCAGCAATGTATCTAATATTATTGTTTTATTATCCCCAATTAAAGAGTTTCAAAAGAGTAAAATTTTGTGATCATCAGAACTTTTTGGTCTGATGAAGAATATTAATGAACCTGAACCTCACTTTCCTATTTATGACCTTTTAGTTGCCTATTGTCAAAATACACAGATGATGACAGAAGAGACTACACCTGGCAGAATTTTCCCTTCTGTTGAACACCAAAAACTACAGTAATGCTCTCAGTGTACGGAAATAGCAACCCTCCACCGTCACAATGGCAGAATCCCTATGTCAACACACTTTTACTCTCCCACCTGGTTGGGGTGCATTTGAGGTTGAATTTCAATGCTAGGATTAACATCAGAACAAGAACCGATGATAAAAGATCTCACAGTTGGCCTCATCCTCTCCCCCTTGGGCCCCAGAGGGATTTGGGAAGTTGGCAATAGTTCTCTTTGGTCATGAATATGTCCAGGAGAAAAAGGATTAACAGAACCAAGTATAAAAACGAACTGTGTGTGCATGGAGGGGAAAGCTGTTCCCAAAGCCACTCTTCTTGGAAGCATGATCCTGGAATATTAAATAAGGATGGCATGAAGAGGAATGGGCTGATGAAAACAAGAATTTAGGGAGAACTATTGTCCCCTTTCTTTTCTCTTCCTTGATCTTTAACAGCATCATAATTCAGCTGTTCAACGGGTGCATCCTTCCAAGCACACAGAGGACATCAGGGAGGTCTCTGCTGTTTCTCACAAAGTCTAAAAAAGGAGGTTGTGAGATATGTTGGAAACTATGTAAGTGGAGTTTATATATCTGTGGAATGTTCATGGTGGGAGAAAGAACTCTTACCTGTTTGGGGCAGGTGTGAATGTTTCAATTGCTTACCTTGATTAGTATTGATTAGCCTTTCAGTTTCAAGGTCTGGCTGTTTACTGCCTGGACAAATCCTTTATTGGGAGGTGTTATCTGGCCCTGATTGATTCATAGCACAGAAATGCATGGTAGTGCCAGCTCTAGATTTGAGAACATTAGGATCTTATCTACCCTAGGATGCTGATTCTACATAGCTGTAGTTTTTGGATTTTCATAAAATAATTGCATTGGGATCTGACCTGATGGGAAACACTGTAATATTTCCCTCACTTCCTCTAAAAGGCACCCTGGCAAAAGATAGGTGGATATTTATTTCTGGCAGTGTGCTAAAAATAAAGACATATATCCTATGGGTTTTCATTCTGTTTGTCGCCATTGCCCCCTGGTGTGCACAGTGAGAGCTACAAAATTTCTTGTAACTAATGGGGTCTGATTTCTCTTTCCAACACGGCTTAGTGAACCTGGGTCACAACTGAATTAAAGACGCCAGCAGCAGTTGTTCTTAACCTGTGGGTCCCCAGGTGTTTTGGCCAGAAATCCCAGTCAGTTTACCAACTGTTAGGATTTCAGGGAGTTGAAGGCCAAAATATCTGAGGACCCACAGGCTGAGAACCACTGGATGATTTGAATGCTGGAATATTACACTGGAGATCAGGATTCAAATCCTGATTCTGCCAAGGAAATTCACTGGGAGACCTTGGGCAAATCATTCTCTGTCTCAGAGGAAGCTAAAGGCAACCCTCTTCTAAACAAATCCTCCCAGGGAAACCTTGTGACAGGGTCACCATAAGTCTGAAAGGACTTGAAGACACATAGCAACAACCTTCTGTTCTTGTATAACTAGAGGACACAAATGCCCTGCTTTGTCCAAAAGTTTCCTCCTCCTGCAACAAATGCTGAAGCATATAGGTGCCTAGTTGAATGATGAACACATTAGGCTGTCAAATATTTGCCACTCACCTTCACTCTGGAACTCCTTTCCACTCTGGGTTTTTCCCATTTCAAAGCCAAGAAGGAGGTAAACCCTGTGCCCCCCCCTCGCCCCAAGTTGGCCTCTCAGGTTCCAGGACAGGCTATTCTTAGCTACCTGGAGATGCAGCCTGTTTACATTGGAGACACAAGCTTGGCCTCAGCTGACAGAAAGCCACGTGTGATTCCCAAAACCCAAAGTTAGCAGGAGGCATGGGGTGAGGCATGTGACATCTTTGAACTGCCACCACTGCCTACTGTGACCCTGTTCTTATAAGTTTTCCCACCTCTTTCCTTATTCATACATCACTCAGGGGCAGCATTACCCCTAGCATGCCCTCCAATTGTCCCTATTTGGTAGGAACAGTCCCAATGAATTGTCCACCATAACTTTTCCAGCTGCTTTTCAAATGTGTCTTTCCTCATCTGACTCCCTATTATCTACAAACTAATTCTGAAGTTTTTTTTTTATCATGTCAGAAGCAACTTGAGAAACTGCAGGTCACTTCTGGTGTGAGAGAATTGGCCATCTGCAGAGACATTGCCCAGGGACACCCGGATGTGTTGCCATCCTGTGGGAGGCTATCTCATGTCCCCACATGAGAAGCTGGGACTGACAGATGGGAACTCACCCCATCTCACAGATTCGAACCACTGACCTTCAGGTCAGCAGTTCAGCCAGCACAAGGGTTTAACCCAGCGGTTCTTAACCTTTTTAATGCCGCGACCCCTTAATACAGTTCCTCAGGTTGCGGTGACCCCCAACCATAAAATTATATTTGTTGCTACTTTATAACTGCAGTTTGGCTACTGGTATGGATTGCAATGTAAATATCTTCTATGCAGGATGTATTTTCATTGTAACAAATTTAACATAATTAAAGCATACTGCTGCTGCTGCTGCCACAGGGGTCCTGAATCCTTCCATCCAGCTTGGCTGCCCTGGACTACTTGTGAGTAGGAGAAGCCCCAGGCCCTTTCCAACTGGGTGCGACTCAGCAATCCTCCAAGGAGGGAGTGACTATAAAACTGTGTTGCACCTGCCTTGGCCTAGTCTCAGACTGCTGCTGCTGCCGCCACAGGGGTCCTGAATCCTTCCATCCAGCTTGGCTGCCCTGGACTACTTGTG